>JADWOT020001577.1:704134-1132576 GCA_036345935.2 Taenia hydatigena
CACTACTTGATCCGCTCATCTGTCAAGTCGGGCACTGATATTGCCAGTATTGTTTAATATATTTGAATAGCGATGAAAAAGCATGGAAGAGGAGCCAATCATATGTTGACAAATGATTTCATGCATTGCAAGGATTCATGTATTTATAGGCGTGCATCAGACTCCAAAGTAGGCGATCAGCCGTGGGGATGCAAATGAGAGTAGATAAGATCAGTAGACTGAAATTACACTTGCACAGCAGTTGGTTCACCTTTTCTATCTTCCGACAATCGAATTCGATTCAAGTGATGGATGTGGCAGAGAATATGGCGACGCCAGGATAGGTGGAAACTCTAGGCGCTGCAATGTGCATCAGTCCGGAATCTCTTTTGATCAGATCAGTCACTTCAGCATCAAAATCCTCTCCGTACCCTTGATCGTCTGCCTTCTCATCTACTCACTTTTCCATCTTTCCCATTGTCACGGTCTCTGGCTTCGTCGCCTTCGTGTACTTCACTACATTCATTGCCGTCAAAAAAGATTGTCTTTCCTGATGGATGAATTCCTGCCAGAGTTAGAATCAATGATGATATCCCTATCAAGGCGTCATGTTGGCTAGCGAAAGATTTAATAGCTCAGGCAAATATGAGAGGTGCTGTTTTGTAGTCTGCTCCTGACTGCAAATCATGCGGCACTTCTCGTGCAGGGGTGGTACGGACCCAAAGAAGATAACAAGTTCTCTACATTTGATTCCTCTTTGTTGAGATTGGCATCAAAATGACGCCATTGCTCTACTTTACTCTCACTAACATAAGTAAAAATGTGCAACTCATCGCAATTTGGAAGCAAGCATTCGACGGTAGCTTATGGTTGCTGAGGCCATAAGGGGTAAATCAAAAAATCAAGCAAGGCATCTTCATATAATGCTTTAATATATAAAAAGAGGCAGAATGATGGTTCCGACAGGGGTGGGTCCACTCAAAATGTCTGAAGAAAAGCGTCAGTTAAACGGTTAGCAGAATCAAGCACCACCATGAAGGAATGGAAAAGGTTCCCTTGTTTAACATTAGTTCTCAACCCTAAACATTAGTTGCGCAGTCAAGGTCTGATTAATCAATTTTGACCAATGAGAATCGAGAGTGCAATATAAAAAGTCAGATAATGCCTTACTGCTCGTCATTTGACACCTTTACGACCATGAAACATGGTAAGATGTATTTACATTTGCGTTAATCAGCATTTACTATTCGTTCATGTCAATCAGATGCAGACTTGTTCAGGCCTACGTATAATCAATAGTTAAATGTTTTCTTGCAGCTACACCAAAACCATTCCCACCTCCTTTAGACTTTTCCGTGGCGAGCATTCTGCAGCCATCGCCCCCTACTCAAGCGCCCCCAAAGTCATCATGTCTTAATGCCAAGGACAGAGATATTTGCAGTTGTGGACAAAGACACTCCAACTCCTTTGACTTCAATTTGACACTCCTATCACCGTCAACGATGGCAGCAATGAACTCCACTAGCCTTTCTTTCACTTCTTCGATAGATGACTCGGGTGCTTCGGCATTATCACAGCGTGAATGCACGTCCAATAAGCAGAATCACTCGAAAGAGTTTCCTACTCATCCTTTCTCTCAACCCGCATCCTCACCGACTCTTCCTTCAATTAGTCAAATGAAGGCAGTTTTACAGCCATTCGTGCCACCAGCCTGTTTTGGCACTTTGATGGCACCCCACTTTCCCCGCTACTCTCCTCAACTACTGTCTAGCGAAATTGGTCTGCAAACCTTCGACTGTCTTTCTCTGTATGCTTCTCTTTGCTCCTTAGTTCTTTTTAACAAGGCTAGCAGCTTTGCAATCGCAAATACCGTTAACTCCACCGCTAATACTCCGGATTTGCCAAATAGCGAAGTTCCTAAAAACACTCCTATTGATGCGACGAATGACAGCGACAAGAAAAACAACAGCATCGCCTTTACCACAATCTCCAATGAGGTGAATGATGAGAAGGCGAATGGAGATAAGCAACCGAAATGGAAATGTGAGGAGTGTGAAAAGACATACAAAAGCGCTGCCTCTCTGCGAACACATAGGCAAGTTCACTCACTTCCATGGAAATGCCGTTTCTGTAGCAAGGCGTTCTCGCGCAAGTGGCATCTTCAGGGCCACGAGCGCACGCATACGGGTGAAAAGCCCTTCGTCTGTCCCACCTGCCAACACGCCTTTGCTGATCGCTCGAATTTGCTAGTGCATATGCAGATACACATGGATGTGAAGCGCTGGCGCTGTCCTCACTGTACTTCCTCGTTCATCCGCCACAGTTTCCTCACTCGACACCTTGCAAAGTGTCCATTCGCCCCTCTTGCTACAGCTGCCGTTATAAATGATGTCCGCACTACCTCCGCAGTCAACGCAACTTACGACTTCGGTGCCACTAACTCAATCACTTGAGAAGAAATGCTAGAGCTTCATCCTCTTCGAATTTACGCAACAGTGGGCTTCACCGTTTCGTACCACATTTTATGTTGCTCTCTTAACTGCGGCTACTTTATAGCTAGTCCTAGCAAATAAATTCATACACGATTCGCACTAATTGGCTTTTCCTTTCTGTTATCATATAATGGCACACAATTATTTAAATGGCCACGAAGTATGCGATGGGGTAAACTGGCTGATAAGCTAGGGGATTCGATTCAATCATTGTTGCTCCCCTTCCATCTGACGGTCAGATCCATTAGGGGTTGCCAAGATTCAAATGGAATAATGCAAGCTTGAAAATCATGACTGCTGCTTCACATGCAATAACAGGTTAGTGGTTTACTAAAATTCATTACGTTTATGATATGGAGACTGTAAAGTATGGGATCACAACGAATCATTTGTAAGTAACTTCTTGATTCGCTGTAACTCATCCTCGAAATATGTACAGTCTGCATTGAGCGAGCAGTGGGTCTAAATCTTCTTGGTTAAGGCTCAACAGTCTGCTGCTGACAGTAGCTACTACTTTAAGTTGGTTTTAGCACCTCATTTTAGGCTTTCATTCGCATCACATCACTAGTGATGCCTTAATCTTAACAAAATTGACTTCTCTACAGTGGCGATTCACCCCGTCACGATGACTTGACCTACTAGCAGACAGTTGGGCGAGAGCAACTTTGCATGTATGGACTCATTTTGACTCATCGCAACACTCGCATTAAATTGTTGCATAGGATTTTGTGATTTATTCACCACTGACCCATTGAGTGGGTGACGTCTCCAGTCAGGTATTGCTGGGATTTAATGATGCTCTGAACATAGCTGCTCGTAACGAACAGGCCTCCCACGCATCTGATACAGGGTCATGATAATACCTTTCGTGCTGTGGCAAGAAAGTCAAAAGTAGCATCCGGCTTATGCATTTTCCATCGATAATTTCTCTCTTGGCACGAAGGGGCATCAACCTAAATTTAGGCGTGAGACAATGGTATACGATTGCGAAAATGGGGGATTTACAGTTGTTAACCATCCCGCTAGCAGTTTCGCAGGTCAATCTGTGTTGTATACATGTCACCTATCACTGCTACCTTTGTAATCCGACCCATTTAACACAGCTCATGTTTGATTTTGAATCCATTAATGGCCATGCGCCCTCACGATTCCCAGAATAGTTAAGCAGAGTGAGGCGCTATTACTGGTAGGCTTTTAACTCGACTGCTCTACACGAGAATCCCTTTATAAGCGATTCTAGTCACAACGAAGTATGAGTGTCATCGTAGCGTGGAAGAGAGCAACTACGTGGAATTTGTTTTGCACGAATTAAAGATGCCGTGAATGGCCTCAGGTATAGACCAGTTTTGGGGAGACAGCGACCAATCTTCCTGAATCTGAGCCATAGTGCAAGACACCACTGGTCAGCACTTCCATGCTATTTAGTATAGTATCCTATGAAGTCACAAGGACATCATTCTGAGACCCTCGTGTCCCTGTGCTGATGACACGCCAGTTGATAGGGGTGGTAGAAAGTACCACCACGAGCGCAATCATGATTTGACTCCAATAAAATTAGGACGGACACATATAAGCAGGCGGCTTGGTCTGCGTAGCCTTTTCTACACGCACAGAATCAGTTTGATTGCTTGGAGTTAATAGTTTTAGCATGGCAAAGGAAACATTACTAATGGTGTTTAAATGTGCTAGTAAGAATTGCGGCTCTTAGGAGCTGCATTGTAACTTGAACAATCTGGGTGCACAAAGTAGGGAATCAGACTGAGACATTGAAAATCAGACTGTTTTTCTAATGAGAAGCAGTGCGATGGCAATGGTTGTTGGTGGCTAAAATAGATAACAAGACTAAACTTAGTAAACTTAGGCTCCATTTTAATCCACGGTGACCAGTGCGAATGGGGTCTAACGTAATTTTTTTAATGCTGGCATAAAGTTGGTTCTTAAACAATGTGGTTATAGCTAATCAGCGGTAATGTATTTTTAAGATAAGCGGATTTAACCACCGAGAACAACAGCTTCCTTGCTGCAAAAGTGTTTCACCTGGATTGGTGAGTAGCTATTTGACTTGAATTATGTGTATACTGAAGAGCAGCAGAATTGGCCACATGCAAGTGTGCCGAATTGAGCCTGACAAAAGTCAGTGTAAAGGTATGGCGAGGGTTCATTTGGAATGGCTCCGTGAAGCGATCATCACGATGATGTGCCCATATCTTGTATCATTATGATAGCACCTTACTCAACAAAAGACCAGAGATGTCGAAAATGATTCCAAACGCCAAAACGCAGCATCCACACTTAGTGGGATTTGAAGTGGCTTGGACGGTATTTACCTTTGAAACGGGGAAATGCTGTTTCAAGTGTAGTCAGACGTACATTTTGAATGTTTGACTGCATATGAATCGAATCGGTGGTTCAACTCTGTAAAAGCAATATTGATCAATCATCTCGTTGCAGCAAGGAGCAAGGTGATGCGCTTTTAACAGAGAATCGCAATATAATGCCCCTGTAATTTTATTTGGAGCGATATACTATGGCGCATAGGGGAATTGACAAGTGATGACTCACGCCATCGTTCGAATTCGGGACATTCGGCCTTTGTCCATCTGAACTCAGTCACTGCCTGACCCTATTCACGGCATCTCTTATTTGTGCTAAATAAATTACACGCCTTCACTCACTCGCGTAGTGTGATAGAATTTGGAATTCGTTGCGACTATATGCATTCGCAAAGAGACCTCATCTCAGCTTGAGTAGTTTGCTGCGCTACCTACTAATAATTGCATCTCACTCTGTCCAGACTTGTCTCGTGATAGTAAAAGTGCATAGTCCTCACAAAATTTAACACTGAATCGCAAAATGTAGTAATTGGAGTAGATCGAAAAATATTTACCGCGGTTACCATGAGAGACGGCATGTTCAAAGCCTAGTTTGACCTGAGAAACTGGCAGCGTATCCATGCCCATCTGTGGTGTTCCCCTTTTCGATCTATCTCACACCGTTGTCTCACACCTGGATTTGAGTTGGCTCATGCATGACACAGGGGAGAAATTAGCAATGCGAAATGCATGGACCGGATGATGCGTTTAATTCCCTTGTGAAAGCACAAAAGACAGTAATCGTGTAAGAGATGGCAGCAAAATCTGTCCACTAAAAAGCAAAATATATTCAAGGCAATATTCTCTTTCGCCATAACCTGATTAAAGACGTTACGCATACACCGAGTTGGTGGCGAATAAAGTATTCAATCTTATTCGGTAATTCGATGCGAGCGCTGCAGAGAGGAGAGATAAGTAGGGAAATATCTTCTGGTAGATCTGCTCATCGTAACTTGGTGAATACGTGACGTTTGGATGCTATGTTTTTAGTGTTGAAGTATCATTACTGATTTGACGCAAGCAAAAGACAAAATTAAGGTTTCAAATGCATTGTAAAGTAGAAGCTGAAGTGCCTAAATTTCGAGGAACATTTATGATGCGCGGGTAATGACATGCCTGCATCTGAGTAACAAAAGGGCAGAGTCATGCTGATAACAATGAACTGAACAGGCATCTTACCACATCCCATGGTCGAAAGAGCGTCTGATGAGAACAGTGGCGCATCGTCTAACCTTACGACTCATTGGTCCATATCAAGTGATTGAGATTCGCAGGTAGGAACAATTATTGGAACCGGTCGATCTCATCGGTTGGTAGAAAAGTTATCCAACCGCCGCAAAAGTGTGATTTCAATCCATCAGACTTTGTTGCATGGTTTGGAATGCAAAACATGCCCGCGGTTTCTCTTCCCTTATCAAAACGCCATAATGGCTTGCTGCCCCAGCGTCTGTGAAGGAATGCGATAACTGGACTTAAGTGGCGATGTGTAGTCACGTGTCTGTGTGAGGGAAGAAAAATCACTCTAAACTATCGTTTCGCTTTCACTCTGCTAACCATATTCAACCGGCTATTTAATGTTGCATTTGTGCGCTCAGTAGAATCCATTTATTTGCCTTATTTTTCGTTCATTTTATTAGTGTCGGTGAGAGTAAAGTGTCCTCAAAATCGCAGATGATTTTTATTAGGAGACCGTAAAAACGATTTCGCAATGCCCATTCTACAATTTAGCTTTGCTATTTTACTTCTCGGACACTTCTTTAATGACAAGCATTTCTTTTAGCAACTACACTTTCATATTCCGGTTTTAAGTTTCTAGTTTACCGCTCGTGTGGTAATCTTCTCCGTCTGCGGAAAGTGCGGAAGGGTCTGGTAGTAATGATCCTCTTATCACCTTTAAGTCATTTACAGAACACGTACACGTACACACGCACCTAAACTTTTAATTTGCGGATGCGGAATCTGACTGCCAAGTCCTCACAGATGTCTGCGTCGGGACGCCAAGTCACCTGAAACGCTTCCTCCAATGCTCCCACCTGTCCAGTTTGACCTTAAGCTAAAGAGCGATTGCAAATGTTGAGTTGAATTGAACCATAAGCAGTTGATTCCCCTTCCCAACTAGGAATCGCTCTTGACACGGCATTCCAACTGATGTCTATGGAGCAATGTCTGTCCTTATGGAAAGAGAAAGAAAATCCACGTCTAGTTTCACCACCACTAGTTGAAGTAATGGGAACCTTGATGTCAGCACCGATTATGCAGTTCGCCAACATCAAAAGTCAAGCATTTGATGCCACGGAAGGTCACGCAAAATGTTCTATCTCAGCCATCAACATAGAAGGTCACGAAACCATGAAGCGGAAGAGTGGATGAAAGAGCATATTACTACGCAATCGGCCGTCTAATGGGAGGGGTCAGCAGAATATTCTATGACACACTGAATGATAATATTCAACCGGAGTAAAGCGTGTGACTTTGCTCATGGAATGCGACATCGAGAATGAATAGATGCGCACCGATTTTGGCAGTGCCTTTAACTTACAATAAGCATAAAGCACCTCTTGCTTTAACACAGGAAATCCAAGATAAGGAAAGCTGAAACGCTGGAAAATACACTTTAGCAAACCGCTTTAGATTATACGCTTCGCTGTTCGACGTAAACTATATTCCAGTTAGGATGCAATTCAAGAGGTTACATTCGTGGTGATAGTAGCTGTTCAAGTTGTAGAAATCAGCCGATCAGTCAAATCGAGTTCTTAGGTAGCCAAAATTTAGCTTTTTATTCAGCATATTCAAGGCGGCCACTTATACGTCCTTCTACTTATTCATGGGAGCTTTCAAGTAAAACAAGAGCATTGTCAACGGTAAGCGTTGAGCAAGCAATAGCAATGTAGGCGGTAGCGTTGACAGCTTGGATGAGTCAGACGGACAACTCTACAGTGGGAAGTGGTTAGGAGGTCCAATGCAACTATCCCTCGCATAAGTTATTTTCTAGCACTGCGGCTCCTCAAAGCATTTAGGAATTTGTGTTAAGCTATAGTGCGCAAATGTCGATGAGAAATTTGACAAACGGTAATCAATTCATCAATCATCCGTGTTCTACAGAGAAGCTCGTTCTCCACATGGCCTTGAGTCCTTACGATGTTCACGCAAACGACATCAGCATGAGAACCTACCAGATGGTGTGGTGCAAAGGTGTCATGGCCGAACTGTGGCGAGATGAGGAGGCCAAAGAAGTTGTTCATAGTAAACGGGACCAAGCTGTTGTCTGTATTGGTGAGAGAAGGTGGAAATGCGGGCGAAAACCACATTTCTTGTCAACTCCTGTGTCAATCAATGTTGCTCACCCTAGAAATGTTAAACATCTGCAGTAATACACAAGGGGGTGAGACACAATCTGGATCGCATGCCCCCGGGCAAAAGAAACAGTGCATGAACTTGGCGGAGTGAACACAGGGCGCGTCCTTCAGACATCGAATTGGACTGAAATGTTTGTGAGCGCAGGTGGTACTTCATGAAGCAACATTAATAAAGACTCGCTCGGCCCTGTTCATTGTTAAAGCCTTTGCGCTTGTAGGAAAATCTGTTTATGTTATTGGTGTGAAAAGGCACATAGGTATTTGCATACGGTCGAAAATGTCGCAAAGGCATATGATTAATGCTTAAAGCACGCTTTAAGGGACTTGTAGTTAGAATTCTGTTGTTGAAGACATGCGATATTCACTTTTAATCCAATTGAGTAATCCTTTTGACTATTAAGGTGCGAGCATTCAAAATATCCCTGCACAGACATTAGAAAAGTGAAAATCTGACTATGTTTAGGCCGCACAAGCGCTTATTAAGAGAGCGAGTTGCAGTGTGGTTGACACTGAGCATACGAAAGGATGGTCTAGGCTTGTTAGAATCATTTCCAATAGCCGCGTGTTTTCATTCCCTTTGCTCTTCTCTCCTTGGGTTTTAGCTCCAAAATCGACAGTTTTGTAATCAACACCCAAGTACTCGACTCTCTAAGATGGTGTCGTACTGCGGTCTTCGCGAGCATGTCCATGTCTGGATATCTGTTCACCTTAAACACCTTCACCACCATCTCAAACCTCTCTACTGCTAAGTCGTCCACATGTGTTTATATGAAGTTGCAAATTGTGGGGCAGACTTAAATGATGAAGAAAGCGTTCTGTCCAGACTTCGACTGAAGTCTTTAAAGTAACCCGTGTGTGCATGGGCAGACGGTGAGTTAATGCCATGTTTGGCTGGTAGCAGTACACGTGATGGCGCCACTGTAGGCAGCATCGGATGCATGCATTATGATTGCATTCGAGTTTTATGATTCTATCTTTAAATGCCTCCCCGTAAAGGACTTGTTATGTCAGTGTATGTTGACAAATGCTGTGGTTGTGGAAAAGGATACTGCCCACATCGATTGCGCAGTAAGTTAACATTACCAAACCCAGTTTTTTAGCAGAAGACAGTAATGGCTGCAACGAAAGCTGCAATGCTGCATAAATGAAAACCAAACTTCTCATTGAACTTAATAGAATAAAGTACGGACGGGAAGGTGACACTGGCAGTGACAAGTAAATCTGAAATGGCCGTAGAGTTTGTCATCTCCGAGGCCTTGACCTTAAAATACCTCTCTAATATGCTCTTTGCCATCGACATCAAGGTCCACGCTGCTATGAGGATACTGCATTCCCCTAGCCACTATTTTACGCACTCGCAACAGCCAACCACTATATCACCTTCGCTGCATCTATAAGAGTCTCACTTTTCACCCCATATTCTTGGTCACATCTTTTCATTTGATAAGCAAGTGCCATTATCTAGAAGATAGTCCTGTAGTCATGCTCACATTTTGAATTATTTTGCTCATCTAATAGGTCGAGCACTGATATTGGCCGTGCCAGCCCATCTGCAGAATAGGACTGGATGCAAGTATGGTGCATTTCAGACAATGATTAGCTGGGAAATTTAGAGCACTTCATACTTTAGGATTGGTGGAACATCAGCAAGATTTGCGCTAAAGTGGAGCTAGCATTAACAAAAGAGGACCAGCGCATATTCGGTCATCACATCCCCGTTTACGTTAGTTGTGGATGTTGCAGCATTATCCGCTTGCAGTCTCCATTTATTCGCAATTACGCCAAAGCCGATCTTGATTGTGGCGGTGGGATAAATGGACAAATCTGTCTTCATTGGTAATGAAAACGTATGGGTGAGCAGACAACCACATGCTGACAAACGATAGCATCGCAAAGATTCATGAAAGCTCCCACTGACGCAAAATCGCAGACCTAGATTCATAGTGTAGGCAGTCTGGTCATGAACACGCAGATTCAAGGACTTCTGCTGCATCAGGCGACACGTAACCGGGATCAGTGGACTGAAAGCACACTTGTGTTGTGATTAATGGACAAACATTTGCATTTCACCCATTCAAACCCCTGATGGACTGGTTTCAAATCGAGTGATGTGGATGACAGCGACCACGATGACGATGTCAGGAGAGGCAGGAAACTTAGGCACTGCGGAATGCATCAAGCCATAACATGCATTGATAAGATCAGATGCTCCAGCCTCCAAATACACCACACACCTATGATCGTCAATCTTCTCCTCTTCGCTCATTATCAACTTCTTTATTACTGCGGCCTCTGGCTTTGAGATCTTTGCATTTGCCATTACCTACATTACCATAAAAAGATCATAGCATTCCAGATGCATGAGTTTCCGTAACAGTTAGATCTTAAGCAGTTATCGTCAATGATAAGTCAAAATGTCCATTGCAATGCGTGAAAACTTAGGCGTTTATCGAAAGTATTGTGTCCTAATAACTTCTTCTGACTGCAGAGGTGCCGTTGAGCCATGTGAGATAGCAATTCTCTTTTAATTGAGTAATCAGTTTTGCACAAAAGATTCCTCGTCATTGCTATTTGGCTCAAAATGCGCCATTGCCCTACCTTACCACTACAAGCATAAATAAAAGTGCACAGCTGTACATAATTTCAAAGTGAGCATTCGACAGTGGCTGTTATGCACCGAACGATGTGATGAGGCAGGAAATCATTCCAGGTGTTTATTCACCGCCTTAACATACAAATCAAATGAAATAAATATTCCAGCAAGACCGAGTAAATTCCGGATGTCTGCACGGATTCACCAGTCGAATAGTTAGCAGAAACGATCAACACTATTAGGAAATGTGGAATGGTTTGCTTATTGAAGCCTAGCACCCCTCGGTCCTAATCATTGTTCATGTCCTCGAATCCTAACTATTCACTGTTGACCAATGAGTTGTAGGAGGTCAGACCAATGGGATTCTTGTCCGCAATATATAAGGTTAGGTAATGCCTCACTGCTCGTCATTTGATGTCAGTTCGAGCATGAAACACGGTAATGTGCATTGCTACTTGTACGTCATCAGCATTTTTGTGGTTTTTGTGTCGAACAGAAGTAGATCTGCCAAAATTTACGAGCCGTATATAATAAGTGCTATCTTAAGTCTAAGCTGAAATTTCCATTTCCTCTAGGCTTTTCCATAGCAAGCATTCTGGAATTGTCACCCCCTAAAGAAGTGGTTCCGGAGCCATCCTGCCCTAGCGCCAACGACAAAGCCATTCGTGATTGTGTGCCGGGACATACCAAATCCTTTGACATAGCCTCATTACTATCATCTTCATCAGATGCCGCTGCAGTAAATTCTGCTGACGTCCCTTCCAATTCTTCAATCGATCAGTTCAATGCAACTTTATTGCTTCAACTTGAATGTGGGTCTAATAAACAGATGTCCTGGAACGCTTTGCTCCCTCACCCTTCCCATCAACCCGCGTCCCCATCCCCTTTTTTATTGATGGACCAAGTTAAAGCGCTTTCACAGCTTCCCACTTCACCTGTCGATCCTCGTACCTTGATAGCGCTCTACTTTACTTGTCATTCCCTTCCACAACAGCCGAGTGATACTGGTCTGCGGATTTCCGATCGCCTT
Organism: Taenia hydatigena; assembly: GCA_036345935.2. Taxonomy (NCBI): domain Eukaryota; kingdom Metazoa; phylum Platyhelminthes; class Cestoda; order Cyclophyllidea; family Taeniidae; genus Taenia; species Taenia hydatigena. The sequence continues at coordinate 715,957 of JADWOT020001577.1, forward strand.
CTATTCTGCAACTACCTGTTTACAAAAAAAATTTTTAACAAGAATCATGACATTGCTTCCAATTGTCCAAATAGTGGATTTCCTTGTAGCGCATTCAACGGCGCGACAATTGTCAACGGCAGGAATCATGACGATACCGGCCCTTTTCCAATCCCTAATGCTGTGAATAATGGAGGTTTGGAGAGAGAAGTGTATCCAAATTGGAGATGTCAGGAGCGTGAGAAGATGTACAATAGCAAATTCTCTTTGAGATCGCATGGAATGAGTCATTCATTCTCGTGGAAATGTGGCTTTTGTGGCAAAGCATTTGCACACAAAAGAAATCTGCAAGGTCACGAGCGCACACACACGGGTGAGAAGCTCTTCGTCTGTCCCACCTGCCAATGCGCTTTTGCTGATTGCTCGAAGCTGTGATCGTATATGCATACATACACGAAAATGAGGCGCTAGTGCTGTCTCACAAGTGTGCGACATCACCCAACACATTTCAATATGCCCACTCTCTACTTCCGTTACAATCACGATTGCGAGTGATGCTCCCTCTACCCCCCGAGTCAACACGACATACGACGTAGACACTATCAACCCAACCATTTAAGAGGAAGTGCGGTGGTTTTAATCGTTCCAAGTCCACGAATCAGTGAGTTTCAAGTATTCAAGCCATACTTGCATAATTTGTCATTTTATTCGCTATCGCTTTAGGGCATATCTCAGCAAATAAATGCATGCGCGTTTTGCACAGTCTGTCTTTTCACTCGTATGATCAAATAATGGCTAATGAACATTTAGTTGGCCTCAATGCATGCAGCGAAATGAAATGGCATCGGACCAACAATGTAGAATGGCAGATACGGTAGCTATTCCTCGCCTTAGCCTAGTCTGAGACGGCTGTGTTAACCCAGACCGTTCCTTCGAATGTGATAGAAGACCCACATTATGTCCTTACTGGTTGGCGCACAAAAGAACTCAGAAATAATGCATGAGCGGGTTAACGAAAGTTTATTGCCTTAAAATTTGAAGACAGTGAATTTAGAAACCGCAACGACTTATTTGCAGGTGGCTTTGCAATTTGCCGTTACCATCTTGCCGAAACTTGTAATTCCACATCGATCATTCAGTGGATTCTGCAATTTTTGTGGTTTAGGCTCGTAGATATGCTGTGTACACCTCCCGTTTGACACCCAATTGCATTCAATCAGTAATAATGCTTTAAAATTAGCAAAATTACCATTCACGATTAGTCGATCCACAAGTGGACATTTAGGAGAGGCCACTCTCAGAGTTGTAAACTTGTTTTAAATTCGTGCTGCTCTAGCATTAAATTATCGAATGACTTCATCCATGCATATTTTAATTCACCACTAAACCACGGAATGAGTGACGTCTTCAATGAGATGAGGCTGAAAGAGAGGATGCTTAGAATAATTTTTGCTCCTAATGGACAGGCTTAGTAGCCATCTGATACACGACCATGGTAATGTTTTCGTGCTCCCACAGGAGAGTTAAACGTAGCATTTGGCTCATGTATATCTAATCGCCAATTTTCCTGTCCTTAACACGAGTGGAAATCAACTCAAATCCAGGTGGGAGGCAATGGCATGTGGTTGTCAAATTACGGGGATGCCACAGATGTTAACCATCACACCAACAGATTCTGAGGTCATACTGGGCTGTAAACATGTCATCTCTCGCTGCGAAGTTAGGGAGTCATTTCTCATATTTACAATTTTCTTGCGGCGAAATTGTTTTGCTCTGTAATCAAGCAACAATACTGGCTCTTGTGGTGTTAGTTGAAGGGTCCGGCCTTCAAAACAGGCGAATGTCACCTGGGCTCACTTTCAGTCCTAATTTGGACATGAGGCGAAGAGCAGTTCTGATTCGTTGCAATATTCTTAGAACCGATTGCGACTGTGTTTTGGCAATCCTATTTGTTAAGCCTTCTACCCATGCTGGAAAGTCAGGCAAAGGAAAAAAGTTACTTAGTTCTCTCTCGCTGGTATGCAAAGCTCTTGCTAGCGAACATTAACAGTTTTCCATGTAGCAATTGCCACTAGATCAATCGCACTAATTAAGGCCGAACTCATGCCATGCATTTGACACTCCCTTCTGCGATGCTGCTTGCAGAGTCTCAAACAAAAAGAGGGTGTGGGTCTTTCTAGTTCAAGCAATCGATGATGCTGGAAAAAGGAATAGTAAATAAAATTAACATAAGTGGTACCTCTCTCCGGCGCATTAAAATCCAGCACAAGGATGGAAGAGAGGGGGCGGCAACGGTCATCAGGCCACTGCTTCGTGTCCCTGTGCTGATGACACGCCAGTTGATAAAGGTGGTAGAATGTACCAACGCGAGCACAATCATGATTTGACTCCAATAAAAATGGGATGAACACACATAAGCGGGCGGGTTGGTCTGCGTAGCCTTTTCGACACGCAAAGAATCAGTTCGAGTGCTTGGGGTTAATAGTTTTAGCATGGCAAGGGAAACATTACTAATGGTGTTTAAATGTGCTAGTAAGAATCGCGGCTTTTAGGAGCTGCATTGTAAAATGAACGGTCTGGGTGCACAAAATGGGGAATCAAACTGTTTTTAACGAGAAGCAGTGCGATGGCAATGGTTGCTGGTGGTTAAAACAGATAACAAGACACAACTTAGTTAACTTAGGCTCAATTTTAATCCACGATGACCAGTGCGAATTGGGTCTAACGTAATTTTTTAATGCTGGCATAAAGTTGGTTCTTAAACAATGTGGTTATAGCTAATCAGCGGTAATGTATTTTTAAGATAAGCGGATGTAACCACCGAGAACAACAGCTTCCTTGCTGCAAAAGTGTTTCACCTATTGGTGAGCAGCTATTTGGCTTGAATTATGTGCGTTCTTAAAAGCAACAGAATTGGCCACATGCGAGTGTGCCGAATTGAGCCTGACAAAAGTCAATGTAGAGGTGTGGCGAGGGTTCATTTGGAACGGCTTCGTGAAGCGATCATCACGATGATGTGCCCAAATGTTGTATCATTACGATAGCACCTTACTCAACAAAAGACCAGAGATGTCGAAAATGATTTCAAACGCCAAAACGCAGCATCCACACTTAGTGAAATTTAAAGTGGCTTGGATGGTATTTACCTTTGAAACGGGTAAATGATGTTTCAAACAAACCCAGTAACACTAAATCGTCAGCATGAGGTGATTTGTCGGAGTTACAATAGCTCAAAGATTTCGTGTGAACATTGTTTTGACTGCTGTTTTGAACGCGCCTTGTATATAAGGACTCGCAGTTCATAAATATATGCGCATTTCGCGCAGTCTTTTACTTCACTTTTGATTAGAACGACTAATAATCATCTGAGTATCCAAGGTCCACGCTCTAAGGCGATTTGACATCAGACAATCCCTTTAGAATGGCAGATACTGTAGCAAACTTTGTGCTCATGGTAATATTTTTGGTGTTTTTATAAGGAGATTAAAAAAAGACTTCGTCCTATGTGCATTCAATATCCGGTCTCCCGCCCCCCGTAACATGGGAGGATGTCCGATCCAAGTTGGAGACAACAGTTTATTCAGGTCACACTGAGTTGTAATCATTTCATCCCTCGTGGCCACCCTGATGGCTGTTGTGCCATTTAATCCAGCTAACACATTTCACAGTTGAGTTCTGGATTTTGCAAAGAAAAAGGACCTTAAAGTTGTCGAAACGATTCTGAGCAAAGTGGGCCATAATTGTTGTAATTATATAGCCGAACAGAGTGCCCTACCCAAGAGTAGGTCTTTTGCAGATGTACTAAGTCGCAATGCAGCCCGGTTACCATCATTTTACACGAGTGAGCAAATGCGTGCAACTCACTTTACATTTGTAGGCGATGCCGTGAGAAAGTTCTTTCAGTGACGAAATGTAAATTAACAACAGCTGATTATTCTGTTGTTGAACGGTGGTGTGTAACATCACTGGTCAATTCATACACGTCATTTAATACAGCACCCTGCATGATATCACAAGGCTATCATTCTGAGATTCTGTGTTAAAACGCATTGCACCTCTCTGCATTGCAATCACTAACCATGCGTGCGTATGCTCAAATCTTTAAAACACACTTGACCAGATTCCAAATTGTGTTTTGTGTCTTTCATTACGATCAGTTCCATTCAAATCCCTCTAGGCCCCACCAAATACGGATATGTTGAGTTGACATTTTGACTTTCCTTCGATACTTCTTTCCCTCTGTTGGGTAGAGGCAAAGTTGTCGTGACGATACAGCGTCGTGATATTTACTTCATGGATCCATTCCGACTGCATTGCAATGTTATAGGATGAGTTAAGAATAGAGGTAACTAGCCTAAACAAACGCCTGTTTGAAAACTTATTTATGGACCCACAAGTAGCGAGTTGCTCAGTCCATCCCTCACCTTACACCTTGGGAGTCAGGCATCACCCTGCTTTCAGTTTTTGTGGATCAGCTTAAGACGTCTTGTCAATACTAAAGCAACCTTATGATGGAAGAGTTTATAAAGGTGAGTGCTACTTTATGTTTACAAATTTCAAGGCATAACAGATTCCCGGAGGCGTCAGCATAGAGCTATTTAGATAATGGATGATTTAATTGTTTGCGAGCCACCAATTTTCCGGCACTAGATAGTGATCAACAGTTTTGCGATTTCGCAATGGCTTCGTGTGTGCAGGTGATTCGTTACCAGAAAGGACTGGAAAAGGTGGAGTGGGGTCAACTGAGCAAACATGTGGCCGTCTCTAAGAGCCTTCTCAATTTAAACTCTGCACTGACTTTGAGTCGCATGATAGGTAGCTTCACTACCGCATCCACTGCCGTAGTCCCTAGTTAAAATGAACAGACGGCTTGGAACAATTCAAAATTGCTGTATTGCGGTGTTTAAGTGATTGTATCTTAACAAACTCCTACAAAATGAAGAGCGTCGCGTCGAGCCCATCTGTCAAGTCGACCGCTGGTGTCGGCTGTAATAATGCACTAGTTTTTACAAGCAATGCAAAGTATAGGGCAATGGCATTCATATGCTGACAAAAGATCGCAGGCGTTGCACTGACGCTTCCACTGACGCATATTCGCAGGCGTGCATCAGATTTGAGAGCACGTAGTCAACCATGGATACGCAGATGCGGGGACACGCGTTGCATCCCAAACCATGTAGCAAAGATTAGTGGACTAAAATTAAACTTGTACAGCAGTTGATTTGCCTTTTATGTCACCCGACGAGATAGATCGCTTCTGTTGATTGCTCGTGCATGAGTCCAAATCACTCACCATTGACCAATGAGTCGTAGGAGGTCAAACCAATGAGATTCGAGTATGCGATACATAAGGTCAAACAATGCCTCACTGCTCTCATCAGACGCCTTTCGACCATGAAATACGGTAAGATGTCCTTCCAATTCATCTTTGTCAGCATTCATTCTGCCTTTTTGTCAGACAGATGCAGTCTTGCTCGAACCCGCGCATCATAAATAATTAGCCTTTGCTTACACCCACATCAAAATTTATCCCATTCCTCTTAGATTTCTCCATAGCAAGCATTCTGGAGCTGTCGCCTGCCACCCAAACATCTCCAATGCCAACATGCTATACCGACGAGGACATAATTTCACAAGTGTGGATCGACACACTCCAACTCACTCGCTATGTCCTCGATGCTCTCATCAAATTCAACAGCCGCCACATTGAATTCTGCCAACACTTCTTCCACTCCATCATAGACTGCTTTGACGTATCAACGGACAGAACCCATCCATGGATGGCCCTACGCATCTGGCCTTGCACCCCGATTTTTCATCAACCCTTTCCTCGATCAGTCATATCAAAACGCATCCACAGATTCATGCTCCACCCGCAAATTCTTACTCTTTGGTACTGTCTCACCTTCTTCAATACTGTCTTTCAACACTGCCTAGTACGCATGGTCTGCAGACGTCCGACTGCCTTCCCTTGTATCTCAACATGCTGTTAGCGATTCTGCTTAGCATAATTGACAATTTCAAAAGTGCAACTCCTTTCGTCGAATTCAATGATGCTGCCTCCAGTTTACCGAATAGCGGGGTCTCTCAATACAATAACAAAGATGCGATGAGTGACAACGGCAGGAAAAACAACAATACCAACTATCTTACAATTTGCAGTGATGTGACTGATGAGGGAGTAGACGAAGAAGCGCGACCGAAACGGAAATGCCAGGAGTGTGGAAGGGCATACGAAAGCGCTGCCTCTCTGTATACACATTTGAAGAATCACTCACTGTCATGGAAATGTCGCTTTTGTGATAAGGGTGCTCACGCAAATGGCTTCTTCAGGGTCACGAGCGCGCGCACACAGGCGAGAAGCCCTTCGTCTGTTCCACCTGCCAACGCGCCTTTGCAGATGGTTCGAATCTGCGGGCGCACTTGCAGACACACATGAATGTGAAGCGCTGGCGCTGCTTCCGCTGTATTGCATCATTTAGCCATCGCAGTTTGCTTACCCGACACCTTACGAAGTGTCCGTCATCCACTCATGCTACAGAGACCGTTCCAATTGATGTTCCCACCACCACTGTCAATAACACAGCATACGACTTCAGCACAGTCAACTCAGCCACTTGAGAGAAAGCGCTGGCGTTTCTTTCGTTCAAAATCTGCGCACTGATGGGCTTCAAATTTTAATGACTGATCAATTGAATTTACTTATCCAAAAGCGCTTAATTTATGGCAATTCTCAGAAAATAAATGTGCAAAACAATTGCAGAGCCTGTGTTTGTACTTCTGGATAATAGACAGCGATAGCTTAACTATGAGCGAGGAATACGATGGGATGAAGTGGCTGACGCTATTCAATGATGTGCTCTTCCAGCCTAGAGTCAGATCACTTGGGGCGTGCCCAGATTTGAATGGATGATTCGCAACTGCAACCGCTTGTAATATCTAGTGACGCTGAGGTTTAGAATTGTAATGAGTCACTTATTCATTTCTATTACCATCTTCTCACAATTTGCGCAGTTGTCGCCAATCCATCAGTAAGTTATTCCACTTTCGTGGTTTGGGATTTGGGGCCTGTTGTTGACGCCAACCTTTACACTAAAATAGATGTCATGAAATTAGTAATGATGCCATAAGATTAACAACCTTAGAATCACTTCAAACCCGGCTCACCCTGTCACGATGAGTTGATCCACTTGTGGATGGTTGCTAATTCATTTTGACTCTCTGCAGCACTTGCAATACATTGTCAAATAAAATTGCATACTTTAGTCACTGCTGACTCGGTGAATACGCGACGTCTTTAACAGGGTGGCGGTGAAGGAGAAAAATGCTTTGAATAGACATCGCACATAATTGACATGCTTTGCTGCCACCTATTACACGATTACCGAAACGTCTTTTGTGTCGTTACAAAAAAAATTAGACGCGTCATTCGGTCCATGCATAACAAGTTGTGACTTCTCCCCCGCATCATGGGTGAGTCAACCCAAATCCAGGCGTGTGACAACGGTGTGAGGTAGCCGAAACGGGGAGCACCACAGATGTGGATGGACACGCCAACAGTTTCTCAGGTCACACGAAGTCTTAAACGTACCATCACTAGTGGTAAATTTGATAATTATTTTGCAATCTAATCCAACTACTACATTTTGCAATTCAGTGTTGAATTTTTTGAGGGCTATTCGCTTCTAATATCATAGGAGGAGTCCGGACGGTGTGGGATGCGATTATTATTAGGTAACGCAGCAAACTACTCTAGCTGAGGAGAAGTCTCTCTGCGAATGCAAAAGTCGCAAAAAAGTCCAGATTCTATCATACCACGCAAGTTAGCGAAAGCGTGTAATTTATTATGCACAAATAAGAGATGCCGTGAATAGGGTCAGACAGTGACTAAGTTTGGATGGACAATGGCCGATTCTCTCAAATTTGAACGATGATGTAGCTCATCACTTGTCAAATCTCCTAAGCTCTCTAGTATATCGCTCTAAATAAAATTACAAAGCATTATTCTGAGGTCCTCTTTCAAAAAACATTACATCGCTCTTTGCCGCAACGGTATTGCTTTTGTAGAGTTGAGCCAGTGACTCGAAGAATGTGCAGTCAAGTCTTCAAACCATACCGCTGACCACGCTTTAAGCAGCTCTTCTCATTTCAGAGGTTAATTTTCTCCCAGCCCTTATAAATTTTAACAGGAATAAAAACTATGCTTATGTATTTAGATTCTCTTTCGGCATTGCTAGCCTTTGGTTAAATGCGGTGCCACCATGATGACACAACATCGTGATGATCGCTTTATGAAGCTGTTCTAAATGGCACTTCGTCATCCTCTGACTTATGTTAGACCCTTTTTAGCGCACACGCATGCAGCTATTTCTAATGCAATCAAGCATGTACACACCTAAAACCACATGGGTGCTCAGCAATACAGCTCAAACATCTTTCTGCGAAGGAGAAGCAACCGTTCGTAGCAGGTATATCCACTGAAAATAAGGAAAAGCATTGCTGATGATTTGGCTTTGCCCGTTAGAGTGCAGAAATTTATTTCCGTTGTTTGAAAAGCAAATTCAGGTAAATAATAAAAAGAATTTTGCTTAGGTCTAACGCACAATGGTCAAGCCTGGCATATTGAGCTTTGTCTTGGCATGTATCTCATCCACCTCCAACCATCACCATTGCACTCCAACCAAATTTCAAGCTGCTGCATCTAACACCTGCTTGTTTTCCTATTTCTAAAGGCTTGTTTTTCTAAATCTAAGCATACTTCCTTTTCTTGTGCATCTAATTCGTTCATTTTGCATTGCCGCTCCCGCTGACTTTGATTTTCACGAACAAATTTTAAATGCTGCTGCAGGCATTCTATTTGGCACGTAAAACTTGCCACCTCTACGCACTTAGCCTAATTCTACACGTGTAAAAAACGCTGTTCTGACCAAACTTTTAGCGCGCCCACTCCACTCATTCTATGTTAAAGGCAACGCAAATTAGGGTCAATTCTTGAATGTGAGCGTGATTTTATTCCCCATCACTTCTCACAGCTGGTGTATCGTCCACGCAACGACACGAAGTGGTCACACATCACTGCTGCTGCTTTTATTCCTTTACCTAGGCTTACCCATCAAGACTAAAGTTTTAGTATGCAAAGAGGTGCATAAACGAAGTAAGGACCAATTCAAAGTTCATTTATGCAAATTAGTGCCAATTGTCGTTTTGTGTTTCAATTCAAGATGAGAACAAGCATGTGCCACCGGATCATTTTCTTTCATTTACGGTGTTTAAATGCACAGATACCACCAAGAAATCTGCTCGTTTGACAGGGACCTAGTTGCGGCGACACCACTGGTTATAATAGTTGGGCGCTGATGCTCTGGACACTAAGGAGCACGGCTTTTGTGCGTCACATTGCAGGCCAGAGTGGGATGCCAACTAATGTGATTGGCTGAGGAGTCGATATCAACACCAGTCGTGTAATTTAGCGCATAATATTTGCCTACATCTGTGAGATGAAATCACTTTAATAAGTTAGTGGATGCCAGTGTGCTCGCTACTGATTATTAAAATAAATACTACAAACAATACGACCTTTAGCAAGTAGATAAATAAGGTTCAGTAGATCTTTGCATCTCTTAGTATGTCTGGACATCATGTTTACAGCATTTGCAAAATTTTCTGCTTACCTTTAATATAATTATTTTGGGCTATGTTGGCCCTTTCGTCATAGCCAAATTTCTTTCCTTGTGCATCCAAGCAGTCTACTTTACACTGCAGCTCCCTAAAACTGCGATTTTCGCCAACAAATTTGGAGTGCCATTTGCAGTGTCTTCCACCATTTAAAGTCCAAAATCACGCACACTCAGGCTGATTCTGCATGCGGAGAAAAGTTATCTCGGCCAAACCGCTGATGTATACACCCATCCTACCCTTTGTTATGGTCAACGCACATGGTGGTCAATTCGCGAGTTCGCACGTGGCTTTGCTCAACATCACCTCTCCCACCTGGTGTGCTGTCCAAATTACGGTTGAAGCGGTGACGTGATAACCATTACTCACTCCTCCCACCATGCCTTGTGCCAGATTTTCATACATCAGGTCACTGAATCGGTGTGATTACCATAGCATATAAAACACAAGGATGAAGAGCTTTAATCACCCATAACTCGGGTTGCTTTCCATCGTCTACCCTCGTATACCGTTCAAGCCAATGGAGCCTAACTCCTATTTTGGCGCAAATTCTTACAATGACACTACAGATGGCAAATGCTTGACGAGCAAGTGAAAAGTAGGCAAGACTGATACAACCTCAAATATTCTGTTTTAAACGTTGACGACATTCACATAAAACTTGCCAACGTCTGCTAGCATGTGCTTTACACGGAAGTGAGAGACAACTTACCAATTATATTTCTATTCCTTTGCTTGAGTTCTCTTGCCTTAGCTAAATTCTAATAAACAGAAATGCCAAAATGAAGTTAGAATTAATTCAAAGACTATTGAAACAAATCGGAGCTAATTTGTCGCCAATGTTCATATTTTAACTGAGGGTGGGCTTAAGTGAAAGTCATCGTTCCCGCTTAAGAGTTCATTTTCCTTTCTCTTGAGTCGTTGCAACGCACAGGTATCATCAAGGAAGTTGCATTCTGGTGTTGGTGCACCGACTACTGAGGGCAATGACTTTTGCGCGTCATTTTTGCAGGCTAATTAGCGGAAGCAGTTTTACCCAGGGTAGTGCGCAAACAAATGAGATTGGGTGAGGCCATGTCGGTGAGAGGCCACTGTCAATGAATTTACTTGAAGTACATTGCCACCTCAACGTCATATCAGAATTGAAACTAGGTAGTCCCGGTTCATGTTGTAATGCTTGATCGCTCTGCGAGAATGAATCAAATGGAGCATTTGCATTGCCTACATCTGTGCGGACCTCAACTGTCTGCATCAGCACAACTCTGAGGCCTCTTCCTTTTGTAGTGCAACTATAAGTGGCTGCGGTTGCACCTTGGCGCTTAGGATAGTATCACAATGGACGCAACCTAAAAATAGGGAAGAGCTTGTTTGGCTTAGCCAAAAAGAGGAAATTTAGACGTACTGACAAGCAACGCAACGCATGGAAACTATTAATGTAGGTACCACTTCAGGAAGTAGTGTGGAAGGTGAAACTGGAGGAGGCGCTGCCAACGACCTGCGATTTTCACGAAAGTGCTGTAGCTTGTTTACGATCTGCGGCACTTTGTTGGGCGGGCAAATAACTCAAACAATGAGAATAGCGTCTCTATACATGAGAAGTGGAAGTGGGGCTGCTAGCTGACTAGAGCATAATTAAAGTAGGCAAGAAATCAGGAGTATGCAAGGAAGGGGACTAAGTCGATTGGCTTTGTGCGTGACATTGGAGGAGTTAGATATAAAATATTTCGCGCAATTCTATCCTTTTTGTGTAGGCAAGAAGTGTCTAAGCTTTCATCTCAAGGCACCCCAGGGGCCATGGATGCAAATTTGCCTAAATTGGGTCATGATAAGTTGGTCTACTAGCAGATGGTTGCTAACATATTTTGGCTCTCTGCAGCACTTGCAATACATTGTCAAATAAGATTGCATACTTTGGTCACCGCTGACTCGGTGAATGCGTGGCATCTTTAGCCGGGTGGCGGTGAAGGGGAAAAATGCTTTGAATAGATTTTGCACCTAATGGACAGGATTTGCTGCCACCTATTACACGATTACCAAAACGTCCTTTGCGTCTTTACAAAAAAATTAAACGCGTCATTCGGTCCATGCATAACTTGTTGTGGCTTCTCCTCCGCATCATGGGTGAGTCAACCCAAATCCAGGTGTGTGACAACGGTGTGAGGTAGCCGAAACGGGGAGCACCACAGATGTGAATAGACATGCTAACAGTTTCTCAGGTCACACGAAGTCTTAGACATGCCATCTCTAGTGGTAACTTTGATAATTATTTTGCAATCTAATCCAACTAACACATTTTGCGTATCAGCGTTAAATTTCGTGAGGGCTTTACACGTCTAATATCATAGGACAAATCCGGACGGAGTGGGATGCGAGCATTATTGGGTAACGCAGCAAACTACTCTAATCGATGGGAAGTCTCTCTGCAAATGCAAAAGTCGCAACGAATTCCAGATTCTATCATACCACGCAAGTTAGCGAAAGCGTGTAATTTAGTTAGCACAAATAAGAGATGCCGTAAATAGGGTCAGACAGTGACTGAGTTTGGATGGACAACGGTCGATTCTCCCCAATTCGAACGATAGTGTGGTTCATCACTTGCCAATTCTCTTAAGCTTTATATTATATCGCTCCAAATAAAATTGCAGAGGCATTATTCTTGGATCCTCTGTTGAAACGCATTAAATCGCTCTTTACCGCATTGGTATTGCTTTTGCAAAGTTGAACTACTGACCCGAAGCATGTGCAGTCAAATCTCCAAAACATACGCCTGACCACGCTTCTAGCAGTTCTTCTCATTTCAAATGCGAATTCCCTCTCTGCTACTTTAGATTTTAAACAAGAATGAAAACTGTACTTCGATGTATAGAATCTGTTTTGGCATCGCTAGCCTTCGGTTGGGTAAAGGCGGTGCCACCATGATGGCACAACATCGTGATGATCGCTTTATGAAGTTGTCCTAAGTGGGACTTCGTCATTCTCTGACTTATGTTAGACCCTATTTAGTGCACACGCATGCAGCCATTTCTGCTGCAATCAAGCCTATACACACTTAAAACCACATTGATACTCGGCGATACAGCTCAGACATCTTTCTGCGAGGGAGAAGCAACTGTTCGCAGCAGTTATGTCCACTAAAATAAAAGAAAAGCATTGCTACTGTCTTGGGTTTGTCCGTTAGAGTGCAGAAACTTCTTTCCGTTGTTTGAAAAGCGAATTCAGGTCAAAAATATGAGGAATTCAGCTCAAGTCTAACGAAAAATAGTCAAGTCTGGTATATTGAGCATTGTCAAGGCATGTATCTCATCCACCTCCAGCCATTACCATCGCAATCCAACCGAATTCCAAGCTGTCGCATCTAACATCCGCTTGTTTTCCTATTCCTAAAGGGTTGTTTTTCGCGTCTTAGTCTATTTCCTTTTCTTGTACACCCAGATTGTTCATTTTGCATTGCAGCTCCCACTGCCTTTGATCTTCACGAACAAATTTCTAAATGTTGCTGCAGGCATTCTATTTGGCACGTGAAACTCGACACCTCTACGCACTCAGTCTAATTCCACACGTGTAATAACGTTCCTCTGACCAAACTTTTAAAGCGTGCACCCCTTTCATTCTTAGTTGGGGTCAACGCACATTGGGTGTCAAGTGATGACTGTGCGCGTGGTTGTATTCCCCGTCACTTCTCACAGCTGGTGTATCGTCCACGCAACGACACGAAGTGGTCACACATCACTGCTGCTGTTTTTATTTCTTTTCCCAGGCTTATTCATCAGGACTAAAGTTGTAACACAGAGAGATACATAAATGAGGTTAGAGCCAATTCAAAGTTTATTTATGCAAATTAGTGCTAATTGTCGTTTTGTGTTTCAATTCAAGATGAGAACAACCATGTGCGGCCAGATCATTTTCTTTCATTTACGGTGTTTCAATGCACAGATATCACCAAGAAATCTGCTCGTTTGACAGGGACCTAGTTGCGGCGACACCACTGGTTACCGTGGTTTGGCGCTGATGCTCTGGACACTAAGGAGCACGGCTTTTGTGCGTCACATTGCAGGCCAATTGGAAGAGACAGTTTTGCCCAGAGTGGGGTGTTAACTAATGTGATCAGCTGAGGAGTCGATATCAACACCAGTCGTGTAATTTAGCGCAAAGGATTTGCCTGCATTTGTGAGGTAAAATCATTTTAATAAGTTGGTGGATGCCAGTGTGCCTGCACTGATTATTAAAGCAAATATCACAGACAGCACGACTTTTGGCAAGTGGATTAATGGGGCATTGTAGATACGTAAATAGATCTTTGTATATCCTAGTGTGGCTAGACATCATGTTCCCAACTATTGCAAAATTTTCTGCTTACCCTTAATGTAACAATTTGGGCTATGCTAACCTTTTCTTCGTAGCCGATTTTCTTCCCTTGTGCATCCAGACAGTCTATTTTACACTGCGGATCCCGAAACCTGCGATTCTCTCTTACCAGTCGATTTCCATAATCGCGCACACTCGAACTGATTTCGCACGTAGTGAAAAAAGTTATCCTGACCAAATCGGTGATGTGTGCGCCCATCCTCCCCTTTGTTGGGGTCAACGCACATGGAGTCAAGTCGCGAGTTCGCACGTTGCTTTGCTCACCATCACCTCTCCCACCTGGTGTGTTGTCCATGCTACGGTTGAAGCGGTGACGTGATGACCATTACTCGCCCCTCCCACCATGCCTTGTGCCAGATTTTCATACATCTGGTCACTGAATCATTGTGATTAGCATAGCATATGAAATGCAAGAATCTAGAGCTTTTATCACCCATAACTCAGTTTGCTTTCCACCGTCTACCCTCGTATACTGTTTAAGCCAAAGGAACCTAACTCCTGTTTTGGTGCAAATTCTTTCAATCTTGCTGCAGACAGCGAATACTTGACGAGGAAGTATAGAGTAGGCAAGACAGATACAACATCAAATAGTCTGTTTTAAACATTGACGACATTCACATGAAACTCACCAATGTCCGCTAGCAAGTGCTCCACACAGAGGTATGGGAAAACTTATCAATTATGCTTTTAGTTCTTTGCCTGAGCCCTCTCACCCAAGTTATAATTCTTAATAAACAGAAATGCCGAAACGAAGTTAGAATCAGTTCAAAGACTAGTGAAACAAATCGGAAATCATTTGTTTTTAATTTCCATATTTTAGCTGAAGGTTGGCTTAAGTGAAAGTCAACGTTCCCGCCTAAGAGATCATTTTCCTTTGTCTTGAGTCGTTACAACGCACAGGTATCATCAGGGGAGTTGCGGTCTGATGTTGGTGCGCCGACTACTGAGGGCAATGACTTGCGCGTCATTTCGCAGACCAATCAGCGGAAGCAGTTTTACCTAGGGTAGTGCGCAAACAAATGAGATTGGGTGAGGAATCAATGCCAACGCCAGTGGTCTTTTCGACGGCAGCCATTTAATTGCATCTGTGAGACGAACTGAATTATGCTACTTTGCTTGAGATCTCCGGCGTAAAACATCCTTGAGATATGAGGTCAATACAATTTGCCAGAAATCGGACCAACATTCGTGCACTGGAACTCAACAAAACTTCTAGAATTGTGAGGATTGGCAGTTCTAAAAGATGACTCAAGTAAAAGGAGGGTTACACTGGTCTCCTACCATAGGCTTTTGATTACTCTTATCCACTTGACCGATTTAAGCTCCAAGAAGGAATTGTCTGCAATGTTATTAATTGCTCGGCGCAGTTCACTGGCAAAGTTGATATTTGTAATTTGGTGGGAGGTGCCTGCGAATAAGTGGGAGGAGGTAAAGAGTGGTGCCGAATGAGCCTAGACAAAAGCCCTAAAGTTAGGTCACTTCGAACCTTATTACGATACAATTGCTGATTTTTAATTCTGCTAGCTGCATTTGCTGTAAATGCAGTCCCTTAAATCGTTGCAGTAAACCTTGCCGACTTTTCTACTGCTTGTTTAACAGTTTACTTTAATACAACTTCATCGCCACAACTTAAATGTGGGTTTAATGAACAAATTCCTTTAGAGAATTTACTTTTTATCCTTCCCATCAACCCATGTCCTCGTCCCCTTTTTGCCGATCGGCCAAGTCGAAGCGCTTTTACAGCTTCATGCTCCACCTGTCGATCCTCGTTCCTTGATAGCGCCCTATGTTCCTTGTCAGTCCCTTCCACAACAGCCTAGTAGAGTTGGCCTTCCCTCCTATCACTACCTGTTTTCAAATTTTATGTTCGGCATAACGTACGGTGATGCTTCCGACTTCCCGAAGAGTTGGGTTCCTCATTCCACTATTAATGGTGCGATGATTGGCAGCGACAAGAATAATGACAGCACCAGTTCTCCCACAATTTTTGATGATGTAGGCAATGAAGGATTAAATGGATTTGTGCGACCAAAAGGGAAGTGCTGGGAGTGTGTGAGGACACAACAGCGATTCCTCTCTGCGATTGCACTGGCAAAGTCATTCACTCTCTTGGAAATGTGGCTTCCGTGGCAAGGCATTTGTGCGCAAACGGAATCTTTAAGGTCACGAGCACACGCACATAGGCGAGAAGCTCTTCGTCTGTCCCACCTGCAACACGCCTTTGCCGATCGTTCGAATCTGCTGGCGCATTTGCATCATTCAGCTGGAACCTTCTGCTCAATCGACACCTTGCAATATGTCTATTATCCACTCCTGCTACAGCCACAATCACGAATGATATTCCCACTACTTCCTTAGTCAACACGACATACGACGAAGACACCATCAACTCAACCAATTAAGAGGGCACTTCAGTCGCTTTAATTTTTCTAGTCATATTTATGCAATTTACTGTGTCAAACGCACCTAATTTAGGGCATGTCGAAGCAAATAAATTCATGCACGTTTCGCACAGTCTGTTTTTTCACTGTTGTGATCAAGCAATGGGTAATGAACACTTGGTTGGCCGCAAAACATGTGACGAAATGAAACGACACTAGGACCGATTATTTAAATTGGAAGATGTGGTAGTTATTCCTGGTCTCGGAGATGTACGGGATTGCAAGTAGTCTGAAACGGTTAAGTTAATCCAAATCGTTCCTTCGAATATGATAGATGGTCCACATCAAATCGACATTAGTTGGCCGCTCCATTTAGCGTAAAAAAATGAACTTGGAAATCATGCATGGTCGAGTCAACTATAATCCATCACATTTTAAATTTAGAAGCAATTAATTTTGGAACCACAACGAATAATTTCAGGCGACCTTGCGCTTTGCTGTTACTATCTCCTCAAAATTAGTATATTCCACGTCGATTGTGCAGTGGATCCTACAATTTTTTGTGGTTTAGGCCCGTTGGCCTGCTGATCATAATTCCTATTTAACAATTATCTGCATCCAACCAGCAGCGATGCCTTGATGTTAACAAACTTAACATTCTCACAATGTTAGTCACTCTGTTGTAAACCTTATTCAAATTCGTGCTGCACTTGCATTAAATTTTTGAACAATTTTATCAATATATATTTTGATTCTCCTCTAAACTACTGAATGAGTGATGTCTGTAATGAGATGATGCTGGAAGGAAAGGATGTCTAGAATAATTTCTCTTCCTAATTGACAGGCTTTCAGTCAACTCAAATCCATGTGTGAGGCAATGCATGCGCTTACTAAACAACGGGTATGTCACAGATGTCAGTCATTGCGCTAACAGGATCTTAGGTCAGGATGTGTTGTAAACATGTTGCATACAAGTAATCTCTCGCTGCTCCCCCGATAGCTGTTGTGCGATCCAACACCGTCAACATTTTGCAGTTGGTTAATGAGGCTATACCTCTGCACGACTTCAGGACAAGTGTGAACAAAGCGAAACATAATTCTAGCAGATAGCCAGCCATCTAATGATAACGCTACCGTGGTGACACAGTATCGTGATTATAACTTCGTGAAGCCCATCTTAGCACAACTTAGTCATGCTTTTGTGTTGACTCATTTTAGGCCCTCTCTTTACTCGTATGTGATCCTTGCTGTTGCACCTAAGCACGTACAAGCCCTACGTCAAATAGCCGTCAACATGTCTTTAGGTAAATGTTGGCGTTATTTGCCTCTAACCACTGGTTTGCTAAGTTGTGTCACGATATGTATCCCATTCACCACCTACCATTGCCATCTCGACTCACCAAAGTCTTAAGCCGCTGCATGTGTCGTTCGTTTATGTTTCGATTCTAGGTCAAATTCTTTTGGTCTCTAATTATTCTTTCCCTTCACAATGTAGAACTCTCCACCGCGCGCTCTAATCTTTTGTACACATTCGACTAAGTTTTTCTGACCAAGCCGCTGATGGGCTTGGAGTTGACACGCATGAGGCGGAGGCATTGCTTTGCGTGTGGTTCTGCTCCTCCTTACTCCTCCCAACTAGCGTGTTATCTATGTAGGAACACGAGGCAGTGAAATCCTAACAGTTACCATCTCCACTCCTCCGTCCTCCATGCAAAATTTTCCTGCATCTGATTGCTGCATCAGTGCAGTTGCTGCAGTATGATCAGGGAAATCAAGAACTTGTGTGAATCACAATTCAAGTTGATTCGATTTACAGTTCTGTCGTCTATCTCTATCAGCTGTTTCGGCTAAAGAGGCCAAAATCCTCTTGTGGCACAGGTTCCTACAGGTAGCCCCACAGAGTTCAGTGTATGGTAAAGTAGCAGAGGTGAAAGTGCATTAATACAAGCAATCTACAACACCATTAGTGAACCACTGCTCTGCCAATGTGAACTGTACCAAATCCGGGTCGGTGGCAAAAGCAAAGTGCAAGGTTACATGCAAATGATTCGATGCGATTTAGATAGTTGCTTCCTCCAGATCCCGAAGGCGAATGTTCTGGTAAAATAGGCCATGCATTACTACATTCGAGGCACCGGTCATGATACGCGAACCTAACCATAGATGACCTGACTCTAAGCAAGAATAGGAACAAATTTGATCAAATCGGATTCACAACGTTAAAAGCCACTTCGTCACATCGTACGCTTCGCGACTTCTTTAATGATAGTTGGCTGTTAATTGATCACAAAGTTAAAAGAGAGACTCTGCAATGCGTGCATGCATTTATTTTTCAAAACATTGCTATTATAAATGCAACACGAAATCTTGGAGCTGATTGCTGTGTAAACTGAGACAGAACAAATATCTGGCGCTTCATCTCAAGTAGCCTGGTTGGTGGTGTCGGCATCGCATGTCGTATTGGCTGAGGGTGTGGCAGAGTTATCACTTGTAACAGCAGCTATTGCAAGAGTGGCGAATGGACACTTTACGAGGTGTCGCTTAAGGGAGCAGTGTCGAGCAAATGATGCAGTGCATTGGGAACAGCGCCAGCGCTTCACCGCCATGTGTGTTTGCTTGTGGGCTCGCAGATTCGAGCCATCAGCGAAGGCGCGTTGGCAGGTGGGACAGACGAAGGGCTTCTCGCCCGAGTGCGTGCGCTTGTGTACCCGAAGCGACCACTTGCGCTTGAACGCCTTGCCACATATGCGACATTTCCATGATAGCGAGTGAGTCCGCCTATGTGTTTGCAGAGAGGCAGCGACATCGCACGTCTTTCCACACTCCTCGCATTCCGATCTCGGTCGCTCTTCTTCATTCACGCCCTCACAATCCACCTCATGGGAGATTGTAGAATGGGCAAAGCTATTGTCGTCCTTGTTATTGTCGTTGGCCGCATTAATGTTGATATGTATAGAGATCTCTCTGGTCTGGGAATTGGCAGCAATATTAGTAGAATTGGTAATACTTCCGTTTGGTGATTCTCTAATCGGATTAAGGAGAATTTTGGAGATCAGATAGTGATACAAAGAAAGACAAGAAGAGGTCTGCTGACGAACTTCGCCAGGCAGCAGTGGAAGAGAGTAGTATGGAAAGTAAGGAGCTGGAGAAGCGCCAAAAGAGACCGGTGGAGCAAAAGACTGTGGGAATGCCCCCACATAACAAATCGGGGAAAGAGATGGTGTGGATACGGATTGGGAGCTGGAGTGTGCTGATCCACAATTGTGAATTTCTTTGTTATTGTCACTAGAGCATGCTGGATTTGGAGACGCTTGCGTGTCAGGCGGTAGACCCAGAATACTTGCTATGGAGAAGTCTAAGAGGAATGGGATAAATCGTGATGTGGATGTAAGCAAAACCCAACTAATTATGATGCGTGGGCTTGAGCAAGACTGCATTTGACTGACAAAAAGGCAGAATGAGTGCTGACAAAAATGGAGTGAAAAGGCATCTCACCGTATTTCATGATCGAAGGACGTCTAATGAGAGCAGTGGGGCATTGTTTGACCTTATGTATCGCATACTCGAATCTCATTGGTTTGACCTCCTACGACTCATTGGTCAATAGTGAGTGAGTTGGATTCATAAGCACGAACAATTATTAGAACTGATCTATCTCGGCGGGTGATATAAAAGACAAATCAACTGCCGTACAAGATTAATATTAGTCTACCGATCTTTGCTTCAACGTTTAGGATGCAACACGTGTCCCCGCATTTGCATATCCATGATTGACCACGTATTCTCAAATCTGATGCACGCCTGTGAATGTGCGTCAGTGGAAGCTTTCAAGTATCATTGCAATGCTTGCAATCCTTTGTCAGCATATGAATGTCTTTGCCCTACACTTTTCATCGCTGGTAAAATTAGTGCATTATTACAGCCGAAATCAATGATCGACTTGACAGATGAGCTTGAAGCACTGTTAAACTGTTCCCTGCTGTCTGTCCGATTTGCGGAAGTGGAGCTACCTATCATGAGACTCGTAGCAAGTGCACAGTTTAAATTGAGTAGGCCCTTAAGGACGGCAACAAGTTTGCTCAGTTGACCCCACTCCACCGTTGTCAGTTCTTCCCGGTAACGAATAATCAGCACATCCGAAATAATCGCAAACGCACACAGGAGTAAAGACACTTTTGTGCGAACAACTAATAGAACTGCCAATCACTATGTAGTGCCTAGAAACTTGGTGTCTCGCAAACAATGGAATCATCCATTATCCAAATAGCTCTGTGCTGACGCTTCCGCGAATCTGTTGAACTTAGAAATCGTTAAACATAAAATAGCGCTCACCTTCATAAACTCTTCCATCATAACGCTCTTTTAGTATTGACAAGATGTCGTGAGCCGATCCACAAAAACTGAAATTAAGGTGGTGCCTGAATCTCAAGGTGTAAGGTGGGGAATGCATTGAGCCATTTACTGCTTGTGGGTGCATAAGTAAGTGCTCAAGAAGTGTTGTGGAGCTTTCGATTGCATGTCTTTTCATCATTGCCTTCGACTAGGCTGATTGCCTCTATCCTATTACTTTTGGCTACACACGACTTCATGAGCTCTTTTTACTATCCGTATGTGACATAGCACACTGAATACGTGAGAGAGTGATTCCTACCCATTAAGCATGTACAGGTGATGGAATCAAAAAGGAGCGATTTCTCCTACATTGACAAGTCACAATGATAGCTTGCAACCTCAGCGCCTGTGAAGTAATGCGATAACTGGACTTGAGTGGCGATATGTAGCAATGCGTTCGTGTGAGAAAAGAGCAACCATCCTTTAAAACGTCCCCAAGATTACAAATAATTTCATTGAATAAAAAGCTATAAGAATGGATGTGCAGCATTCATTTTGCAGGTTAACTTTACTTTGTTGCTTTGCTGGCACTTCTTTAATGACAAGTTCTATCCAACTACACCGCTTTCGTAACTCGGTCCACAATCTGCAGTCCACTGCTTGTGTGCCAATCTTGTCCGTCTGCGTAAAGGTCCTGTAGTGATGATACTCTCATCAACTTTAGGCCATTCCCAGAACATACACATTCCAACAGGGCTAACGACTCTAACAATGGTCCCACATCTTCACTGTTTTATTTCTGTCTGTAACACGTTATTGATCTCCCGGACTTTTGTTGAGTAGATAATCCTAAATATTTTGTAATTTTACTGCGTTCTCTGTCAAGCAGGTGTCGCTAGGCCAGCCAGAAGTTTGAGCACTTATCAAAATGACAAGTTGGATTTCTCTGTTTATGTTCGTAAATGCACAAGCATTCGAGCCAGTTGTCGGAGGCTTGCATAATTTAAAATCTCATCATATAAGGTGTCATCCATGCTCTGCAGATGCAGCATGACCGTGTACATTTCACAAACCAATTATTATTTGATTCTGACACACTAGAGAAATCTCTGTCTATGCTCTGT
This sequence comes from Taenia hydatigena, assembly GCA_036345935.2. Lineage (NCBI taxonomy): Eukaryota > Metazoa > Platyhelminthes > Cestoda > Cyclophyllidea > Taeniidae > Taenia > Taenia hydatigena. The sequence continues at coordinate 737,813 of JADWOT020001577.1, forward strand.
ACGTGCTTTCGAGGATGTACGAGGTTGACCAGCAGAACTAATCGTCGATGAGTAGATGGAATGAATTGTTTAATTTAGTTGATTAATTACTAAAAGCTCACTTGTTATGTGCTTTGTCGGAAAACCTCTTGTATCTTGGAAGCACAAACTTTGATTCGGGATTCTCGAGTGATGTGGCAACGATGCACAAGATGACGTAAGTGGTGGAAAAATGCTTAGGCACCAACACGGACAAATCTAAGTGCAGAAATGGGCGGGAATTCGCGCTGAGCACTAACGCGTTGCCCTTAGTTGGTCTCTAATGGGTGATTCTCTCCCAATCTTTAAATGGACGAGCATTGCTTTAGCTGCCCATCGACGGGTTCCGAATAATCCTTTAGCACTATTTAGGGCTACAGCGCTTAATACTTTGTGAATGATTCGCAATAGGTGATGCAATGCAAAAAAAGTAAAAGAGGAATTGTCTGTGAACAGAGGAGCCTTCTCCCTGGAATTCAGGCAAACTTTCTTAAATAGCTGATCTACTCAAAAGAATTCTACGTTTACGGGGCACGTTGCTTGACGTAGCTATTTCTATAAAGTCATGTAACTTGATCGAATCTAATGAGTGCAGTAAGAAAATGACACAAAGTGATTCGGGTTATAAGGATTTTGTCCCACTTATTCTCTTTTTTAAGTGTCATGCCAAAGCCAACAGTGTGTCACGCATGGTGTTGATCCATTTCTCCTCATCTACTAAGCTGAATTCCAAGGACATTGTTGCAGTTTAGACAAGGGGATTCGCGAAAGAGGAGACGGCAATTTGTCTCATTTTACTTACCGTAAAACACCATTTCGCTGAGCACCTGCACAGTTTCATGTCTTCTGCTTTGTGACCTGCGCCACAAATTTTACTAAGCAAAACGCTGGTTGCCAAATGTGATCATAATATATACATCCGGTGTGACAACAGGAATCCCATTGCGTGTGCTTCTGCAGGCTGCACAGTGTCGATTTACCGTCTGCACATTGACACACATACCACTTTTAAGAACTCAGTAGAGGCGTCGACTAAACGCGTTCTGCATCATTCAAGCTTTCCTTATGTTGTGCAGCTTTATCACAACGCAAGTAGACAATCCACGCAGTAGAACATTTTGCGAAAATAGGGTCAGTGTTTGAGGTGAGGTGGTGTATTGACGTGGGCATGCGTGAGGGTCTCGTGGTATGAGAATGCCTTAGAGAGACGTGAATTTGGATGATGATGATGATGATGATGATCACAAAACTGTTGAATGTGAAACCGTGACTGTTAATTTAATCAAGAAAATGGATTTTTGCATCTTGTGGACAACTTGGGCTCCGAGCTATGCCAAGAGCTCTTGCTCGGCAATGTTGTGCCTTGGCAAAGCATAATCTGCATTAACACTACAGCTTATTCGTCTCCTAAAATAATGGGACTATTTTATGTCCTACCAATATCACCCCAACAGCTTCAGCTGGTGCGAGATGCGTGTGCGAAGGAATGTGAATGAATGAGAGTTTTAAACAATGCATGTCTTGACTGTTGATTAATGGTGACATGACTTAGGATATGCTCTTCTAGACGACGTGATAAATTCAATTCGCTTTTCCTCATGCTCCTCAGCTCTCGCAAAATTGGGTTGCACGTGGATCGGTCGATTCTTCTCCACATAAGAGTATGGTCAAATGTATTTTTCGATGCGTTATGGAAGAATACTGCAACCAGTGAAGGCACTGTCACTTTTGAAGCTTCATGGGTAGTTAAATGGAAATGAATGGTAAATGGGATGGCTTGGTTAACATTTTTATTGTACTCCAAGTGTTTTTGGGTTTTTGATAGGGTTTGAGAGTCACACAGTGCTAACCCTTTCCTTTTGTATACTAGTGACTGGATAAGCAGTCATGAACAATTTCATTGACTTTTGTGCGAGTCTATTACTGCACTGTTGGTAACATTGCTTTTTCGATTAACTGCCCAGTCTGCTTGTGGTTCTTGTGCTCCAAGTGTACTACAATTTTGAAAGAATCCATCACATCAGGACACTGCCTCCTACTAATTGTAATAAATGGGCTAGATGAAGCATTTAAATAGTGCGGAGGGCTTTATCATGCGCTTCACACAGTGCTATTTGATCCGAGACGAGGATGTGTAAATGAGCGTCGCTCGGATTCACTGGATGAACGAATCAAGATCCTTGGTGTGATAATGCCCACCGAAACCCTTTGGGTGTACTCATATCCTCCTTTAACTGATTGCACTTGCCCATAATGAATGCCAGGCAAACGAAAAGTGGGTTAGTAATCCAAAAGGAGTGGTAATGGAAGGAGATAATAACCTGTTCGCTTCCAAGTGGCACCCACACACGTGCGTTCAGAAGACGAAAATAAAATATTATGCTAAATGTCGATAGTTATCCAGGCCAAAGCACCTAAGTCAAAAAGTAATCAGTTACAATCGCGTGAAATGTGTACTGTTCCCCGATCTCGCCCTGTCCAACCACTGTCATCCGTGACGATGTATGCAGTGACAAATTTTCCAGTGACTCAATGCTCAGCTAGTGCGAGATTTGAACTATGCGAAACGGTTAAAGGACGACAAAATACCAGACAATAATCATCTTTCTTCTGAGTTACATGCCCTTCCCAGGAACGAACGCCCAGTGTGTGGAGCATCTGGTGTGGGATAATCAACGCCTCAGAATCCGTGGTGAGTCAACACATGAGACGAGCCTGTGCTGTAGTAACCACGAGTAAGTTATTTTACAACTTTAGAAGCATCAAACTGTGAGCAAATTCTAGGCACAGAAATGACTCTCACTACTTTGTTCATCGCAGATAAAGCAAAGATTGTGCTGAGTTTTGAATGCGCCCCAATGAACTATGAGATTACCTGAGTCGCATTGACACATTTAATGAGACACACTTGCGAGAGTCAGCTCCGGCATCGTACCAAGCCTTCGGGCGCAAAAATTCAAGACGTCTCGCAAACCATACACCTACCCAGATGTTGGCTCCTCCTCAAAACTCTTCACCACACAATGGTGTACGCCTTGACGTAGGCGCTCGAGGAGCTTCGTCTCACCTGAATTCAGGTTGGCGACTAATCCTCATTAAGTGAGGGTTCCAGTCGTGTCTCACTACTGATGTGTGGCAATTTCATGCATCGCTGCTATAATTCGATTGACGCGTTGACAACCGTTCAGTTGGGCACTAATTCTGTCCTCCCCTCTAATTATATTTTCCTCCATTTTGACTCAACTCATGTCCCGACTAAACTTGTACGCACACACACATGCACCTGACCACCCGTTTCGGCTTCATCCTACGACAAGCAAAAACAGTGGTCGACGTCTCCTTAACTCCCATAGGTCAATCTTTAGCATTAGCAACATTGCAATCCCCAGCAAAAGCTGTGGGACTCTAACAACTTGACATGCGACCCTTTGCGGTACAAAATAGAGCCTTCTCAAGGCATAAAGCCTAAAGTAGACCAACTAAGCATTCTGGTTCATTGGTTAAAGACACGTTCCAGGCGATAACGAGGGGAATGCACAAAGTGACAATGAAGAAATAAGCCATATGATAGAACCACATGTTATTCTGACCTTAATGAAAGAGCAACGTGGTGGAATCGGATGATTTGAATCTGGGCCGTATGTTACATACTACAGATGTCAGTTGCGATCGTTCAAGTATTGGGCGATGTCTTGATCCGCGCAGGTAAGGAGTGGCGCAATGGAAGTTCTATTATGAAGCGGAGGGTAACAAAATTCTCTCGCTCTTATCTGAATGTGTGGAACTCAGCAGCTACCCTAGTGCTAGATGGAGAGTGAAACTTAAGAATCGTTCAAAGTTGAACGGCTTGAGTGAATGTGGGCGCAGGAAATACTCATACCATTATCCACCAGATTTGATAACAGCAGCACATCCATCTACATCACCTCTGTTCTTTTGTCTTAAGTTTTGATCACCTACTTTTCGTGATGCTCGCGCGATGATTAGGCATGCTAGTAACTGTCACGTGGAAGAATGTGTAAGATCGCAGAAAGTGGGGATGAGGCCCACACAACTTCACTGCTGTTGTCAGCATTTAAGTCAAAACACGCTATAGGAGCTAAAATTTAGAAGAAGGAATACTATCTAAGGGTGATATGCGTCCTCTCCGAGCCGTGGTAGACGTTTGTATTTAAAAAGGATAATATTCGTTGCATTGAGGCTTCTTTGCAACAGTTCGGCACAGAAGTGCCTGTGAGAAAAAGTCAATACAATGCACACATCGCATAAAACAGATTGCTGCATTGATTCAGGGCTTATCAGATGCGCCAGTGGGTTTGCTAGTTCAAATGGAACATTGAAAATTAACAAAGGTACATGTTAAATTCCAAAACTGTCAATTACTGCATTCACTTGACCACAAGACTTCTTCCATCTGCTGCTGCTGATACATGCAGCACAGACTTGGCAAAGAGAGGAGTGTCTGCAGCCTCTAATTGCTGTTACCTTCTACAACTCGCCCTATTACTACCCGCCTAAAACTTTAAGCTCCATTGCGTCCACAACACTTCTCGTGAGAGTTTGCGTTTCATTTGTGGATAGGAGAGAGACAACGCCTAATCCTTATCGTCAGCATTCCCCTTGTGAAGCAGAATGACAATTTAGACGCATTGAAATTAAAGAGTTACGGAGCTCTAGTATTGGCTGTGGATTTGTCTACAGTCAGCCCAACACGGTGGCGATTATTAGAAAAGGCGAAGTTTGAACTGTACCGACCAATTATATTAACTCTCATTTTTCCTTTATTCTATTCTCCTCTATTTGCGTGCAGCACCCAAACCACTGTTTTGAAAGATATTTTGGTCATTTTGGCCTGCCAAGAGAGAGACGCGAGACCTAGCCGAACCCAACACTTACTAAGTCGGTCCTTTATTAAGTTCCCCTTCCCTACATTATTGATCAACAGTTCTTTTGGTCCAACTGTTGGTCTCTTTCCGATTCACTCTACATCCAAGCCCGCCAAGTGGATGGGTGGTCAGCCATCGCATTGCACCGAATCATCTTTCCGCCTCACCATCGCTGCCGTGGAAGTAACCAAGTTTGAGCACATGTTGTTTGCTATGTCCGTGAAATTTCGTACACCATCTTTAATAAAGGAACCAGTTGCTAGTGTTCAGAACATTCAAAACTGGCTTAAAGTGTTTGCTTTGGTGATGAGCGCTAGCTTTACTACTTTTCTCTCAGGCAAGCCAGAAGTAGGGGAATTTGATGCAGGATGACCAGGTGATGAGGGTGGCAAAGGCAGTGGCGAACATGGTGGGGGGGAAAAGAAGAAAAAGCAAGTCAAAGAGAAGTATATTGAAGAAGAATGGTTGAATAAGACCATGCCTTTGAGGAATCGAAGTCCAGGGGATAGTAGTCAGGAAGGGTATGGCAATCTTTACAATTCGCTAAGCAATGATTGGAAGCAGAACAAGATTTTGAAAGCAGTTCGAATAAACTTGGTCAAGAAGTGAATGGAGCTATTAGAAGATTTAGCAGAGGACGCTCAGACCTACAAGAAGTTTAGTGAGCAGCTTTTAAAGGACATTGAGCTCGGGATTCACAAAGATAATACAAACCGTAAGGGGTTGACCAAACCGTTGCGTTATTGCTCCTGCCAGAGCAGCGATGATATGACTAGTCAGAAGCACCACGTGCCACGCATGAAGGAGCCCTTACTGAGGTGCTAAAAAAGCGTGGCCCTAAGGTGCTTTACACAGTGGATCCGATCAATGAGAATGCAGTGCTGCGACTGCGTAAGCATGATGCGAAGAAGTTGGTGCATGTGACGAAGGAGGGTCTTAACCTTCCTGAGGATTGGGCAGAGAAGGAGAGGTATGAGGAAGTAAAGGCCTCCTTCGAACCTACTTGCAAGAAGGTCAAGTACATTTTAGACAATAGCTTGAGAATCTCACCGTGTTTAGCAGTCTCACTGCTTCTCCCTGTTGCATTACTGCTTCAGCATTCGACTGGACTGCTAACGCGGAACAGACCATGAAGGCTTAAGCGCTCCGCGAATCCAGCACACTCGGATATATGTCCACCAAGAAATATTTAAAAGATCAACCCTAGTAACAAGGTTATGATATGTCTGAAGAAGATTTTGTCAGCTGAAGGCAAACCCAATAAGATTTGCAATGATCCCATAAACACGCTCTTCAGCGCAGCCACGCTCTCCTCTGGATTCACTTTATAGGATCCAAAGGCTCGTGTTAATAAGATCCACGAGCTGATAAGTATGTGTTTGGAGATGCCAAAAGACGAGCCCATGAAGTTGGCAGATGAGACAACCGCTGGCAGGAAAGCTTATCAAGGACTTATCAAAGCATGAATGACGACCAAGTCGATGGAGCGACGAGGCGGAATAGACATTTTAAACATGCTGTCTTCCATTTCGCCTCGCTTTCTTTTCCTTTTCACGCCTTCCATTCCATCTCAGCAAAATTGCCTTTAGTGCTCTGGAGATCCTGCAAGGACTTGTTTCATAATAAAGGGGCATGTTTAGTTATGCTCGAAGAGGAAGCCGAGACCGCTCACTTTCCAGTAAGTACCAGACCTATCATCTATTTGATTCGGAAGATGTTAACATGAATCTCTGTAGCATGGCTGTGCTAAAGAGCATATTACTAAGACCCTTGCAAAACTTATCCGATTCGCCTTCAGCTGACAAAAAATCGCTTCATGCAAATTACAGCCTTGTGATCAGGGTTGATCTCCAAATACTTCTTGGTGGACATATATCCAAGTGTGCTGGATTCGCAAAGCGCTTAAGCCTTCATGACCCACGCCTTGTTAGCAGACCAACCAAACGGCGAGCTAACAATACAAAAGGAGGCAGTGGCAAGCCTGTTGGACACAGTGACTTGGTCTTCTTGTCTTCACTTCCTCGAACCTCTCCCTCTCCGCCTAGCCCTCAGGAAGTTCAAGACTCCCCTTCGTCACGCAGCTGCGGCCCTGCATATCCATCGATCGTATCCACCACGTAAAGCACCTTAAGGGTAGAACTAGCAAGACTGTCCTTGGTTCCGTTCGGGATGTAGTAGATGTCACTTTGGTGCTTCTCTATTTAAGACACGTGGCTAGATAGGGCAGTGATCTTGACCCAGTGTGCCATCCAACTTTGCGATTGTTGTTGCAGCATTTCGTTATATCCATCGCTACGGAGAGAAACATGGCTAAGGTGGAGGCCAACTATGCAAGCGGCCGAAAAGAACGGCAGTAGGTACGGACTTCTTTGGTTTGCATTTTTGAGCCAAGAACACCGAGTGTGCTGACCTGCACTCCCTCGGGGACCATTCTTCCTCCTAGATGATCGAATACCTCTGAACAACGACTTCAGTTTTGCCTCCAATATTAGTAAATTCAGCCAATTCGTACGATTGGCTGGAAGAAGTAGAATACGCGCGCACAAATCTGACGACTGATTAGACGACAAGGGCTGCCCGGTAAGTAAGCTGCGTGATTCAGGCAAATTTATAGTGCTTGAGTGACCTTGCCATTCTGGTAGCAGCGCATCTCTGCTCGATTTGAGCTATTGAATAGGAATGAAGAGGAGTCATGCTCCCTTGGATGCTCATTGATCACCAGTCAAGATGAACTCGTCTTGAAGTCTGCAAGCCTTTACGAAAACCTAGCATTCACACACTCGTTTTATTTTCCCTTCTGGGCTATTTTTGACAAATTAACGTCCGATCTCGAGGGTGATGTTGACAGCTTAAGAATAGATTGAAGTGCATTCCACGTAGTTCTGCAATTCGAATAATAAATTAGAAATGCCTTTAAATAGGGTTTAGTAACAGAGCAGTTTTGAACTGGCATTTATAAAACTGCTACCAACGATTAGGTCCAAATCTCACAACACATAGTTGCGCAGTAGCTCAACTAATTCTCCTCAAATTCTGTCAGCTTTTGGAATGTAATAGCTTAACTTTGTGGACGGGTAGGTAGAGCGACATGGATGTGTAGTCTTTCGATGCTTGCTATCTTTGATCCTTCCTTACCTCCTTTTCCTTTCTATCTCTCCCCTCCCACCAAAATGCGTTTTTCCTCTACGCCTTAGAGATCTCGCGTGATCTCATTCCACATCAATGCAGATTGTACTAAGTGCGGTTTAGACAGAAGAGTGGACTATTCACGATCTTGAAAACTGACGCCGGATTCGAATGCCTATAATGACACTGTATAGGCTCAGAGGGAGAAGAATGATACAGAATGGTCCCATCTCGACGGCCAATGCCATGGTCAAAGCTAATTTTGCATGTCCTTTAAGGTTTCTAATTTGTGTTTTCCTCGGTCGAAGCATTAAATCACCTTGGACACGCTACTTAATTTCATGGCGTGTGTTCCATGTCCACTCTACCACCACGTGGTTCTACTTCAATAAGTGGCAATGCATTCTAGCTTTTATGCGCTGAGCAAAACTGTGGAGGATAAATTGAGAATCGACAAGTAAAACCTTTCTGCAATACCTGCGCTGCCCTGATCTAAGATTAAACACTTACGCATTTTCAGAGCAGCCATCGCAGAGCAAATCGAAAGTGATGGCAATTTTTCATTTATCTAATCGACGTCCTTGCAGCTGGTGTGAGTTCCATTCTGTTTACTACTTCTACTGAAGTGCACTCTTAGTAGAACGAATTGAATTCAACTGATGATAACCGATAAGTTATTATCGTGTTATTGGCTTCGTTTGCTTAAGCATTTAGGACATCGAAATTGTTAGTATACTAAATGAGGCCACATGAAGCTTGATGCGTGCGTAAAAGTAGTTTCATGGGTGTTCATTATTGAGGCTTCGATGAAAAGTCAAAATTTGGCGTTCAACTTTTTCAAATGTATGTGCGCACATCTGTGACACCAATGCCAGTCGACATCGATGAACTTGAGTAGAATTAAAGGAGTCTAAGTACGCGGGTGCATGGTTCTGACAAGCTCGGGGCAGCACACCTTAGTGGGAGGTGTAGCACCGGCTCAAGCACTGTGTCCGAGTCGGACAGTTGTGCATACGATGATTCTAACTAAAGGTCGGTCGCTGCAATTCAAAGACACATTAACCACTGCTCGACTTCTCTGTGCATAATATGGTTGCAAAGAACAAAATCCGTGGTGCGTATCCACTTTTGTTGTCAATGCCGACTTGAACTAGATTGATGTAGCGCTTTTGTGGCTAGGTATAGGAGTCAAATCCAGTCACGACAGCGCTGGAGAATAGGTTTATAAATGACATCCACCAGCTGTACCTTACGAGTTTGAGCCGCAGTTTGAAACTGAAATATTTACAAAATTACAGGAAATCCTCAACACTACTACTTGTGTATTTAATTTGATTTGCATCATCTATGCATGGGATTTACTTTGTTGGAATAAGGGTATCAATTGTACGATGGGAACTTGCCCACTAATGATATGATCAGCTTACAGTGGTTGTGGTTATGTTTGCTCTAAAACGTTTCCTCCATTGAAGGCTGATGACGTTTATAACGACTAATGGCTTTTTGTCAACTAACGGCCTTTTGCTTTCAACATACTTGTTTTACGTCAAATTTTACAGCCTACGAAAACGTCAGCATCACGAAAACATCGCTTTTATTAAAAAGTTATTGGAAAGCCAAAAAGGGGCTGCTTTAAGTGACACTGGCAAATAAGAAGACATGACTAAAATTTTAATGACTTGCAAGCATCGGGAGTTCCTGGGAGCAACCACCGACTAAGGAAACACGGTGCCTAACATTGGTCGTGCGGCTCCATTTGATTGCAAGGAAGGATGGTGGTACTACAGGGACAACGCTATCATGCTCTGTTCACGAATGATATAATGCGTAAATCACGTAATGCGGGACTAATGTCCACTGCTATTGTGAAGCAAAAATGCGAAGAACTTCGTCATCGCACGCCTTAACAATGGCCTTGTTGTCCACACATTATCCCATTAATCCTTTTCTTCTGAAGATCACCTGCCCTGTTTGATTGCGTTGTATAAAATTGCCTAAGTCTGCTTTTATTTTCAATAATAAGTGATTCCTTCATGAATGAAAGCGCAAGACTTTGTTGTTTACATAAGGACGGCGGGTACCAAGCCTCAAATGCAATCACATGCAGCATTCGCGAAGAGGAATGTTGATCTCTTACATTCCAATGACCAATCGCTATTCTACACTACAAGCTTCGGGGTAAACCAGGTTACGCCAAGACTAACTATGGGAGGAGAAGTAAACAAAAATTGGTAATGAAGGGAAAAATGAGTTGGCAGAAGATGAACGTATGGAATGGCAGGCGTGACAAGGCTTTACGGTTCCCTCTTCGAAAACCCGAATAACAATGCTTGGGATAAAAGGTGTAAATAAAGAAGGAAAAGGTGAAGAAAATAATGACCTAGAAATTGGAGGAAAGAAGAGGTAATGTAATTTGCCTGGTCGGAGGTAAAGAACAATGCTTAGTTAGGACGGAATCTAGCACCAGAATACGTTTTTCGTATCCTCCTTTACATTGATTAAACATCAAATATAGAAGTGCATGACTAAGATAACAAATTAGAACATCTTTCAAGTGGGATGAGTACAAGTGTTGATTCAGCACTTGTTTGACTGCATTTGACAAAATTCTCAATTCCTCAGTTGAATTAACTTCGACTAAAGTTTCCATTTAGAAATCGTTTAAGATCTGATTTTAGCCGAATGCATAATCACAGCTATGGATCCGCAGGTCTTTTATCCCGATGAAGTCGAATTCTGATTCAGTTTCACAAGTGGTTACGCTATATTTGTGATCAGTGCACAAAGCTAATCCGGGCGATAAAAAATTGACAGCGTCTTCCCTCCACCCGTTATTAAAGCGACAATGCTCCTACAAGAAACATTACAGGCGTAATGGATTTTGGATTCTCATGCGAGGGTAGTAATAGCTCATAAGTGAGTAGGATGGTAGTGATTGAGACATGAGTTCCGAGGCTGCAGACACTCTCATCTAAGCAAACTCTACATAACAGTTTCCAGCCCAAATAGTAAACGAATCAGTAAATGCTACTAAGGAAAATTACATGAATAAATGAATAATTGACAATTTGAGGTGAGGCAGGTACTTTTGCAAAGACCGAGGTCTAAGTTGGATCAGCATATCCGCTCGTGTATTTGTTAAGCGTTAAATCCATATAGCAGTCTGGCTTAAACGAAACGCTCCGCTGTAACAGGATATGAACAAAAAGTCCGGATGATGCAATGAAATCAGAATCATGACAGGAATCTCGAGCTATGCGTGAAGGGTGGTCATGAGGCTTGCTGGCGTATGCAGAGTTTGGCAACTATCGGGGATGAGGGAAAGTGCAGATTATAAAAGTGGTTAAGTCTTAAGTGTAGCGCAACTCAATATTGTTGTCTACACTTTCTTTTAGCTCCATCCCTTGCTCCGGATCCTGCTTCGCCTCAAAGCACACGTTTGTAGCTGTCATCTTCCTGATGAGGACAGGAATGTCCTAACGACGCCTTTTGCGATGGTTTTAATACAGAACCTAGATGCGCGTTGTAGCTTAGACGCTGTACTACATTAATTCGTTGTTTGTAAAGCATCGTTCGACATTTACAAAACTGCTTAACTATAGAAATATTTCTATAGTACTTCAGAAGCCAAGGTATGTGTTTCAGTGCATCGGCGCTCTATGCCTCAGTGTTTGGGGGCTGCATAATGTTTCAAGATGGAAGATGGTTTACTTACAGCTCAACAGTGTTCTGCTTTTTAAAAACAGTTTTAACTCTCTTAGCCCAATGTTCGTAAGTGTGTACTATAAAGTTAATGAGCATCATTAACACTTGTTCGTAATTTGCAAAACCGAGTGATGAAGAGCCCATTTAATGCCTAGCCTTTTATTCTGACACCATTTTCCCTACTCTTGCCATGCCTTTGTCTAAAAGCTATGCTTCACGATTTTCTTTCCACCCATCTTTTCACTTCGTCCTATTTGTGAGCTCAGACGAGGTCGCAAAACTCATCAGTGACATTATAGTGACCCGTGAATCGTGTTAAGAGAACAACAAAAATTATGTTTCTACAATCAAGAATCCCCTGCTTGAGATGCGTCATCATAACTAAGACGTCTGCTTAAACGCAGAACAGTAAAGACGCACCCTTAAAATGCATAAAGAAGAGGCATGCACCAGCATCCTTCGATCAGGTCGTGGAAGGGGTGAGGGGCGAACTCGGCAATTACAGATGATCTGGGCATTGTGTTATAGGAGCTCAACAAATGAAGTCCACCTATAGGTGCTTTTATTTTAATGTGGATTGCCACTTGAAATAGGCTGCCGCTTTGACGAAATTATATTCAGAGCGGCTGTGGTTAAAATTGCCGGAAGATTGTTGTTCAAATCTCTTCTCAACGGCTCAAATTGGATAAGGACGTGCTGTTACCTGAACATTAAGTTCGCTGAAGCAGAGCCTACTTACCGGAGCAGTCTTTGCCACCCAGTCAGTCGTCGAATTCGCACACTTGTGTCCTACCCTTCTCCGATTATTCACAGCCATCAGCTGATATCAGTGGTAGTGAAGGCACTACTGAAGACGCCGTATGGCGGTATCGGATTGTTAGGGAGGAAATATATAGTTTGAGGCCACCCTTTGCCTCTACCGTTATTTTCGTCTACATGTAACGGAAGATTCCATTGTAACGAAATTTCTATCCCCAACGCAGCAATGCTTCCACTAAGCTAACAATGAACAGAATGAAACGCTGCAACAAACACAGCAACTGTGTTTGGTACAATTAGTATGGATCAGCCTTCCAATCGGCTACTAGTTAATTCTGACGACGCTAATGACGATTTACGCATTCTATTGCACAAGTCGCATGCGATTAAGCTGTCAATATCAGCCATCTTGGAGTTGAAGACACCGAATTACCCTTTCCCTTTTGTTCTCTGTACTCGCGCTGCCGTTCCGACCCACCACTCTCAAGTTAACACAACCTGAGCAAAGTGTCTTCGACTTAGTCATTTGGCTGCTTGCTCTTCTATTAACTAGATAAGAATCACCACCATCGCTAGGAAGTGTGTAGATGGTGAAAGGTGAACTTTCCATCACACATCTGATCATCCTTTTTCTTGGCGACTTCGGAGGCGCAGCAAACAGCGTAGCTATTAACAAGATGGCAGAATCACTTACGACCACGGTTGCGACCCAAATATTACCACACTCGCAGACCTCTATACGGCGTTGTGGAGTGAGCATGCTTGTGGGATAATGGTCTGTTATATTAACCTGCTCCCCCATTCCCTTCGATTTGAAGAGCTAGCGGGTGGAAGGCGCAGTACTTGGCCATGCGAGCTGTCCGAGCTTGCTGCTCGCATTGCCTGTGATTTTAAACTAGTGGCTCATCACATTACTTATTTGGCTTCCTCGACCCGCTTTGTTTCCCTTTACTAGATTCTCCACGACATCTTCTCCGCACTTCCCATGTTGTCACTGTGAAGTGCGATGTGCACATAAAGGGAGCTCGTGTACTCTTGTTTTAGATTGGCAAACGGAAGAAGCAAGTGACCATACTTCGGACAGTGAAAAGAAAGTAGAACTTTGGTTTAATGCGACTGTTACGAAATCCACGCCGCAGGAAAGAAAAGGGAAACAGGCTGCTTATTTTCTTATTCCAGGGTAGTTTGTAATGCTTGAGACCGAGAAGTGCCTGATCAAGGATATTTTGCGCATTTAGATGGAGGGCTGGATGGTTTGAGACCTTCATTTTGGCTGCTTTGAAAGATGGAGAGGTCGCGAGAACATGACGCCTTAATGGGAAACGCCGGTGTGACCCTTCATGGGCACAAAGTAACTCTTTGTCGCATTTCTATCAACCATTCATGCGTCAGTCATTCTGTTGAGGGAACCCCTTTTCTTGTTGAAATATTCAAGCCAGTTTACGACCATAGGAAGAAGATGAACAGCAGTTTGTATCCCTAGTACGTTGCTTCCATTACGAATTTCATGGCTTTTTATTCGCATCCATTTTTTGGATTCTTTGTCTTTCTTCTTGCAGTCTGTCTTTAGAAATCGTCTTTAGAAGTCGGACATCAAAAATGTGTACCTCACAAAAGTCAAGCAAGTGATCAAGATTGCTGCTAGTGTCTCCGTTAACAGTTTCGCGTCATTTTTTTGACTTATTTTCCTTTTGCACAAAGTAAGGATTAGTATGCTGGTATGTGCTCGCCTTACCATGATGGCGTTGCCTTTAGCCGGTTGACTATCTACTCGAAATTATATCTCACTTTGTCCACACTTGTCCTGGTATCTTGTAGGAGTATAGTCTTCACACATTTCATAAACCAACTACAAAGTGCTGATGGGATCGAATCGCACGACAACTATGGGGGATCAGCGAGAGATGACATGTTAGCGCAATGGCTAACATCTGTCGCATTCCCGTTATTTGGCGACCGCATACCACTAACTCACACCTGGATTCAAGTTGACCCTCACTCGGGTTGATGACAGAAAAACTTAGCGATTAGATATTCGTGGACCAAATACTACGTTTAACTCCCCTGTAAGAGCGTGAAAGACAACCATGGTCGTGTATCAGGTGGCTACAAAATCTGTCCACTAAAAGCAAAATTATCCCAAGCATCCTCTCTTCCTACATCACTTCATTGAAGACGTCATTCATTTCGTGGTCAAGTGGTGAATTAAAACATGCATAGATAAATTTGTTTAACAACTTAATGCAAGTGCAGTGTGAATTCAAAATAAGTTTTATAACTATGAGGATGACCTCTCCCAAATGACTACTGGTAGATAGACTATTCGTTACAGGGTAACTGGCGGTGTGAGAATGGTAATTTTGTTAATATTAAGGCGTCGCTACTGATTGGATCCAGTTAAGTGTTAAACAGGAGGCGTAGGCAGCAGGCCAAAAAGCTGCGTAATCCATTGCACGATCTATTTGGAGCACACAAATTCCGAGCAGACGGTAGTGGCCAAGTACAAATTCACCCACAACCAATGGCAACATCATGTGGGCCATCCATCATATTCGCAGGAATAGCCTGGATTAACACAAATGTTTTAGGCCGTTCAGAATCCCAAAACTCGCTAAGAGGAGGAACAACTGCTGCATCTGACATTCTAAATGAATAATTCGATGCTTTTTAATTTCACCACATGCTTTGAGGCCAACCAAATGGTCACTAGCCATTAATTGATCTTGCAAATAAAAGGGCAGGCTGCATGAAAAGCGCATGCATTTATTTACTGAGACATGGTCCTACGTGGGTGCAAATGATTTAGTGAATTCAATAACTATGACTTTAAAGCCAGAAGCTCATTGATCCGTAGATTTCAAGTGACTGAAACTGCCGATTTCCCTCTTTACTGGTAGAGTTGATGGTGTCGACGTCGTATGTCGTGTTGACTGGGGGATAGTGGAGCATCATTCATAGTTGTGGCTGTAGCAGGAGTAGAGAATAGACATATTGCAAGATGTTGGTTAAGAAAAGGCACCAGCTGAATGATGTGGTAGACTAGGGACAACGCCAGTGCTTTATTCCCATGTGTCTGCATATGCGTTTGCAGATTCGAGCGATCAACAAAGGCATGTTGGCATGTGGGATTAAAGAAAGGGTTCTCGCTTGTGAGCGCAAGCTTGTGAATCTGAAGACTTCTTCTGCGCGCTTGCAACTACTGCTGCTACTCTTGCCCAACTTTAGCCAATATCCCATCTTTAAACAGTCTCAATGTATAAAGTCTGCGGCACTGTTGAGGCAGATGCCTTTAATTACATTAATAGATAATTTGATTCCCTCACTAGCAGGGTCTCTCAAGGCATCATGCCTTTGCTGATTGCTCACACCTGCTAGCGCATGTGCGAACACACATGAATGTAAGGCGCTATTGATGTCGTTGCTGCGGTGCATCATCCAGTCGACGCCGTTTGTTCAACCAACACCACGCAAAGGGATCTCAGAATACTGCCTCTCTAATTTTATTTAGAGCAATATACTAGGAAGCGTAGGAGAAATGACCAGTGCTGAACTCAGGAAAACCGACCATCATTCATCCAAGCATGGTCACTGACTGATCCCATTCACGGCATCTCTTTTGCGTGCAAATGAGTCGCACGCATTCGTTTACTCATACGCTGCTATACTGCCTAGACTGCGATGCGACTAAATGCATTTTCGAAGAGACCTCTTCTCAGACAGAGCAGTCAGCTTCGATACTTAATAATAATTGCACCTCACCTTGCTCAGACATGTCCTACAGCATTAAAAGTGTTTCGACCTCACAGAATTGAAAGCGCAATCGCAAAATATAGCAGCTCGATTGGATCGCGCAGCAATTGCCCAAGTGTCAGCGATGGATGCCATGTTTACAACCTAGCTTGACCTGAAAATCAGCGTGTTCGTCAGCATCTGTCGTGTGCTTCATTCGGGCAACTGCACACCGTTGTCTCACACTCGGCTTTGAGTTGACTCACTCACTCCTAAAGGTTTTAATGATAGCATCTTAAATGTGTCCTGCGTGCCATGAAATCCTGTCCATTAGGAGCAAAATAATTCAAAGCATCATTGTCTTCCACCGCGATCTGGTTGAAAGCGTCCAGCCCTCAACGGGTCAGTAGTGGCTAAAGTGCAAAATCCGATTCGCCAATTAGATGTGGGTGGCACACAGAGTTAGATCAATTTATAAATGCGAAGTCAGTTTCTAAATATCTACAAGTTGATTAAGTGCCCGTGACAGATTGAAATAGTTTAATGAACCTGTGCGAAGGTTTCTAATTCAGTCACCCAGTCGATTGCTTTTCGAATATCAGGATGTGAAACATTACCATTACTAGGCACAGTGTAGATAAGGGTGAAAGATGAACTTTTGATCCCATGTCCGATCATCGTTTTTCTTGGTGATTTCGGCGGCGCAGCATGCAGCGTGGAGATTAGTAGGACGGTAGAATCAATCACGACCACGACCCAAATTTCACCGCACTTGCAGCATTCTACACGGTGTTGTGAAGTGAGCAGGCCTGACTTAATTTTGCATTGCACACCAACCCTTCGCTTGGAAGATAATGGTTTGTTATGTTAGCCAGTCTCTCAATTTTTGCGTTTTGAAGCGCAAGCACGTTACCTGTTGTTCTAGCCTAATGGCTCATCACGTTACTTAGTTGGCTTCCTCAACCTACTTTGTTCCCTTTTACCAGCTTCACTGCAATATTTTTCCGCACTTCCAATGCTGTTACTTTAAAGGGTGATGTGTGCGCCGAAAATCGCTAGGAAACTCATGATTTGGATTAACAAGTGTAAGAAGTCACGATTGACCATCGTTCGAACAAAAACAATTGATGGAGTTTCTGATTAATGCGGGAAAAAGGGAGAACATGCTGCTTGTTTTCTCATTCCAGGGCAGCTTGTAATGCTTGAAAACTGGGGGTATTCGATCAACAAAACTTAGCAACTGGTGCTTAGACTTTAACTTACGCAGATCAGTGTGCACTAGAGCTAATAGAAATTACGTTAGTGATATTGTAAGACTAAAATATAAATAAAGGGAACAAATCCCTTTCATGCACTGAATAGAGGCAAATAGTGCCAGCGTTTGTCTTAATTTTAGTTATTGAGACTAAAATGTTGACGATTATCTGACTTGAGTAGCGTACGTACTTATAATTGTTTTACTGCCTTCGCATTTGCTAAAATCTTCAGAAAATCAAATGATTTATCATCGTGATGAGGCCGCGTGAGGCTCAACCGGTAAGTAGAAGCAGTTTCATAAATGTTAATTAATGGATCTGTAATGCAAGGTCAAATCTTTTGTTCGAAGTTTCTAACAGCATATTTGTACATATGTGACACCAGCGCCATCCAACATCGGTAAATATGACTGGAACGGAAGTAGTCCAAGTACGTGGATACCTGGTTCTGTCGAGATCATGGAGGCGGAACACTGGCTCAACTCCTTTTGATTGCTGCAGCGTTTTTGTTGGAAAGACGCAGATAAATTTTACCGCATCAGCAATTTGAGGAACAACTTGATTGGAAAGCTAAAGTCGATGCTGGCCAGGTCGTAAAGATTATCGACAGCCATGGGATATCAAACACTGTGTTTGAGTCGGATGGTTGTGAATGTGGCAATTCTGGCTAAATTTTGGTCGCGGATCGCTAGTCCTGCTAAAATATAAAGAATCTTAACATACTGCTCGACTTCTTCGTCCATGATATGATTGAGATGGGCAAACTCTATAGCAAGTTTCATCTATTTGTCCATGACCATTGTGACTGGATTGATGCAGCTCCTTTCCGGCTGAGTGTCGAAGGCAAATGCAGTCACAACAGTGCTTGAGAATAGGTGCAGAGGTCCCCTCCACTACCTGCATTTGGCAATTTCCAATCACGCCCCGTAACCAAAGTGTTTGTGAGGACAAAGACATTTTCTAACACCACCATTTGTGCATTAGATTGCTTGCGAAGTGTCCTACACGCGTAAAGTCACGCCTGTATTACATCAAATTTGACAGTCATCGAGGACTTATCAGCATCAGAATGCCACAGCTTTGTACAACAATTATTCAGAACTGTCAGCTGGGGTGAATTTGCATGACATTGACAAATAAGGGGGCAAGACTAGAGTTGCAATGACTTACCATCATCGAGCATTCTTGCATGCAATCTTTGCTCAGGGAAATATGTGTGCTTATAACTGACGGTGTGGTTTCATTTAATCGCAAGGAAGGATGGCAGTGATGCAAGGTCAACGCTATTGCTCCGTGTTCTAGCAGGACCTAAGGCGCAAGCACGTCGTACGGATTTACTGCCATCTGCTATTCTAAAGTGAGAAACGCAAGGATCCTCATTCTCTGCAAGTCCTAATAATAGCCTTGCCATCCATATCTAATCCGATGAATCCCTCTTCCAATTTCAACCTACTCAATCTTTTGAATGCGCCATAGAATGTAGAAAGAATCCTACTCTTACTCTTACTTACTAGTAATTATTTCCCCATTAATGACGGCGTACAGCTCTGTTGTCCGCATAAGAATAGCAGGTGTCCAGTTCAAAATGCAGCCACATGCAGCATTGACGAAGTGGAAAGTTAGTCTTGCAATTCAATGCCTGATGGTCCGTCTCTGCAGCGGGAGCAGAGATGGATTAGGTTTCGAAGCGACTAACCAAGAGGAAAGAGAAGCAAGCAAATGATTAGCAATGAGATGAAAATAAGTTAGCAAAACAAAAACCTAATTGAGTGATGGGAGAAAGGAAGAGGTGGCACATTTTGACTCTGACCTCCTGAATTTTGCAACCTCTCTACGCCTCGGCTTCTTGCCGTGTTAAAGAAACGAAAATAATAAGCAATAGACCAGTGGAAAGGCTGATATGGAACCATAAAATGCGATGAGGATGAGACGAAATTACAGAAAGACTTACAGCATGGGCATTGCGACGAGTGGTGGACGGAGATACGCGGTTGACAAGTATGGGAATCGGTACGAGTTGTGCCCTTCATAGGGTAGAAGAAGAAAGCACTCGACCTGCAGTTGCCAAGATTTTAAACAGCTTCGCCCTTGCGAGAGGTCCTTTATGTGTAGTTACTACCCGTCTAAGTAAGCAGGGTTTATGATATCAGACTTGAATAATTGCATTAAATGACATAAAGAGAATAAATAAGAGTTCTGGCAGAGCTTGATAATGGCATAAGTAGATAACCACAGTAAAGTGTGAAGCCTTAGAAAAGAGAAGAAATGACTAGCTACTTATTAAAGGAATGATGACAAAATTTGAGATTTATTGGTGTTGTTATCGTAACTAAAGTGAGGTCTTGAGGTCGAGTGAACTTAGGCTCCCGTGTAAACATCGCTAAGGAATGAAGTTTATGCTACTCGCCAGAAATTGTGCCAACATTCGTGCATTAGAGTTCAACACGCTTTCTAGAATTTGACGATTGCCGGTGCCATGAACCTCCTGTGAAGTAGGATGCATTGGTCTTTTACTATAGTCTATTAATTACCTCTTATCTAGCTGACCTACCTAGGCTCCGGAACGGAAATTGTCTGCGTTGGTATCGATTGCCTAGCGTGTCTCATTAAAAAGCTGTTATTTTGATTTTGTAGTAGTTGTCACCGCATAATCAGAAGGAGATGAAGAGTGATTGCTGAAAACCTGAACAAAAGCACAAAATTTTGGTCATTTAGGACCATGTTTTGATAAAATTGCCAATTGTTCAATTCTGTCAGCTACATTTGTGATAAATGCAGTCCCTTAAATCGCATCCCAAACTGGACACAGTTAATGGTTCCATGGCTGATGGAACCTACCTAATATCACCCTCAAACATGGGCTCAGTGATTAAATCACCCTAAACAATTCGCCTAGAGGTACTTATAGGTATGTTTGCGTTTTCACACTCAAATTCTATTGTTGCAGCCATTGGTGCTTTAGGCCTAGTGTAAATTATGGAGTTACATTCCATGAGCAAGGTCACACAGTTTACTATGGTTGAAAGCCATGGGTCGGCGAATAATAGATTGTCCTACTGGGCTCTGCTATTAAACAGTGGAGTGGGTAGCAATGTTGACAATTTATCTTTTCTCACCCTGCGGTTGCGTGACTTCCACGCTATTTGCTAAGAGAAAAGCATTTTACGCTATTTGTGCTGGCATCAAAAGCCTCACCTTTGATACTGTCGCCATGCATATCTGGTGCTGGCAACTCGGATCTCAGTGTGTGGACTAATGGCGGCAAACGGGCTATTGGTTTGCAGTTTGCCCATGCCGCAGATGCTAATTTTATGAACACCAGTAGAAATATCGTATTGGAAACGAGGTCTTAGATTAGAAGAGTAACTTACTTCTTATTTGAGTTTACCCTTTTTGGCCAAGTCGGGTCCGGACAGGGGCTGACAAAATACACGCCAAAACAGCTGGAAGATTAGGATGAATAGGTGTCCCGACGCAGGCACACATGAAGATCTGGTAGTCAGACTCCGTCCCACTAAATCAAAAGTTCAGTTGTAGTTCAATAATCGTTGGGCTAAGCCTTGAACATCAAAAGCGCAAAAGCCGAGAAAGAAGAAAAGTAATCGCCACCAAGGAGGGCAAGCCTTGTTTTACTCTGTAAACGCGTTTACCCCCACTCACGTCTCCCGCTGCAAGCAGAATAGTGAGGTGACGAGATGTCGCTTGATGGCAATAATTGCAGCGGATCTGTCAATGAATCCTTGCTATGTGCAGTCCACACCTTATTTCCCTTCACCTACTATGCGCAGCATGAATGACGAACAACTACCCGACACAGGCATCACCATCCAAATACTGTAGCTACTTTGTAGAATGGAATTAAAACCCTAGAATAAGGTTATTGTCATTAACGAAGGATCAAATCTAATTCCACATTGATTTGTTTGAATGAGTAGAGCAACGTAAAGTCGGGCGGTGCGCGTTCGTACATCCATAATTGCATAACCAGTCAACGTGTTTCAATGACTTCATGGCTGACAAGGGGATACGCTATTCCACTAAGTATTATGTTGACACATATGAGTATATGTAGGCTACATCTCTTTAACTTTATCGAAAGCAGCTGGCCTTTGTTTGAGATGGCTAGATTCATACGAGTCGTTGCTTAAAATTTGGAAAGGATTCCACTTCTGTGAGCTGGTACCCGCCTCTTTGCTATTAACTTGCACATGAAAATTACTTCGTTGTAAGACATGCTTATTTGCCGAAGGGATTTGTCAGGCGAAATGCCATGACATCGTCTGATGACAGAGAGCGAGTGGTGTGCACGGGGAATCCGACAGTCCCATGGTTGGGAGCATTGCGTGATTCACGAAATGGAACCACACATCATCCTCTTTCGTCGGCCTCGTACGGATGTCTCAGCCAATTTTTTATCCAAAACCGAGCCTTCTAGGCACAGTCCTGAAGTTGCGTAAAGACAGGTTCTGGCTATGTTTCGATACAAAATCTTGATTACTAAGTAATTGCACCCTCTTAGTGGGAGACAAAATCAGGAGAAGTCCTCCCTTATGTGCGTTGTTGTGGGTGGCTTTAGTCCATGCCTGACGGTGGCAGTCTATATTTATGTGTCGCTGTGCCACTGACATCAAAGTGGTGGTAGACTTCCCGGCACTTGAATCGCGTTTCAGCATAGCACAAAGTATGCAGCCTGTAGTTGATTGCCCTGCAAGGCTCTCGTAGTGAAGCTGTTGTCAATCTTTATGAGATTTCACGTGATTGTTTGCGACCGTAATGCTACGGCAACACTTTGGTAAACTAATCGGATGCGAACACTATGTATTTGAACTTAGAATCAAGTGCACAGCTTGCCTTATATTCCTCTAGCGTGGCACCGTATATTTGTTGTGCTCTGGGTCCCAGGATTGCATTCAAATTAAGCTCATTAGTCTTTCGAATTTGCTGCAAATCGCTGCTATCTGCTGGTAGTCAAATGACTCTTAAACAAACTTTCATTCGTTGGCATGGTAGCAACGCTGGATGGGAAGATGCAGAACTTGTCTTAGTGATAGAAATACTTGATTCAATGCAGCACCTTACTCATACACACTAGTCAAATTAAAAAGACAATGAAAAATGGCTTTCCCTGCTTTTGCTGCAACCAGGTTAGTGTTGAATTGAAATGATGTCTCTTTCCTTCGCCATAATAATTTGAATCTGCTTTACATTCGACCCGACAGCGCCAGGAATAGGAACATGGATAGCCATTGCTTAGGCATGTCGGGACGCGATAACTTAGAAGAATGAGCTCAGATGGTAAAAATCCTTAGGCGCCTAGTATTACGTTCAGAGTATTTACCGAGGTTGACATTTTGCGATACACGGTATTAAATACCACATTCACGTTAATAAATATTTAAGGTACTCACCTGAGTAAAGCGAAACTAAAGACTGCTTATTAGCAAGTTAACTACAGTGGAAAGAAGATAAGTGGAAGAGGCGTAGTATATCCACACTCGATGACAGCTTTTGCATGATCGCACAAGCACCATTATTAAGCATTACTAAAATCCGTATTGCACACAAAGATGAGGCACTGCGATCGACGGGACTGCTCGGCGCAGTTGCTATTCAGCAAATCGCAATCGCCGTAGCTGGAGTGAACTTCACTTCGTCCACGACTTCTGTTGAAGTGCCCTTGCAGTGATTCTGCATCCATGGAGCAGGTAGTAGTTAAGATCTTTAGTTAAAGCCATCTTCATAATTTCTTTTTGGAATGCATAATATTCCTAGTGCTAAGTATTCCTGATATGTCACTGCTGACTTCTTTTCAAAGTTGCTTTGAAAATGCCATCATTGCGTCTGTTTCAATGAACCAATATGGCGGCTGGCACACTAGACTAGGCAATTTCTAAATAAAGTGCATCCATGGAGTAAATGCTAAGGTCTCTTAAGCACAGCAGCACAGAAAAAGAGGCGGCGAAATGACATTTTAAATGAGCATTGCTTTCCTACAGCGATGCTGGGAGTTGCCTGCTCAAATTATCCATCCATTGCAGACGCAAAAGTTGTCAGTAGGGAACACAAAGATTGGGGTACCACCGATGCTACTTCATTAACCAAAATTAATTAATTCATGAATTGCATCCGTTTTGATGCCAAATAATTAAATGGATCAATGAAAGGTGAATTAGGGGACAGCACCTCATAATGGAGACCGCTGCAACAAGCGACTGCAGCCGACGCACATCACATCTGTCATGTGCTATAATGTCCCAACCAAAACCGACACCAATAAATGCAATTCTGAAATAAAAATCGAGACGAGCATTACCCCACTTGCTCCTAATTCGGTTGACACAGTCCCCAACAATTTTGGTTGGTCTTTTGAATGGATGGTCACTTCGCCAATGGAGGAATGGATTGCCTGTGAAACATGGCGGCAGCGACTTGTCAGTGGAATGGACATACTTGAAATAGATATTTATAATTCCTGATGATTGCATCTACTCCTCCAAATTTTTTAGCCACAAACCAAAGAAAACTCTTAATGATTCCCTTGCTTAGGCAAGTGAACAGCGAAAAGTGAAAATTAGAGCCGATGCCAAATTCTATTTGCCGCAGGCGAGTGCATTCACCTGGTAATTGTTTCGCGTGATCTTTTCCAGCTGCCCAAGCTTAAATAAATTTTATTTGAAAAATGTACACAAAGGTTTTCTTGCAGCAAATCCTTGGCTATTCAAAAAATTTTCTATTCGCCTCTCTCCTCATTAGCTCGATTCAACTAAAACAATTTTCTAAACGTACAGACAACTATTTGAACGTCAAAGTCAATAAGGAACTACGAAAAGGCACAGATAGCACCGCCTACCCACCAGGGTAGTGTGCACTAGCTCTTCAGTTGGTCATTCCTCCAGCTATCAGACTTGCTCGTGCACGTCCTGTCATTCCCTGCTCAATGGTACACGTCTTTAATAATAGAGCCAGCATTGAAGTCTTCACTCTAGTTGAGAATGACAGGGCAATTCCAGTAGAAATTAAATTAGAGTTTCCATGATCCAAGCCGCGGCAATGCCAATTCTGGTTGACCTGCTGGGATAGCAGTGAATGGGACTACATTCATCGATTTGACTACAAATGTGAGCTTTTCCCACAATCCTAGCTCAAGGCTGTTGGTTAACCGCTTTCGTCATAGTGCCGATTTCGCAGATGCGGCCAAAAAAATAATACCTCATCACGATTCTAGAGAAGTCCACTCCGTTCTTCGAGTTCCTGTGCTCTTTTAAAATGATAGCATTGGGCTCACTTACTCGGTATTATGCAGTTGAATCCGATTACATCATTGACAAAAATTTAGGCATTGTACTGATTACTACGTCACCAATCTGCCTCTCGAGAAACGGCCAAATACGTGGTCATCACCGACTTCTGCGCTGCAGCTGAAAAACTCCGTTAGCAGTCCTAAGGTCGGCTTTGCAGTTCCGACCTCATCCGTGCGGATTCAGAAAAAGCTTCTCGGTTTGTGTTCCGCGGCGCGTAATGGGACACAGGAATAAGATGGACGATAGAAGCGAATAGCTGTAGATGGTAGGTTCACGACTGCAACCGAGATCACAGCCTTCTGCACACGTCCAGTTCCTGTTGGGTCCTGCACAGCTCATTCCCTACTCAATGCAAGCTGATTTGTTCAATGGCCAATCACTATGTTACTGTAAATTACTGTCTCAGCTTATCTTGGACGCGTCCAAAGGAAGAAATCGAGCACCATGGACACATCTGTATGCCGCATGTTAATAACTTATCTATCCAAAACGGTTCACCGCACACACTATGCCGTGTTTTCCTTCCATCAGAAAGCAATAAAGAGGCTGACTCAGCGCTGCTTGATCGCGTTAATCATGTATTTTAGTTGTTTCTCATGCTTCTTCATTCTGCTTTCCTGCATTTTTATCCAATGATTTTAATTTGAGATTACAGGTGACCGCAAGTCATTGCACCTCAGGAGGTGCAGTTATTTTCTATACCAATCCTCCCATCCATCAACGAGACATAACGGCACTGATTCTGCTTCCAAGAGATAAACTGCCTTTTTGCTAGCCACCAGCCATTGTTTTTAAATCGGCGTGGTGTATTGATGCCGATGGCTTCTAAATGGCCATCACGTGTGGGTACAAAGCAGCAGTATAACCATGCGTATGAGATAGTATGCAATGCATGCGCTTTTGAATCCGCGCTGAAGGCGACAGTCCGTCAATAAACGCTAACAAGATTTGCTTCACCTGCCCGCGTGAAAGGTGTGGATCCTAAAGAAGGAAAATTGTGATCACTGTAAGATGCTTCTAACATTAGCAACATAGGATTTCCTTTTGCCCAAACAGTCCAGCTGCATTAGCCTACTATATTTTGGTAAAAGACGTATCCGTTATTGGGATTGTGGAGTATTTGGCTCAAAACAATAGATTTACCAGTTTGATCATATGGGTATTATTTGCCTTTACCCAGGTTTTACTTTGCTGATCAAATGAATTAATTTCCCAGCCCTCCATGTGTTATTTTTTCGAGTCTTTATTAGTTTAACCGAGAACGCCAGTGGCAAGGCCAACTGGCACCTCACGGTTGAGTGTTAATTGTTTCCATCACAAATCTGCATGCACTGCTTTACTTCTTGCTAGAAGTATGCAACAACAAGCACATTCTCCCTTGCAAAGTCACGATTACGATTACGTTGCCAAAGTCATAGATCAGATCCCTTGCTATGACTCACAATGTGAGTTCACATCGTCCCAAAACTCACTCAACTGTGACTTGTTTATGCAGAAGATTGGGTTTGCTCTAAAGCGCTGCCACCTTTTGTGCCTTTAACACAGTTTAAGTATACGTTCACCATAGAGGTGTTGATGATGGGGTGTGTCGGAGTGTAGTGGTGACAGCTGACAATTATTTATGTGCCAAGTTATCCTCGACGGCACTAAGCGAAGTCTGTTAGTTCAAGGATGACGCTTGGTCTAAGTGAAGAGCAGTCAACTGGAACGCAACCTAAATTCCAGCACAGGCCGTTCCAGTGCACTGCCTCCAGCCTTTCTACTACACCCTTACAGCACCATTCAACACGCAGTCAGTCTGCTTAGACAAGTCGCATTAATGTTCAACTTAATAAAACAGGTTGTAGTGCTTAAGAATGCTAGTAAGGAAGGCAGAAAGGCGGATGAAGTGATGAGCGTAATGTGAAGTAGAATCATATGGTTAGCACTTTGGTGGTTATTAGGTGCAGAAGCTATTGCTTGTAGTGCAGCCTATGGCGTAGCGCTCATGGAATGGTTCGGCTCAACTTCGCTGGCAACTATTACTACACTTGGCCAAGTTTATTCACCACCTGATTTTCAAACACCCTCATACTACAATGCTGTTGCCGCCATTGAGACTGTTGGGTTACATTGCCTCCAATTACAATTGGCTCACAGCAGCCACTTTATTAAAGTTTGGCTGCAATAATTGACTTGGAGGAAAAAAGATCATGACAGACGAGTATGCATTTACAATTGAATGGCGTGATCAACTATGCAAAATTAACAAAGTTTGGTTACTATTGTAAGCTACAGCAGGGCGGATCGAAAATGATTGAAGGATTATGTGCACATGTGAGTAAATTAATTGGGAGGGAATGGGATGGAAATCAGTCTTTATGCTTGCAAACGTAGCTGCTTCTCACCCGAACAACGCTCACTTTCAAGGATTCATTAGGGTTAACATATTCTAAACCCGGTCAGAAGAGTAAATTAAAGACTACGAGGAATCCAAGGCCATTGGTTTAAGACAACTGTCGCAAAGTTTGACTTTGGTGGTAAAGTATTAGGTGCACACACCGTAGACCTGTACTGTTCAAGGTATATGGCACGCTTTCTTCTGTCATTTCTACACGATTATACGGTCCTAACTATCCAGGAAATGGAAAAAAGGTATATGGGAGGTCACAGTAAACAATGTGTATGTATTAAATCAAAGAATGTCAACCAATAGTCTCATATCAAAGCTGATGCTCCTGCACACTCGACAATGGTAAAATTAATTATTGCTACCTTCAAGCGAGTAGAAAAGACAACTGGGGTTCTTTTGATCATTAACTCAAAAGTATCCATTTTTCATGGAATTTGAATAATGAAGTCCAATCGGTCTAACGATGCGGCGGCAAAACTCTCCTCGTCCAGGATGCCGTGCTATCTCTCCGCGCAGTCAAACGAGGCAAAACCTGGACCAAATTAAGCGGGATTGCATCCATTAACCTTGGGATGCCGTGAGGTATCAACTTAGATACTCCTTCTCCACACGCTAAGGATAGAGAGGTGCGACTTGTTTTAAATTTGACTCCTCAAATTTCACGCACAACGCCAATCGACTAAGTCCCTTTCTTAGCATACTCCTGACTTCTTGCCTACATGAA
This sequence comes from Taenia hydatigena, assembly GCA_036345935.2. Taxonomy (NCBI): domain Eukaryota; kingdom Metazoa; phylum Platyhelminthes; class Cestoda; order Cyclophyllidea; family Taeniidae; genus Taenia; species Taenia hydatigena. The sequence goes on from JADWOT020001577.1 coordinate 765,709, forward strand.
TCCTGCTGCACTCAGCTAACAGTCCCACTTCCATTTCTCACGTATAGAAACGCTATTCTCATTGTTCGAGTTGTTTGTCTGTCCAACAAAGTGCTGCAGTTCGTGGACAAGCTACAGCATTTTTGTGAAAGTCGCAGGTTGTTGGTATCGCCTTTTCCAGTTTCACCTTCCACACTACTTTCCGAAGTGGTACCTACATTATAATTTTTAATGCGTTGCACCAATTGTTGGTGCCCTAGTGAGCTTGTCAGTGCATCAGAATTTCCTCTCTTTGGCCAAGCCAAATAATTTCATGCCCATTTTTAGAGTGCGTCAATTGTGGTACTCTCCAAAGCGCAGTAGGGCAGCTGCAGCCGCAGCCGCAGCCACTCATAATTGCACTGCAAAGGAAGAGGCCTCAGAGTTGAGCTGATGCGGACAGTTGAGGGAGGTTTGTGAAATTGATAGTCTTCTGCATCGATATGCCGAGGTGTGCAATGGCTAACTTGGATACCTACGATACCTTGTTAATCTACTTACTCAAAATCCTATTGCCTTCCGCGGCTTCCACAATGCAATTATCATCAAGCGTACTGGTGAATGCGAGGCAGTTTACATCGGTTCATCTCACAGATGCAATCAAGTGCCCTCCGCCAAAATGACTACTGGCATTGGCACTGATTCCTCAGCCAATCTCAATAGCTTGCGTACTACGTTGTGTAAAACTGCTTCCGCTAATTAGCTTTCAAAATGACTCGCGGAAGTCATTGCCCTCAGTAACCGCAACTTCCTTGATGATACCTGCGCGTTGTAAGTACTCAAGAGACAGGAAAACGAAATCCCAAGCCCTCTCTCGGCAAAAATATGAATATAGGAGACAAATGAGTGTTGATTTGTTTCAATTGTCCCTGAACTCACTCCAAATGCATTTTGTCGTTTCTGGTTATCAAGAATTTAACTTAGGTAAGAGGACTCAGCCAAAGCATCACCGTACGTCAAGTCGAACATAAACTTAGAAAACAGGTAGTGATAGGAGGGAAGGCAATCGGAGGCTCGCAGGCCAACTCTACTAGGCTGTTGTGGAAGGGACTGACAAGGAACATAGGGCGCTATCAAGGAACGAGAATTGACAGGTGGAGCATGAAGCTGTGAAAGCGCTTCGACTTGGCCGATCGGCAAAAAGGGGACGAGGACATGGTTTGATAGGAAGGATAAAAAAGTAAATCCTCTAAAGGGATTTGTTCATTAAACCCACATTCAAGTTGTGGCAATGAAGTTATATTAAAGTAAACTGTTAAATAAGCAGTAGAATAGTCGGCAAGGTTTACTGCAACGATTTAAGGGACTGCATTTACAGCAAATGCAGCTAGCAGAATTAAAAATCAGCAATTGTATCGTAATAAGGTTCGAAGTGACCTAACTTTAGGGCTTTTGTCTAGGCTCATTCGGCACCACTCTTTACCTCCTCCTACTTATTCGTAGGCACCTCCCACCAAATTACAAATGTCAACTTTGCCAGTGAACTGCGCCGAGCAATTAATAACATTGCAGACAATTCCTTCTTGGAGCTTAAATCGGTCAAGTGGATAAGAGTAATCAAAAGCCTATGGTAGGGGACCAGTGTAACCCTCCTTTTACTTGAGTCATCTTTTAGAACTGCCAATCCTCACAATTCTAGAAGTTTTGTTGAGTTCCAGTGCACGAATGTTGGTCCGATTTCTGGCAAATTGTATTGACCTCATATCTCAAGGATGTTTTACGCCGGAGATCTCAAGCAAAGTAGCATAATTCAGTTCGTCTCACAGATGCAATTAAATGGCTGCCGTCGAAAAGACCACTGGCGTTGGCATTGATTCCTCACCCAATCTCATTTGTTTGCGCACTACCCTAGGTAAAACTGCTTCCGCTGATTGGTTTGCGACATGACGCGCAAGTCATTGCCCTCAGTAGTCGGCGCACCAACATCAGACCGCAACTCCTCTGATGATACCTGTGCGTTGTAACGACTCAAGAGAAAGGAAAATGAACTTTTAAGCGGGAATGATGACTCTCACTTAAGCCAACCTTCAGCTAAAATATGGAAATTAAAAACGAATGATTTCCGATTTGTTTCACTAGTCTTTGAACTGATTCAAACATCAGTTCGGCATTTCTGTTTATTAAGAATTTAACTTGGGTAAGAGGGCTCAGGCAAAGAACTAAAAGCATGATTGTTAAGTTGTCCCTCACTTCTGTGTGAAGCACTTGCTAGCGGACATTGGTGAGTTTTGTGTGGAAGTCGTCACCGTCTAATCAGAATATTTGAGGCTGTATCAGTCTTGCGCACTTTTTACTTTCTCTCCAAGCATTCGCTGTCTGAAGCACGATTGTAAGAATTTGGATTAAACAGTATGCGATGTGTTGTGGTGTTGCCGCAACTAGGTCCCTGTCAAACGAGCAGCTTTCTTGGTGGTGTCTGTGCATTAACACACCGTAAATGAAAGAAAGTGATCTGGTCGCACACGCTTGTTCTCGCCTTGAATTGAGACACAAAACGACAATTGACACTAATTTGCACAAATAAACTTTGAATTGGTCCTAACTTCGTTTATGTATCTCTGAGTGTTACAACTTTGGTCTTGATGGGTAAGCCTAGGTAAAGCAAGGAAAAGAGCAGCAGTGATGTGTGACCACTTCGTGTCGTTGCGTTGACGACACACCAGCTGTGAGAAGTGATGGGGAACAAAGCCACGAGCACAGTCATGGATTGAACTTAATGTGCGTTGTCTTTACCAAAAAATGAATGGGGTGCAAGCATTAAAAGTTTGGTCAGAGCAACTATTTTGCACATGTAAGATTAAGCCGAGTGCGTAGAGGTGGCGAGTTTTATGTGCAAAATAGATTGCCTGCAGCAGCATTTAAAAATCTGTTCGTGGAAATCAAAGTCAGTGGGAGCTGCAAGTAAGCCCAAGAAATAGGAAAACCAGGCAGGTGTTTGATGTAGCAGGTTGGAATCTGGTTAAAGTGCAATGGCGATACATGCCATGACAAAGCTCAATGTACCAGGCGTGGCCACTGTGCGATAGGCCTAAGCGGAAAGGGATTTCTGCACTCTAACCGACAACGCCAAAACGGTTGCAATGCTCTTCTTTATTGTTTAGGGAAATAACTGCTACGAACAGTCGCTTCTCCTTAGCAGATGTTTGAGCTCCATTGCTGAGCATCTATGTGGTTTCAGGTGTGCATGTGCCTGATTGCATTAGAAATGACTGCATGCGTGTGCGCTGTAAAGAGCCTGAGGTAAGTCAGAGGACAACGACGTGCCATTTAGGACAGCTTCATAAAGCGATCATCACGACATGTGTCATCATGTTGGCATTGCCTTTACCCAGCCAAAGGCTAGAGATGACAAAAGACATTCTGAACATAAAAAAAAACAGTTTCCATTTCGGTTGAAATTTGAAGTGGCTAAGAGGAAATTAACCTTTGAAATGGGAAACACGCTACACATGCTTCGGGTCGGTGGTTAAACTCCACAAAAGCAGTACCGTTTCAGTAAAGAACAACGTAATGCGTTCCAAAAAGTACCCCAGAACAATGCCTCCGTGAATTTAATTGGAGCGATATACTATAGAGCATAGAAGAATTGACAAGTGATGAACCACGCCATCGTTCAACTTGGACAGAATCGGCCTTGTCCTTCACCGTCACTCGGGTAAAGATGTCACGCATTCACCAAGTCAGCGATGATTAGAGTATGCAATCTTATTTGACTATGTATCGTAAGTGCTGCAGAGAGTCACAATAAGTTAGCAACCATCTACTAGTGGACCAACTCATTGCGACAGAGCTAATAAGTGTTGAAGTGATTATAAGGTTGTTAATCTTATGGCATCATTACTAATTTCATGTGCTCTATTTTAGAGTAGCGGCTGGTGCTGATGGATCGGCGTAAGCTGCGCAAATTTTGAGAAGATGGTAATGGCAATACACAAGTGACTCGCAACGATTCTAAACCTCAGCGTCATTAAATTTTACAAGCAGTTGCAGTTGGAATCATCCATTCAAATCTGGGCACGCCCCAAGTGATCTGACTTTAGGCTGGAAGAGCACATCATTGAATAGCGTCAGCCACTTCATCCCATCGCTTTCCTCGATCACAGTTAAGCTATCGCTGTCTATTATCCAAAAGTATATACACAGGCCCTGCGAAACATGTACACATTTATTCACCGAGAATCGCCATAAAGTAAGCGCGTTTGGAAAAGTAAATTCAATTAATCAGTCATTAAAATTTTAATCCCATCAGTGCGCGGATTTTGCGAGGAGGAAACGCTAGCGTTTTCTCTCAAGTGGCTGAGTTGACTGTGCTGAAGTCGTATGCCGTGTTACTGGCAGTGGTGGTAGGGACATCAATAGGAACGGTCGCTGTAGCATGAGTGAAAGACGGACACTTCGCTAAATGATGCAGCACAGCGGGGACAGCACCAGCGCTTCACATCCATGTGTGTCTGCAAGTGCGCCCGCAGATTTGGACGATCTGCAAAGGCGCGTTGGCAGGTGGAACAGACGAAGGGCTTCTCGCCTGTGTGCGCGCGCTCGTGACCCTGGAGAAGCCATTTACGTGAGCATGCCTTATCACAAAAGCGACATTTCCATGACAGTGAGTGACTCCGTCTATGCATAGGCAGAGAGTCAGCGCTTTTGTATGTTTTTCCGCACTCTTATCATTTCCACTTTGGTTGCACTTCTTCGTCCACTTCCTCGTCATTTACATCATGGAAGTTGTAAAATAGTCGATGTTGTTGTTTTCCTGCTGTTGTCATTCATTCATCGAGGACATGGAAAGGGAGTTAAAGTGTGCCGATCCACAATTGTGAAATTCTTTGTCCTTGTCCTCTCATCAAATTCAACTGCCGCCACATTTACTTCTGCCAACACTTCTTCCACTCCATCGGTAGACTGCTTTGATATGTCGAAGTTATCTCAACGTGAATACGGGTGGAACGGACAGAACCTATCCATAAATGGCCCTACGCTTTCGGTCTTGCACCCCGATTTTTCATCACCCCTTTCCTCGATCAGTCACATCGAAGCGCTTCCACAAATTCATGCTCGACCTGCCAATTCTTACCCTTTGATGCCATCTCACCTTCTTCAACACTGTCTTTCAGCACTGTCTAGTCAACTTGGTCTGCAGACTTCCGACTGCCTTTCCTTGTATCACAACATGCTGTCAGCTATTCCGCTTAGCATGATTAAAAATCCAAAAGTACAACTGTTGTCGGACCCAATGATACTACCTGCAGTTTACAGAATAGCGGGGTCTCTCAATACAATAACAAAGATGCGATGAATGACAACAACAGAAAAAAACAATAACATCGACTATCCCACAACTTCCAAAGGTTTAAATGGCGAGGGAGTGGACAAAGATGCTCGACCGAAATTAATATGCTAGGAGTGTGGAAGGGTATGCAAAAGCGCTTCCTCTTTGCATGCGCATAGACAAAGTCACTTACTGGCATGCTCACGCTTCTCTATTCGAGACACGAAGCCAAATAGGATAGTGATCCAGACCCAATGTGCCATCCAATTTTGCGGTTGTCGTTGCAGCATTTTGTTACATCCATCGCTGCGGAAAGAAAGATGACTAGGGTAGAGGCCACCTGTGCAAGTAGCCAAAACGAACGGCAGTAGGTATGGACTTCTTTGGTTTGCATTTTTGGGCCAAGAACACCGAGTGTGCTGACTTGCACTCCGTGGGGAACCGTTCTTCCTCCCACACGATCAAACATCTCTAAAACAACGACTTCAGCTGTGCCTCCACTATTATCGAAGCCAGTCTATGCCTGTGACTGGCTGGGAAAGGTAGGATACGCGTACACAAATCTGACGACTGACCAGACGATGAGGGCTGCGTAATTCAGGCCAATTTATAGTGCTTGAGTGACCTTGCCATTCCGGTAGCAGTGCATCTCTGCTCGATTTGAGCTATTGAGTAGGAATGAAGAGGAGTCATGCTCCCTTAAATGCTCGTTGATTACCAGTCAAGAAGAACTCGTCTTAGAGTCTGCAAGCATTTACTAAAACCTAGCATTCACACACTCGTTTTATTTTCTCTTCTGAGCTATTGACGACTTATCAACTTCCGATCTCGAGGGTGATGCTGACAGCTTAAGAGGAGATTGAAGCGCTTTCCACGAAATTCCGCAATTCAAATAAGGAGTTAGAAAGTACTTCTAGGTGGAATAACTACAGCAGTTTTGTGCTGGCATTTATAAACTGCGATTAACTATTGGGCCCATCTCTCACAGCATATAGTTACACGGTAGCACAACTAATTCTCCTCAATTCCTGTCAGCTTTTCGGATGTGAAAGCATCAATTTGTGAACAGGAAGATGGAGCGACATAAAGGTGTAGCCTTTCGACACGTACCATGTTCCATTCATTTTTACCTCCTTTTCCTTTTTCTCTCTCCACTTCCATCAAAATTCATTTTTTCTCTATGCCCTAGAGATCTTGCGTGACCCTAATCCACACCAATGCAGATCATACTAACTGTGATTGAAACAGAAGAGGGGACTGCTCACGTTTCTACAACTGCTACACACTTCCACCTATTGATGATCCGCAGTATTGCCACCATTTGGCTACTTGGATGACTTGGCATGAGATAGGCGCAAGCAACAAGACATTCCGTGTAATAGCTCTATCAGCAGCATTCATGGGGCCACGAAGTTGCCTGCGCATATTCATACCTCTGTACTTCCGCACTTATTATATGGAATAGACTTCGCTGAAAGGAGCTTGACAAACCCCATTTGTATGAATGCTTGCACAGTTGCAGCTTATGAGAAAACAAGGAAAGCTTGGCAACTGTGCGATTTTCTCGACGGAAAGGAGGCAGTGTTCATGAAAGCTGACGCAGGACTCGGGTGCTTATGATGACATTGTATAAGTTCAGAGGAAGCCGAATGATACAGAATGGTCCCACCTCGACGGCCAATGCCATGTTCAAAGCTAATTTTGCATGTCCTTCAAGGCTTCTAATTTGTGTTTTCCTCGGTCGAAGCATTAAATCACCTTGGATACGCTACTTAATTTCATGGCGTGTGTTCCATGTCCACTCTACCACCACGTGATCCCACTTTGATAAGTGCTAATGCATTCTAGCTTTTATGCGCTGAGTAAAACTGTGGAGGATGGATTGAGAATCGACAAGTAAAACCTTTCTGCAATACCTGCGCTGCCCTGATCTAAGATTAAACACTTACGCATTTTCAGAGCAGCCATCGCAGAGCAAATCGAAAGTGATGGCAATTTTCCATTTATCTAATCAACATCCTTGCAACTGGAGTGAGCATCATTCCGTCTATGACTTCTGCTGAAGTGCACTTTTGGTGGAACGAACTGAATCCAACTGATGATAACGAATGGATTATTATCGTGTTATTGGCTTCGTTTGCTTAGGCATTTAGGACATCAAAATTGTCAATAAGCTAGATGGTCTAGCATTAAGCTTGATTTGTGAGTAAAAGCATTCTCATAAGTGCTCATTTTTGAGACTTAAATGAAATGAAAAGTCAAAATTTGATGCATAACCTTGTTAACTGTTTGGCCGTCCATCTGTGGCAACAGCGCCAGTCGATGTCAATGAACTTGAGCAAGTTTAAAGGAGTCTAAGTACGCGGATGCATGGTTCTGGCAAGCTCGGGGCAACCTACCTTAGTGGGAAGTGTAGCAGTGGCTCAAGCACTGTGTCCGAACCACACAGTTGAGCATCCGGTGAGTCTGGCTAAATGTCGACCACTGCAAGTTATAGACTCCTTACGCACTGCTTGACTTCCCTGTGTATGAATTGGTTCCGATGGGCAATCTTTGTGGTGTGTGTCCATTTTTGTCGACTTGAACTAGATTGATGTGGCGCTTTTGCGGCTGGGTGTAGAGGGCAAATCCGGTCACCATAGCGCTGAAGAATAGGTATAGAGGTAATATATACTGGATGTACTTGATGATTTCGGGCCACAGTTCGAAACCGAAATATTTGTAATAGTAAAGGCGTTCCTTACCAATGTCACTTGTGTGCTTGGTTCAATGTGCATCATCTATGCATGGGATCTACTTTGATGGAATAAGGGTATCAATTGTACGATGGGAAATTGCTTACTTATGATGACTTGCAAGCATCGAGCTTTCCTAGGAGCAACCACCGACAAAGGAAACATGGTGCCTAGCATTGATTATGCAGTTCCATTCGATTGCGAGGGAGGATGATGGTACTACAGGGACAACGCTATCATGCCCTGTTCAAGAATGATACAACGCGTAAATCACGCAGCACGGGACTGCTGTCTACTGCTGTTATGAAGCTAAAAACACCAAGACCTTTCTCACCTCAAGCCTTAATAATAGCCTTGTTGTCCATACATTATCCCATTAATCCTAATCTTCTGAAGGTCACCAGCCCTGCTCGATTGCGTTGTGAAAAATTGCCTAAAGTCGCCTTTTATTTTCAATAGTAAGTGATTCATTCATGATGGCAGCGTTCGACTTTGTTGTCTACATAAGGACAAGAGATACCAAGCTTCAACTGCAATAGAATGCAGCATTCGCAAAGAGGAAGATTGATCCCTTACATTACTATGACTGATCGCTGTTCCACTCTACGAGCTTGAAGGTGGACCAGGTTACAACGGGACTAACAATGCGAAGAGAAATTGGCAGCGAAGAGAAAAATAAGTTGGCAGAATATGAACGTATGAAATGGCAGGCCTGACAAGGATTTACGGATCTCCCTTTAAAACTCAATTAACGATGCTGCCATTGCTGAAAATGCTTAAGATGTAAAGTGCAAATAAAGAAAGAAAGAGTAAAGAAAATAATGACCTAGAAATTGGAGGAAAGAAGAGGTAATGTAATTTGCCCGGTCGGAGGTAACGAACGACGCTTGGTTTGGATGAAAATCTAGCAACAGAATACATTTTATATCCTCCTTCACGTTGATTAAACATCAACATCTTTGAGTGGGATGAATACAAGTGTTGATTCAGCACTTGTTTGACTGCAGTTGACAAAATTCTCATTTCCTCAGTTGAATAAACTTTGACTAAAGTTTCCATTTCGAAGTTGCTCAAGATCTGATTTTAGTCGAATGCATAATCACAGCCATGGATCCACAAGTCTTTCATCCCGATGAAGTCGAATTCTGATTCAGTTTCACAAGTGGTTGCGCTATATTTGTGATCGATGCACAAAGATAATGTGAACGATGGGAAATAGACAGCGTCTTCCCTCCACCCATTAGTAAAGTGATAATGCTCCTACAAGAAGAGTTGCAGGTGTAGTGGATTTTGGGATCGCGTACGAGGGTAGTAACAGCTCATAAGTGTGTAGGATGGTAGTGATTGAGACATGAGGTCCAAGGCTGCAGACACTCTCATCTAAGCAAACTCTACATAACAGTTTTCAGCCAAATAGTAAGCGAAATGGTAAATGTTACTAAGGAAAATTACATAAACAAATGAATAATTGATAATTTTGGGGTGAGGCAGGTACTTTTGCAAGGACCGAGGTCTAAGTTGGATCAGCATATCCGCTCTTGCAGTTGTTATGTGTTGAATCCATATAGCAGTCTGAGTTAAGCGAAAGGCTCCGCTGTAACGGGATCTGAACGAACAGTCCAGATGATGCAATGAAATCAGAATCATGACACGTATCCTGAGATATGCGCGAAGGGTGGTCATGAGGCTTGCTGGCGTATGCAGAGTTTGGCAACTATCGGGGATGAGGGAATGTGCAGATTATAAAAGTGGTTAAGTCTTAAGTGTAGCACAACTCAATATTGTTGTCTACAGTTTCTTTTAGCCCCATCCCTTGCTCTGGATCCTGCTTCGTCTCAAAGCACACGTTTGTAGCTGTCATCTTCCTGATGAGGACAGGAATGTCCTAACGACTCCTTTTGCGATGGTTTTAATACAGAACCTAGATGCGCGTTGTAGCTTAGACGCTGTACTACATTAATTCGTTGTCTATAAAAGATCATTTGACGGCTTCAAAACTGCTTTACTATGGAAATACTTCCATAGTGCTTCAGAAGCCAAGGTATGTGTTTCAGTGCATCGGCGCTCTATGCCTTAGTGTTTGTGGGCTGCATAATGTTTAAGAATAGAAGATGGTTTACTTACAGCTCAAAAGCATTTGCTTTTTAAAAACAGTTTTGACTCTCTAAGCCCAATGTTCGTAAGTGTATACTATAAAGTCAATGAGCATCATTAACACTCGTTCGTAATTTGCAAAACCGAGTGATGAAGAGCCCATTTAATGCCTAGCCTTTTATTCTGACGCCACTTTTCCGTACTCTTGCCATGCCTTTGTCTAAAAGCTATGCTTCACGATTTTCTTTCCACCCATCTTTTCACTTCGTCCTATTTGTGAGCTCAGACGAGGTCGCAAAACTCATCAGCGACATCATAGTGACCCGTGAATCGTGTTTGGAGAACAACAAAAATTATGTTCGCACAATCAAGAATCCCCTGCTTGAGATGCGCCATCATAACTAAGACGTCTGCTTAAACGCAGAACAGTAAAGACGCACCCTTAAAATGCATCAAGAAGAGGCATGCACCAGCATCCTTGGATCAAGTCGTGGAAGGGGTGAGGGGCGAACTCGGATATTACAGATGATCTGGGCATTGTGTTATAGGAGCTCAACAAATGAAGTCCAGCTCTAGGTGTTTTAATTTTAATGTGGATTGCCACTTGAAATAGGCTGCCGTTTTGACGAAATTATATTCAGAGCGGCTGTGGTTAAAATTGCCGGAAGATTGTTGTTCAAATCTCTTCTCACCAGCTCAAATTGGATAAAGACGTGCTGTTACCTGAACATTAAGTTCTCTGAAGCAGAGCCTACTTACCGGAGCAGTCTTTGCCACCTGGTCAGTCGTCGAATTTGTACACGTGTGTCCTACCTTCCTCCGATTATTTAGTAGTGGTGAAGGCACTACTGAAGACGCCGTAAGGCGGTATCGGATTGTTAGGGAGGAAAATATATAGTTTGAGACCACTCTTTGCCTCTACCACTATTTGAGTCTACATATAACGGAAGCTTCCATCGTAACGAAATTTCTATCCCCAACGTAGCAATGCTTCCACTAAGCTAACAATGAACAGAATGAAACGCTGCAACAAACACAGCAACTGTGTTTGATACAATTAGTATGGATCAACTTTCCAATCGGCTACTAGTTAATTCTGACGACGCTAATGACGATTTACGCATTCTATTGCACAAGTCGCATGCGATTAAGCTGTCAATATCAGCCATCTTGGAGTTGAAGACACCGAACTACCCTTTCCCTTTCGTCCTCTGTACTCGCGCTGCCGTTCAATTTAACACAACCTGAGCAAAGTGTCTTCGACTTAGTCACTTGGCTGCTTGCTTTTCTATTAACTAGATAAGAATCACCACCATCGCTAGGAAGTGTGTAGATGGTGAAAGGTGAACTTTTAATCACATATCTGATCATCCCTTTTCTTGGCGACTTCGGAGGCGCAGCAAGCAGCATAGCTATTAACAAGATGGCAGAATCAATCACGACCACGGCTGCGACCCAAATTTACCACACTCGCAGCTCTCTACACAGCGTTATGGAGTGAGCATGTCTGGCATACTTTTGTGTTTCACACCGACCCCTTGCTTGTGGGATAATGGTTTGTTATATTAACCTGCTCCCTCAATCCCTTCGTTTTGAAGGGCAAGCGGGTGGAAGGCGCAGTACTTAGCTGTGTGAGCTGTCCCAGTTTGCCACTCACATTGCCTGTGATTCTAAACTAGTGGCTCATCACATTACTTATTTGGCTTCCCCGACCCTCTTTCTTTCCCTTTACCAGCTTCTCCATGATATCTTCTCCGCACTTCCCATGTTGTCACTGTGAAGTGCGATGTGCACATAAAGGGGACTAGCAACCTCTGTTTTAGATTAGCAATTGGAAGAAGCAAGTGACCATCATTCGGACTGTGAAATAGAAGTTGAGCGATGGTTTAATGCGGTTGACACGAATTGCACGCTGCGGAAAAGAAAAGGAAAACAAGCTGCTTATCTTCTTATTGCGGGGCAGTTTGTAATGCATGAAACCGAGAAGTGCTTGATCAACGATATTTTGCACGTTTGGATGGAGAGCTGGATGGTTTGAGACATTCATTTTGGCTGCCCTGAAAGATGGAGAGGTCACGAGAACATGACACCTCACTGGGAAACGCCGATTTGACCCTTCATGGGCCAAAAGGAACTCTCCGTAGCATAGCAATCGACCACTTATACGTCGGTCATTCTGTTGAGGGGACCCCTATTCTTGTTGAGGTACTCAAGTCAGTATACGACCATATGAAGAAGGTGAACAACAGTTTGTGCTCCTAATACATTGCTTCCGCAACGAATTTCATGGCTTTTCATTAGCGTCTATAATTTGGAACCTTCATCTTTCTTCTTGCAGTCTGTCTCTGGAACAGATCTCGGGGAATCGTCTCTTAAGAAGTCGGACAGCAAAAATTCGAAACATTCATTCACAACTTAGCGAACCATGCTTAGTCTTTAATTTACGCAGACTAGTGCGCGTCAGAGCTAATGGAAATTATTTTAATGCTGTTGTTAGATCAAAGTCTAAGCAAAAGTGATAAGTACCTTCACTGCAGTGGTTAGAAGCAAATAGCTCCAACATTTACCTTAATTTTAGTTGTTGAGGCTAGAATGTTAGCGGCTAATTGACTTGACATGTGCACACGCGTAAGTACAACAGGAATGCTCGCTTGCATGTAAAAAAGAGAGCTTAAAAGAGTTAACCTGAAAGTACGGCAAAATCGCGCTGAGAAGGGCTTCATGAAGGTAAAATCACGGTGCTGTGTGACCATGAGGGCGTTGACTTTAGCCGGTTGGCTATCTACTAGAAATTATATCTCGCTTTGTCCACACTTGTTCCGGTATCTTGTGGGTGTGTAGTCCTCTTCATAAATTTCATAAACCAACTACAAAGTGCTAACGGGGTTGAATCGCACGACAACTACCGGGAGACCAGAGAGAGATGACATGCCTCCAACACACCTTGACCTGCGATTTGCTACTGCAGTGGCTAATACCTGTGGCATTCCCATCATTTGGTAACCGCATACGATTAGCTCACATCTGAATTAGAATTAACCCCCACTTGAATAGGGGCAGCAAAATTGGCGATTAGATATTCATAGACCAAATACTACGTTTAGCTCTCCTGTAAGAGCAAGAAATACATAACCATGGTCATGCATCCGATGGTTACAAAACCTGTCCAACATCATCTCATTGGCGACGTCAGTCACTAGATGGTCTAGTGGTGAATCAAAATATGAATAAGTAATGTTCGGCAATTTAATGCAAGTTCAGTGTGAACTGAAATGTTTATCAACATGGTAAACTAGCATTGTGAGAGTGTTTTTTATTTTAAGCCGTCGCTACTGACTGAATGCAATTCAATGCTATAGGTGAGGCGCAAACAGCAGGTCATAAGGCTTAAACCACTAAAAGTGTGAGGTCCACTACACAATTGATGTGGAATAAACAAATTTTGCAATGATGTTAATGGCAAAGTATAAAGTCACCTGCACTTAATTTGCTGCGTGTCCATACTCTACTGTCTCCGTTTTCAGGTGATGAATTCTAGTTAACTCGGTCATATATAGTGTTTCCGGGCCCATTTTTGTGCTGATAAATGCTACCATCAACTAATAGTGGCATTATGTGTGTCATCTATCGTATTCGGAGGAACAGTCTGGATTAAAACAACCATTTCAGGCTATTTTTAAGCCCCGAATCTTGCTAAGGCGAGGAGCAATCACCGCACATGCCATTCTAAATGGTTGGTCCGATACCATTTTATTTCTATGCAGACTTTGCGGCCAACCATATGTTCATCAGCCATTATTTGACCATGCAAGTACAGGGACAGAATGAGACATGCTCTATAGTAGGACGAATGAAATGGCAAAATTTTTAAGCATGACTTGAATACGTGAGACTTATTGATGTGTAGACGTTCCTCATCATTAAGTACTTCTTAATTTGTTAGGAGGTAAAGATTATTCGCATGCAGGTTGGTAATACTGTCACTTTTCTGATGATCGATACACCTACTGATATCATCGAACAGGTCCGCGTTCTCGTTCACTAGATTCTACTCCGCTGTTGGGTTTTCGAATAACGAACTACATACACCTTCGTCTATTCATTATCTTGGTGCACAAAATAATTCAAAGTTTGTTTTAATTTATGCAAATAGTAGTTGTGAGGTGAGCGATTTGGTAATGAAAACAAATTTGTGACATTAGGAGAAAGCTGCATGGAATTGTCACCTAAACAGCCATTCTCCTAACCCTCAAGGACCTCTGACCCATAGCACTGGACATTTAACCATCCGCTGGAGCCACAGCCTCCCCTTCTTGCAGCCTTGAGTTCGTTGCTACACTGTGCTGTTTGCGTTGCTTCCATTGCGACTACCGATTTAAACTCTCTCTCCCTCTCTTCCTTTGTGCGAAATGGAAAATCTTTGCTTTTCGCTGGTTCACATGAGAAGTACTCTCCTGCCAACCCATAAATACAAACAAGCCTCCTCTGAAGTGTTGCCTCATTCACGAGTACCATTCAACCGTTATTTTTCGTCCTCTTACAATAATAAGAAGTATTTTTGACTTCCTCGGCAAGAACGGTTATGATGTGAGACCAATCGTTGTTTAGAGGAACTTAGGTCCTTAAACTTGACGGTGTGATTTCATTTGATTCAGAATGCGTGCGTAAAGAATGCGAAGGAATGAGGGTTTGATTGCAATATATGTCATGACTTTGAATGATGGCGACACATCGTAGGCCATATTCTTCCTACGGGTTGTGATAAATTTAAGTCACTAGTGTAAATACCGCCGTCTTATAAGCTGTATGGTGTTTGTATGAAAACAGATGATTGATTGGGTAGCTTAGTTAATATTTGTACTGTGCTTTACAGGGTTTGTAAGTTTGAATGGGATGTGAAATGTACCAATTGATGGCTCTTGTGACCAAATAAGTAGCCGTATACGATTAAAAAATTTGTGTTGGCTGTTTACTACACTCTTAGTAACATTGGTTTTGCATTGGCTGTATAATAAGCCCTTGGTCTTAGTGCCTCAAGTGTGCTCCAAATTTAAAGGGATCCATCCTACTGAGCCCCTGCTTGCTCTTTCCCGACCATGACGAATGAGTTGAAGGGAGCATTTATGGAGTGCAAAAGGGCTGCGATATGTGTTTTACGTAATGTAGGTGGATCTCCACATCCTCACAATTGACAATTATGCAATGGAAGTGACTTGTGAGGGACCCAGTGATGCGAAATGTGCTACACATTATACTTTTGCCACCGGCCTATGCTCCGTGGTGAAGACGTGATGCTTTATGCATGGAGGCTTTCGAGTTGATATTCCTTGTCTCTTTGTGTCCCAACAGACGAAAGACATGCATGCCTTGAAGCCAATTCCATCAATCATGTGACGCGATCCTCATTCAAAGATTACTAAGACTAATTGCACAAATGGCTATTGGTGAAAAGTACTTGAGCCAGGGAGACGATTGGAGCCCATGAAAGTTCAGATTTTGATCGATTTTAAAGGTCAATGAAACTGTGACAGAAGAGAAGGAGGCAGCTGCTTTGGAACTGATCACAAGTGATTCAGCGTCTGCGAGTTTCACCAAAATTGCCTGTCTCTCCGTTTGAACCCATCAGTACAGTAATAATGAAGCGTTTCTCTTTGTCAGTAAGCATTGTTGCATTCTCCAACACGCATTACCCATCAGTAGCAGACAACTCGCAAATGGATGATAAAGCTTTAGATATGTCTTGTGGTCGTATTTTGCTACTATGACTCCACCCATCCACCTAGTTCCGACATGCATTACACATGACAGTTAGAGTCATGCCGCTGTAATAACACAGAGCGTGGGCACCAGTTTGTGTGATATTGGCTCCATATCGTTCGGGAACCGGTAATTGAATAATAAGTAGGTGACACAGGCATTCCGTTAGGATGGTGAGGTAGCAAAGCAGCGAAACAGATTTCAGGATGATAACTACTCGGCTCGCCGAGAACATCCACGGCGGTGTATTCCTCTGTCTCCTGCATTCGATCCAATAATTAAACGCTAGTGTGGTCTGGTATTGATGCTCCCAATTGGAGATAAATGATCTTCAAGCCCACCCGTCGTTTGTTACGCGAGAATATTTTAGGTCTAAGATGATCGCTAATATCTAAAGAACTGTCCCCACTGATCGCCAGCTATGCTTACCTAAGCCATCGCTATAATCGTTTGCTTGATGTTCGCCATCTATGAAAGCCATCAAATAGGCGTTGCTTAGATTCACTGGATGAGCAAATCAACTTCAAAGGGTAGCTTTAAATTTGTAAGCGTTGACCATGCCTACCGGGATCACCCAGGTTAATTCATTTTCTCCTTCAACTGATTGCACCTGCCCTTAATTTGTGTCAGGCAAACGAAAAGTAGATTCTTCACCCAAAAGGAATAGAAATGGTGGGAGACACTACATTCGCTTGCCTCTATTTATTACACATGCACAAGCATTTGGAGGGCGAAAACAGAATATTGTATTGAATGTCGGGGTACCACCCAAGTCAAAGCACTCAAATCAAAAAAGTGTTTAATGTTACGGTTGCGCGAAGTATGGATCATTCTTTATTCTCACCTGGTTCAACCACTATAATCCATGCAGTGTGTGTGGTGATGAGTTTTCCTGCAATTTGATGCTCAGTTAGTACGAGGTTTGCACTACGCGAGCAGTTAGAGGACGGCCAAATGCCGGATAATAATGATCCCTCCCCAGAGGTGTAAGTTCTTCTCATGACCGGATAATCAACGTGCAAAGCATCCGATCAAAGATAATCGACACATCAGAATCCGTAGTTAAACCACATATGAGACGTACCTGTGCTCTCGTAACCACGAGTAAGTTATTTTTAACTGTAGAAGCTTCAAACAGTGCGCATCTTTTAAGCATAGAAGTGATTGCCAACACCGTGACCAACACAACATTCAATAAGAGCTCTAGCAGACTACGCGATTGCCCGAATCACCTTTCAATGCCAAGAACAATAAGTTTCGCAATTCATGCATCTATCAGGATATTTGTTCTTTCTTAAGCCTCATCACTCTACAATGGCAATGGCAAAAGCTCTCGAGGAGCTTCGTCAAACCCCATTTCATGTTGGCAGCTGACTCCCGTTGAGTGAGGGTCATAGTCGTTTCCAACTACGAATGGATGGCAATGTCATGTATTCTGCCATCGTTTGGTTGGCACGTTGATAATCATGCAAACATCTATTGATTGCGTGTTCCTCCCCAATTTCATTCTGCTTCGTTTCGAATCGATTCGTGTCTTGATTAAACTCGCATCAACATTTTGCATAAACACTTAAAAACATCTAACCATCCCTTCAGGCTTAATTACACCAAAAACCAGTGATAGCATCTTCTTGTTTCCTAATGGACCGATCTCTGGTATTGTTAACAAAATAGTCCTTAGCAAGAGCTGTGAGACATCATAAACTTGACACGTGACGCGTTGCTGTACAATGATGGAGTTCTTTCCAAGCAGGGAGCGTTAAATCGATCTCAATAAAAAATTTGGTTCATGAGTTAAAGACGCGCATTAAGCGACAGCAATAAGACTGCGCAAAGGAATGCTCGAGGGATAAGCTACAATTTGGACACAGTTGTTTTCACCGTCCTTAATGAAAGAGTAGCCAAATGAAACTGCATGATTTGATCCTAAGTGGGGGTTGGAGATTGAATTTATGGGGCAGTGTATTTCACACTGCAATGTCGTTTGCGGTTGTTTAAATATTGTACAATGTATAGACCCGGGCGGGCGAAAAATAGCGCATTGAAAATCTATTATGAAGAGAGACTGAAGTGATTCACTTGTCCTTATAGAAACGCATGAAACTCAGCAACTGCTTAAGTGCTAGACAAAGAGTATTGCTCGTGAAACTTTTCGCTTTAAAGAAATTGAGTCGAAGTAGGCGCAAGAAATGCCCCTACGACTAAACACCTATTTTTATAACATTAGCACTGATACCTGCACTTTCTATTTGCACAATTGCATGCATTCCTTTTCGTTTCTTCTTGCCTTATTCTCCGATTGCCCTCATTTCGTGACGCGATCACGCGACAATTTGTCATGCTAGTAACCGTTACGTAAAAGAACGTGAAAGATCGCGGAAAAAATGGGATAAGGCCTATACAATTTTACGATTGTTGGCAGCATCTTAGTCAAAATATAATTCGGGGAGCAAAGCTTATAAAAAATTACTACTTGAGAGTGAGGTACATCCTTCCCGAACCGTATTAAATGGGCATGTTCGAAAAGAAGAATATCTTCTGTATTAGGGTTTCTTCGCAACAGTTTGGCGCTGAAATTCCTGTGAGAGGAAGGTACAACTACCCTCGATTAACGATATGAAGGTGTGTGGTGGTGCAGGAAAAGTGTGGTCCTTATTTAGACCATCATTTAATATTTCCCGTGTCAACGATGCTGAGACTCCCGCCTCTAATAAGCATTAGTGTGAATTAGACGCAACTGGATTGTAGACTTCTGAGCATTGCTCTTACCATTGGCGTCAGTGGCAGTTTTTTGACTCTCCTTACTTGCTAGTCAAAACTATCACTTAATTGGATTCCAATTAGGTGTGGCTTTACTGGAGTCTCTGGTGAGAGGATTTTAACTAAACCCGTTTGGAAGAGTGCAGTCGGCGTTGTTTCTTAGCCTTCGCA
The DNA here is from genome assembly GCA_036345935.2 of Taenia hydatigena. NCBI lineage: Eukaryota > Metazoa > Platyhelminthes > Cestoda > Cyclophyllidea > Taeniidae > Taenia > Taenia hydatigena. The sequence continues at coordinate 784,513 of JADWOT020001577.1, forward strand.
TCGTTCCCATTTATATGCAAATATTCACTTGCCTCATCGTATCATTCAAATAAATGGATTCGCCTTACAGGAGTGCAGGTTCTAACAAAGCGTGGGTCGATTGCATTGTAAGCACAATAGTTAACTTTAAGAGCCCTCCTTGCAATGTCATACATGGATGTTGCTTTGCGAAGTGCCACTTTTATGCTTAAAACTGTATTTTGTCTCCAATTCTATGGCCCGCAGTCTAATTTTATTTCGGCTCCACCATTGGTTCATACCGCTATTCTACCATCACCACATAATTGGCTGGCGCAGACGTAGGCCGGTTGTGCGTCAAAAAGGAACGCTTGAATGCAATATTAAATAAAGACCAATGCAATTCGGTCTCTGAACTTACAAAATCCCATGGCTTCAAGAACTATCTTCAACCTTGTTCTGGGTACAGACGAGTAAGCGGACTATGCAATGTCTCTCAAAGAGCTAGCAAATTTTCGAAAGGCCGATTACCATTATGTATGTTCGGCGTCCTATTTCCGCAATTGCTACACACTTTCATACAGTAAAAATCATCTGAAGGGATTAGAATCTGAAGGTTTTTGCATTTAGACCTGCTACTACTGCTGCATATCAGACGGGCGATACGCCTAATGAAGTCAGCAGGCGAATTTGCATTTGGATTTATTAGACATAACCCAGTAGTAGACCGGTCAATTCGGTAGTAAAGACAGAATCGTAGTAAGAATGGCTAAGGGATAAGACTGCACAGAATACCAATTAACCATACTTATTTCCTTACCAGCATTCCATTCCACAGGGTCCTTTTAAGTATAGGACACACTGTGCACCGATTACCAGAAGCGTAACCTTCACTACTGCCGGGTTGAGTTCAGCGTCACGCTGTGATGTTCGCGCAACATTTGTCCTGGCTACCTACTTCGCCCGCCTCTCCCAGCTTGTGTGCCAAAAAGAAAATTAATGCCTTTTATTCAACGGCCAGATTTGAGGCGCTCTCAACCCACTGATGCGCAAAGCACATCTCATCAGATATTATTTCCATCATCTTATAACCCCAAAAGACGCTTTTGCTAACCTTATTACGAATGATTTCGATATACGAGCAGGCTTATTATGGCAACGGTGAAGGTCACTGCAGGTCATCGAATAAAATTTAATTAGGAGTGATCTGATCGAATGGTAGATTCAACGTCTGCATTTATGTAGGGTTGTGCCTCTTAGATCTTCACGCCACACATGACTATGGATCTTGACAGAAACTTCCTTTAACCTCAGCTTCTTTCTGACCTAGACACTGAATCATGTTGATCCAACAGCATCTGTCCCTTCTGTGTGGCTGACGACAGTGCCCCATGTACAAACCAGATAAGAAATGCATGATTAATTTTTTAGCAATATTTGAAATGTGAGTTGTTTTCTAATTTATCTTCCAACATACCTATAGCAATTCAATATACCTCCCAGCGAGGGCACCACTTGATGGCTTTTACCGTCATGTATTTCTTAGTGGGTCTCGTATTAACCTCTTGCTTTATCGGCACCCCTTCCATGCCCCGTTGTGACTTCCGCTTGCTACTTTACCAACTGCCTACAATTTTTGGTGGATGTAGTGGACACGGCTAGGGTACATCTCCCATGCAAATTGAGTTTGGCTTGACCGGTCCAAAGCAGTAGCAGTAACCTTTATTGATTTAGTCCATAGCGTCTAAAGGAGCCATACCGTATTCACACCACAAAGTTTGTGCATTATTTGCCTTGTTGGCTTGAGCGTTCAAAACTAATGACCCCTGCTGCTCGCATTTTACAGTTCGAGCATGAACTGTGCCACCACCAACTTATTCACCAAAATCCGCTTAAATGCAAGTGGATCAGGTTGTTCCTCACATCCATCTATTTCGCCACAGATGCTTACCTTTAAAAAATAATGGATTTTGATCTGAGACAGAAATTAACAGGAATTCTATCTTTCCATCTTCATGATCTTATTCCCTTCCCAACACAGACATTAATTTGGTCACATCTGTTATCAACACACTTAATGAATGAGAGTGATTTCATCTCATTGAAAGGAGATACTTCTTGTTGTGTCAGCTAACCACCATGACGGTTTGGGACTTCATTGCCTGTAGAGAGATGCAATGATTGCCCTCAGTGTTGATGTGCAGTCATGTGTCAGTGGAGGGGAAGAATCGCTTCTCTTTGGGCTATCCTTTAGTCTTCTCTTTACCACTTGTGACGCCACTATTTATTTTGTGATGTCGATGTAGCTGACTTGTTGTACATGGTGGGATCCACGCATAGGCTTCTAATGTCACCGAATTCATCTGATTTGGTAAGAGTATAATTTCCTCAGCATTGCCAACATTTCCATAGGGTAGTGAAAGCATAAATTCAGTCAAGCAATGTCTTTTTGTAATTCAGGTCAAATAAAACACTCCCCTGAGCGTTCTTTAGTGACAATCTTTCCATATTTTGGCACCTGATTTCTAGTCTGGTACTCTTGTATCAAATTCGTCCGTTTGCGGGAAGATCTGATAGCGAGGCAACTCCTACCATGCTTGATTCACTCAGAGAACGTGCACACTTTTGCAAAGCCAGTGACTCTAACAGTGGGAAGGGAAAAGAACTTCCATATTTCACCATCAAAATAGAAAACAATGTAACGAAGTATATTTGTAATATCCCTTTTTATATTAGCAACTTTCTTCGTTTGTTCCTTTTTCAGTCGACGTATCTCTCTTTCTTACTCACTCGGGTCTTTGTTGCAAACCGCACTTCACATGCTGTAAGTATAATCCTGCTTGTGTTTTATTTGCCAACTACATCAAGCATAGTTCATGTGCAAAGCACCCTTCCTTGTGACATTTATTCTATAGCAAACTCATTTAACACAGTAGCTTTTTGCAGTTCTGACAAAGATTTGATAGCATTTGCTTTTTTGTCCTAAGCACCCGACCTAAATTTTGCTTCCACTGAATGCAACGCTCTGATTGGTGTAAAACCGCTCATTTGACGACTAATTACTTATGATTGTAGAAAAATTATGCTAAGAGGGCGAATTTTTTCATAAACATAAGTTGAAATAGCTTAAGGCTACGAGGATATGATTAGAGAAAAAGTTATTCACTGTTTGCTAGAGCTACTGATTAGACACTTCGGGTGATCAAGGTTTTATGCATAGTAAGCGCGAAAATATGATTATTTCACCTCTTGTGTCTACAGCCTGCATGATTGAGGCCAGTCTATCCCTTTCTTTTAAGGCACATGACTATCAAGTCGCGCAAAGTCATGAGGATGTGCACCCATCCAAATCCTATCTAAGTTTGCTTAACGGATGTCCTCTATAAATTTTGTCGCCCCACACAGGCTACCAAATCAAATGTGTAATGAACCATCAAAGATGTGTGTCTTTTAGACATACTTTTGCCACTCTCTACACCTCCAAGTTAAGGTGGAGCACCAACGATCACAAAGCCATCAGAGTTGTCAATCCCCGGCGCTGCTTCTTGCTTCTGTTTTGAGAAGAAATCAGAGGTGATTTAGAAGCCGTCCACAAAGTGCCATAAGCCAGCAATCATACCGAGTTAGTCATCGACTAGTGTACACCTAGGCAAGAGGAGGACATTAATTTGTTCGTATGAAAGGATGGTTTCCAGTGTCAGTAATAAGATATTGCCATCTCTTGTTAAACACTTCTTATGATGAGGAGGTCGAGGGTATGCGGACTCGTCTAACAAGCAAGTGGATAGGTGAAATACATCCACTCTAGTCTCATCTTCATAACGCACGAGATGCGCATGCTAATTGCGCCCGGTGAAAGATGTGCTCGTTAATTCCTCATAATCTCTCTACCATCTACTCGGACACCTGCCATAACGCACAAATTTGCTTTGCTCCAAGCCCAAGCTCATTCACTCTTGCGCTACCCGCTTCCGATCGTTCGCAGTCTACTTTAAATACTATTTCGCATGCATAGAGTCATGATGGACTGCACCACTCCTACAGTGACTCCAACAATTTCCCGCATACATCAAGTAGATGCCACGATTTAGGCAGACAGAAGCAATGAAATCGTGGTCTTATATTTTCACTTCCCATAATGCTTCTTAGTGAATTCATTCAAACCTCTTATTCCTACAATAATGCCAGCCATCCACAGCCACTATACCATGGTGACGACCAAGGACCATGTCTTTGGGCTGAATGCAAGGATGGAACTCGCCTGGAGCACACCCACATCGTGCATTTGAGCATTAAATGCACGCGCGTGGGTGAACAAAACGAATTATTCCCGTCTAATCGACACTCTACTCATCAGCCACACACATGCAACATGTTAGTGGGTCAGAAGCATTCCATCGCAATAGCCTTCCAGGTGTCTATGTGATGCAACAGTCTGTCGAAAAATGCAACTTTGCAGCAATTCACGTGATCATCTAAACAGCACGCAGGTGACATGGAAGCCTGTTCAGCGCACTTCCACGCTATTCTAAAAATGTAGTTGTATGCTGGTTAGTATGACTTGGGTGAGGATGAATTCCGCAAAAGATGGCTCGAAGAATACACCAGTAACATGCATTTTAGTTGCCACCTTCGGTGGCGCCGCTATGGCTCCCACTATGATAGCAATCATATCTGACACTTATCACACTACGCAGCCGGATTTTGCTTTAAACATACACTTGTACATCAAAATAGATTGCATTATTTGGCACTCCCTGCATGGCGTCAATATGCTTCTACTTCTTTTTAAAGGGCAATTCAGAGCCAAGAATAAGGGCAATTTTGTGCCTAGGAAAGCAGACTGGCAAGGTCAAATAGCAGGGTTATTACACGAAATCTGTTGCAGTGGCTTGCTATCGTCTGGTATGTCTAGCCGAAATCGCTCGTCAAAAGGCCGAACAACACCATAAACACTGCGAGTTCATGGGCATTTGGCAAGGAAGACGCATCCTAAACTTATTGCTTAAGCCACAAGCAACCTCATATCCGACATCAACAACTGTTGCATAATGAACACTCCGAGGTTCTATTCGTTGCAAACCCTATAAGTCGCATTACTTTATTGGCATAACATAATCAAAAATTATTTCTTTAACTGTTATCTACCTTAAGGGATAGCGTTATTGCATGAAAACCCGTTATACTATTCAAACACTCAACAGCAAATAATTGCGGAGGCGTTTGTGACACTATTCTAGTCTACTACCCACCAAAGTCACACATCACCGGTATTAGACCCTCATCTCCATCTACAAGCATTTTGGCCCAACCTAGGCGTGAGCTCTGGGTGACGACTCTGGGAGCGTGGTATTTAGCGTGGAAACTAGCAACGGTAACAGAGACGAATTGTAAAAATCGAAAAAGCTAATCCCAAAAGCTCTAAGCTCATCCTTCAAGAAAACGAGTGTCTGGCATGTTTAAGAAATAGGTGGGGCAAAGACGTCAATTATTCGATGGAATGGGACACCATTTTTGAATAACCGACAAAGAGGAGAGCGAATTCGGGCTACTGCCGCTGCTGAGTACTGTGTCTACTAATCTGCATCTCGATGAAATTAGTGATGTGGATAACTGAATGGGACAAACCTACATGACGAGGCCCTTGAAGTGTCTGAGGACTTTGCATCTACTTGCTCCGTATCAAGCGTATTGGCAACAGTTGTGTCCAAGGTGAAAGGGTGGACTGCTCACAAGTAGATTAGCATTGGATCTGTTTTTAACTAACAGACTCAACGCATGAGATGAGTGGGACCTCCAGAACTACAAATCGGCCAACCGTATGTAAAGAACGACAACACTGCGATCGCATTTTCCATTATTAAACTCCTGCAGCAATTCATTTAAAAGGCTGTGTTGAAAAGGATGATGGATGCCATGCTTAAGCGCATGGTAACATAAGTGCACACCTGGAGAAACTATTCAATGATTAGGATTTGCTTGGTCTTTAAATAGATGAGAGACTGTACCCGTTTAGTAGAGCGTATGATTCAAAGGGTTGAAAGGGAACAACTCGGCATTATTGATAAGTAAACAGAACGGTCCTACCGTGCTGGCTACCACCAAAGCTTAGAGCATCCACACTACCAATTTTCTTGGTGTACTTTCCATACTAGACACTACTGTAGGTGTTCTTCCCTATTCCTTACATCCGCATTACCGCTACCATGGTGCCATGCACCTCCCACATCCCATTCCCAGTACCAACTATTCCTCGATTTCATTGTGCTGCACGACAATGTGGTTGCGAAAGGGAGAAATTGCAGATTGTGTCTTTGACGCATCCGTGCCATCCTTAAGATAGCCATGCGTTGAGGTCTGACTTTCACCTTCATGGTGGGTGTGGAAAATTAGCTAATTACGAAGTGCACACGGGAAACAGCATAGTGGTAATGCATTTGTGACTTTGTCAGCGATGAGACGAGATTAAAAATTTTAATATGCAAAGAAAATATCTCTCATGTAATTCCACTTTGCCGACAGATCACATCCTCTTCTGGGTGCTGTATCGCTGATAATCTAATCCTCGTATGATGGAATGCCCTAAATTATTACGTCAATGAAAGGTAGTTCAAAGCTGCATTAAACGAAGGCAGAGATTCTGAGGCAGGACCTCAATTAGGAGCAGTTTGATTGCAAGTCCTTGGCATGGGATGGGGTGCCAATAGTCTCCGATAATTCTTATTAGTAAGAATATCCTTAGGTCAGCACGTCGTTTTCCATTTTCTTTCCTGGCCTTGTCACTTCTTAGATCTTAAACCAGGAGGCCGCAGCCAAACCCAGTTTGTAGCTAAAACCCATAAAGGTCAATATGGTTTTGCGAAACGAGTAAGTAATGCAGATGGATGGGAATCTGTAGTGTTCAACTTGATTCGAGCAACAATTGACAAACATGCTATGCACACATCAATTACTACTTCGAAAAAGCCTCAAATCTGCCCTTATGATGCATATTGCTTGACATTAACTTAGCCATCAGCACTAACTGCCATTTTAGGCAACATAGCCTGATGAAATGACGGCATTAGTCTTAAAGTAATTACTGGTTCAATCTAGTGGTGCACCTACCAAAGTCAGCAAGAATGGGACGACGCCAAGAAGACGGCACCATGATAAAACTCCTCAGCTGATATCGGCTCGATGAAACTTACTCAACTATGAGCATATTTCAGCAGAAGTTATGTCTAGGTGTGTGCTTGTAATGACATTGAAATTAAAATAAATTAGCCAGCTCAGTTCTACGTGATCTTGCACCCATTTCAGTGGTGCGCAGGGGAGTTTGAAAAGGTTGATAGCCCTACGCATAAAGACACTGAGGTGCGCAAAGATTCACTGAGATGCCTACGAGCCCTAACTAACCTGCTCACCCAAAGATGTGTTACCGTTGGTGCCTTCCTTATGACAATCAGCACCATGCACGATGGTGCAGATCAAATTATTTAAGTCGCATCAGCCCACAAATACAGGTAGAATTTTGCTCTTGAATGGCACGTCTACAATTAAAACCGATTAGCAAAGCTTCTTCTTTTGATTTGACTACAAAAGCCTTACTTCTCAGTGTACTGCGCGCCAACATCACACCGCAATTTCCATAATGGCACACATGCATTTGAACCGCTTCAAAGAAAGTGAACTAAACGCCTTTGCAAGAACTACGCCTGCCACCTATGCTTACCTTGAGCTTGGACTTGGACGCTAGGCGATACTTGGTTCTGACGTGCATCATTAGTCCTTGAACTGATTCCAACTTCGTATAAGGGTCTCTGCTTTTAAAAACATTGACCTAGGTATGGAAACCTAGTAAAAGGGTGATGTGAAGTTAACGAGTCCTCTCTTGCATTCTTTTCACTATGCATTCAATCCATAACACTGCGTCTTGGTGTTGCCTGCAGGATTCTGGCCCTGAAGTAGGCGAATGTCACCCATGTCTAACTTCAGCTATGATTTGGAGATGAGATTAGGAAAATTTTTGAATCTTTGTAATATTTTGTAATTGATTCCTACTTTATTTTGATAGTTTTATTTATTCAGACTTTCGCCTGATTAGAGAAGTTAGGCAAAGAAATAGAAGCAAAATTCTAGTTCTTTCTCGCTGATATGCATAGCAGTTGCTAGCAGACATTAACAAGTTTAGGTGCAATAATTACCACTAGATCAATCAGACTACCTGAGACCCAGCAAACCTCATTCATTTGTCAACACCCAATTCGACACTTCCTACTACGGTGTTGCTTATGAGATTGTACACAAAAGCAGGATTCAGGCCTCTTAATCTAAGCGGTTGACGAGGCTAGATGATAGAATAGTAAACAAAATTAACATTAGCTATAACCCACAGCAGCTCTTAGTTGTTGCGACTTATGCAACAGTAATCGCACCGATGCGTGAGCTGATGCATGATTATCTCGCACAGAGTCAGAAGAGCGGCAACGGTAATGGTCAACCCGTTCCCGCTTCGTGTTCTTGTGCAGGAAAGGGTGGAGGGGATTAAAATCACAAGCACAGTCATGGCTTGACCCCGAATAAAATGGGATAGGCACACTCATCAGCGGATCTAGGATATTGCCACTGCAATTTTATGCGGGACGGCACACTATATAGCCTAAGGAAACTGACTAGTGTTGGACCACACCATCGTTTCAATTCAGGAAAAGCGGTCCTTGTCTATGCGAACATGGCCACTGACTGACCCTACTTACAGCATCTCTTGCATGTACAAAATAAGTTGCACGCATTCGTTCACTCGAGTGATACGACAGCAATCATGTTGCATTAGGCCTAAGCGCAATTGAAAATAGACTTCCTCCCTGGCAGAGCAGTCCACTTCGTTACCTAGTAATAATTACACCTCACTAAGTACAGACGTGTCCTCCAACTTCACCGCAGCATGCAGTAACTTGATCAGCTTGCATAATGATTGCCAAAATTACCACCACGGCTGGCATGTTTACAACGCGGCTTGACCCAAGAGACTGTTAGCGTGTCTGTGAACATCTGTGCAGTCCTCCATTCGGGCGACCACAGACCGTTGCCTCACACTCGTAGTTGAGTTGGCTCACTCGCAGTGGGTGGAGAAGGGAGCATATGAAACATGATATGCATGGCCGGATGATGTGGTCAAATTCTCCTGCAAAGGATATAAAGACATCACATTAATCATGCAGTAGATGACACCAAAACCTGTCCAATGCGAGCAAAATAATGTTCCAAGCATCATCCGCTTTCAACGCCATCTGCTTGAAGTTGTCTAGCATTCAATGGGTCAATGGCAAACAAGGCATGATATCTAATTCGACAATTTAATATGAGTGTCGTACAGTCAAAAGACGTCCATAAATGTGATACTTAATTCTCCCAAGTATCTAACAGTAGGTCAAGCCATCGTGGTGGGTAAATTGGCACTGTGGAGAAGTTAATTTTGTTAATATTAATGCATTACTATTGATTTGATGTGGGGAAAATCCAAGAATGAGGTGTAAAATCCGACATGAAATTGGCAACTAGTGCCAAAAGCAAGCTGCAAAACCTTAACCACAAATAGATTAAGACCAACTGCCCGCTCGATGTGAAATGTACGAATTTCGAGAGGGTGATGAAAGCAAAGCATAGAGTAACATGCTAATAATTTGTTGCGATTCCAAAATTTGCTCCTTTCAGATCTCGAAGATGAGGAGTTTTACTAAATTCGCTCTTATATTATTGCATCAGTGTATCAGATGGCTTACACCTGCCTATTGGGTGCAACTATATTCAAAGCATCGTTCTCTTCCAGCACTATCTGGCTCATGTGTCAATCACCTCCGTCTGCGGAAAGGTCTGGCGGTCATGATTCTCTAATCAGCTTTAGTTCATTCAAAGAACATGAGCACTCCAACTAGACTAAGGGCTCTAGCAATATGGTAAGAGGCAAACTTTCAATGCTACTATTCATATAGTTCTTCACCTACTAATTTTTTGTTCAAACTCTATCCCTTATTGAGATCACGTAAGTATTCGACAAGACGAAAATTGATAATACTTACAATTCACAACTTACCCTGTGCAGTACCATTTTCTCGCCAAAAAATAACAATTTAACGAAGCGTAATTGCTAGACAGTCTCACACATGGGTAGGATCGCGTTGTCATCTGGATAAAAGGCAAGCATAAATATTGCTGATCTTTCTGCACATTCTGCTTTACTACTTTCAATTTTCCAGCGCATTTTAAGCACAGCGGTAAGCAATGCAGAGAAGGTGCTGCTGAGTAAATCAAAAGTCGAGGCTGTTTACAAGTAGCGTGTCAGCCTCCCTTGTTCATATGCATCAATTGCACAGGAATGCGATTCGGTCTGTGATGACCCCTTACTGCTTCAAACTCTATCGGACTGGGTGCCAGCTAAGCTCTAGTCATACAACATGATCGTGCTTGTATCACAATCTAAGCTTCATTTATTTTGTTTTGAAGCGTTAGAGATCTCTCTTCCTGTGCTCAGCATGGGTTTTGGCAATGCTCTAAGTTGACTAACAGAAACAACCATCAAGGAGTAAATAAGTTAAATTTTTCGATTTAGTTGGTGCTTTGTCGGAGAGGTTCTTCAATTTTAGAACGAAAAATTTGATTTCAGTTTCGAGAGTGACGTGACAATAATGCGCAAGATAAAGTGAGTGATAATACGACACTTGGGCACCAAGATGGACAAATTCAATTGCCGTTGCAGACGGGACTTCGATTCCCTTTTCCTTTTGCTTTTCACTAGTGCGCCATCTTTTGTTCGATTTGTCGAAGACTGTTTCTCTATCTTTGTTTATTAAAAGAAACTGGCATCATTTTGAAGTCCATTGATAAACTCTACACAATCAACCCGCAATTTTGGAGCTGCATCACTCCATGCCTTGTGATTGGACTACAACTGGGCATGCACTTCACAATAAATTTCCTCCGGGTCCCATTTTTAACGCGTTAGCCTTTTTTGGCATGCAACTCAACCCTCAGTATTTGCTTTGCCATCAACCGTACCACCGCCTCCGCATCCTTTAGCCGCCACTGCAGTGAGCACAACGGAGGATGTTTTCTAAATATACCAACACAAATGTCCCACATGGTAGTGCAACCAATTTAGGCTGGCACGCCAAATCAAACTGTTGACTCCCTGTTCTGCTGTTAGATCCATCAATAGGCAACGGCGCGAAGGCAATTACTTTTAAAAGCTTCCAAGAGTTTATGCTTGCATGTTCCTTAGTAAATGGCACATCATAACAAACCTATGTCGCATATAGCCTTGGTTGAGCTTTTCTGTGCCTCTTCTAATGTATGATGTGTGAATTACTAGAAGGAGCTTAAGGCTTGTCTTCTATGTTAATGCCCTTCTACAAATATCGACTCGACACCACGGCCAACCAGCAACACCTTTTCCCCGTGTAACACCCCACAATCCGGTCGGTGAGATCTCGGGCTCATGCAAAAATTTCGCCTTCTTAATCACTTTCTTCAGGATAGATACACTGCAGTATGCTTTGTCTATTTTGATTAACATCTGAGACGTCAGTTCTATCTCAAACAGGTGCTGGTTGGTTGCCTGCCGAAAGAACACTTATGCACTGCTAGTTTCTGTCTTATGTGCCTGTTTGTGTTACAGCAAGCTAGCCCTTATAATTCCACTGAGAACTCGCTTTCTGCAGTTGGTCTAGCAAAGCCAGTGACTCTAACCTTCCAGCATGAAGAATCTTTCTAGCCTGCCACTAGGATATTCGGTGTCGCACCGGTTGTAAACTCGCATGTCTATTTTAGTCAGCCGTTTTAATCCGCTTCTGAGGGCTTACTACAAATTGGTGAGAACTACTATATGAATGATAGTTAGAATCAAACGTGCTCGAGTACTGTCATAGGTACACCTTGCCAGTTGCACCACACAGCATCGCTTTCCATTAATCCTTCTCTTTTGGCCGACTCGACATAGTCCATAGTCCAAGGAGTGCTCAAGACTATAAGTGGATTCGCACCTCGGTTGCACTCCACCTAACCAGATGCGATGCACCATATCAACTCAAGTCTTCCACATGCCCCGATGCTACCTTATCACATGTCGCAACCCTCCTACAGCAGCTATAAATTCGACAACTCTATTTCCGTTGCCGATTTCAGCAATTGATTTCTCTCGTTTTCTCAGCAAATGCCATATTTTCATCATAAAGCCCCGTGACGTAATGCATATGGCTTGATATGATTTACTTTATATGCAGCTTGTTAAATAACTCATTAGAGTTGAGCTGTGAAAAGGGTAATTCACTGTGCAGTCAAGTGCTCGGAGAAAGGGATTGTCATCCATAATAGCAGAGATGCAGACTCATTCGAGTATAGTTGCTTACGAAGGAAAATATTACCTGCTTCGCCTTATAATCCATTCACCGAGTTCTTGGCTTTCGAGTCTCCTAGAGTAAGTCAATGGAGTTAGCAGGCGTGTGTGTGTGTGTCGAGGGGGAAGAGGGTTACGATGAGAACCTATTGCACCAGTGCTACGTATCACGCCCTTCGGAGGGTAGAAGAAGGAAACACTCGACCTGCTTTTGCCGAGTTTGGCAATAATATTGCCCATGCAACAGGACCTTCATGTGTGGGCAACGCCCATCCAAGTAGGCAGGGCTGTTGATCATGTCAGCCTTCATTGGTTGTACCAGATTATGCGTATTCAGACCAGAAAAAAGATTTATTAGCAGAGTTTGCCAATAACGACGCACGTAGATAGCTGAAATGAAGGTTGATCCCTTGGGAAAGGGAAGAGAGGACTAACCAGTCATCAAACGATTGATGGTGAAGTTCTGCTATGATTCGCTGGTGTCGATCTCATGATTACCTTAAGGACTTGAGGTCTTCCGTGTAAAATATTTGTGAGATGTGAAGTCAATACAATTTGCCAGGAATCGGACCAACATTCGTGCATTGGAGCTCAACAAAAATTCTATAATTGTGAGGATTGACAGTGCCAAAAGATAACTCATGTGAGAGGAGGGTTACAATGGTCTCTTACCATAGGCTTTACATTACCTTTACCCACTTGACCTATTTGAGCTCCATGACGGAATTGTCTGCATTGTTATTGATTGCTCGGCGCAGTTCATTGGCAAAGTTGGTATTTGTAATTTGGTGGGAGGTGCCTACGAATAAGTAGGAGGAGGTAAAGAGTGGTGCCGAATGAGCCTAAACAAAAGCACTAAAATTAGGTCACTTAGAACCTTATTACGATAACATTGCTGATTTTTGATTCTGCTAACTGCATTTTCTGTATATGCAGTCCCTTAAATCGTTGCAGCAAACCTTGCCGCCTTTTCTACTGCTTATTTAAGAGTTTAGTTTAATGCAACTTCATCGCCACAACTTGAACGTGAGTTTGATGAACAAGTCCCTTTAGAGGATTTGCTTTTTCATCCTTCCCATCAACCCATGTCCTCATCCCCTTTCGCTGATCAGCCAAGTCAAAGCGCTTTCACAATTTCGTGCTCCACCTGTCAATCCTCATTCCTTGATAGCACCCTATGTTCCATGTCAGTCTCTTCCACAACAGCCTGGTAGAGTTGGCTTGCAGGCCTTCGACTACCATCCCTTCTATCACTACCTGTTTCCAAAGTTTATGCTCGACATGGCGTACGGTGAGCAGAAAAGTAGTTGTGGTCATTAGGCTCGGAGCAACGCCCTTATTCTACAGACACTTTGCAAAATGCAACCACCGTAATGCTGCAAATTTAGCAAAGTGAAACCATCTCCATCTATTGGTCTATTGTGACTGACTGCACCGAAGGCAGTGGATGCGGTGATGAGGCTTCTTATCATGCGACTCTCAGCTAGCGCAGTTGTTCCCACTCCACCTTTCTTTGTCCTTCCTGGAAACGAATGATCTGCGCGTCCAAAGCCAATGCAAGATCCCGCAGGAGAAGTCTTCTCTGTGGGAACCGCATCCAGCACTACTACTAATCGTTATTTTGGACATTATAATGCTACTGCGTTTCAACCACTGGAAGCATCTAGCATCCTAATGGTTCCATGCCAGTGCTTCTAAAAATCCCTTGAACCCCATAAATCTTAAACACTAAATATCACTTTCAGTGCAACAGATTTCTTCCTTTTTGCTGCCTCTATGATGATGAGGCTGCATTCGTGTTGACAGGATGGCGTGAGCTGATCCATGAAACCTGAATTCAAAATCTTAATGTGTCGGTTGTCTCCCTACTTATAGGCACATAGGTAGATACTCACACTCACTCAATACTTTTCACCGTGTTCGCATGCATAAGCGCACCTTGTCAAGCATGTGTAAGATAAGTGCATTCGATGCGCGAGAGGACGAGTCCTTCTTATCAAGCATGCACAGATAATGGAACATGGTGGAATCCCTTCAACATATCACCGTGACGGCTTGATGCTTCAGCGTCTGTGAAGGAATGCGATAAGTGGCCTTGAGTGGCGATTTGTAGTCGTGCGTCCGTGTGAGGGGTGAGCATGCTCCCTTTTGACAATCCTTTTGTGTTCTTCCTACCAACCGTATCGCAGCTGGCTATATCGTTTTGCCCTTTTGTGATGCTGAAGTAGCTGCGTTGCTGTGCTCACTGGAACCTCTTATGCGCTTCAGGTGTGGCTCATTTCTATGCATTGTTAGAAGCTCTGTTTCCTAAAAATTGTCAAAAATTTTAGCAAAAGTTGAGGTGATGGGGCTGTACGATGCTCTCTTTATAATGTAACTGTACTGCACTGCTTTCCTGATATTTCGATTCTCAGTTTCTAGTCCACAGCTCGTGTGTTAATCCTGTCCCTCTGCAAAACGAATTGATATTAATGGTTCTTCTATCAGACTTAGGCCATTCAGAGAACTCGCATGCTCTCTTAAGGCTAATGGCTCTAAAATGGTCCATCATCTGGCACTATTTTATTCAATCTCTTTTCTTTCCGATTGGTTGGCTTTTCATCAAGACAGGAGTCCCACATGTATACAAATCGCACTTCTTTATCTGTAGGGGAGGCGCTGCTGATTAGGGCGAAGGTTTGGTTAGAACTCACTACACCAGCTTCTAATGCTACACTTACAGGAAGGTAGAAAGGGAGGACAATTGAATTGGCTCTGCCGAGTGCATTAAGATCAACACCTTAGCACCGAGTCCTTTAAATTTATATCACTTGCCCCGTGTCTGAGCACGCGCGAGTGTGCATTGTGTCAGACCTGTATGACTACATCAAAACGTGCGAGTTCAGAAGGGATGGGTAGTAGAGTCCCTCGTCGTGAGACATTAGGGACTCGACAAATAGAGGTAGAAGAGGGCATATTTTCATTCTTTAGGTTATCACAGGATCTGTAAGCCTGAGAGTAAATAGAGTTGCAGTGAACTGCAAAGACTTTTCTTTGAAGCATCAGTTCACGGCAAAGTGAACATTATTGGCCAGAATTTAGACCAACGTTCTTGAAATCCCGGACCTACTCATTAGAGATGAGGCGTTGGCTAAAACATGTTGCCTGAGGTAGCTGCTCTTCTTAATGCAAGTACTTTGAACGATCCGGACCTTAAGCATTTTTGACCACGCATTCTCTTTCAATGATCGTGTTAATTCAAGCGGTATTTACACCTTGTGTTGACTCAATTAACTGACAGAAACCAGTCTGTTTCTTCTCATCACCGCAGTCAAATACCAAAAACAAGGCTGCAGTTTATTTTAGAAGTCGTTTATAGAAGAATATGCGGCAGTGTGTCTTGCTGTTTTTTACGATTAAACAACTTGTTGCAAAAATTGCGAAACTTGCTTAGATTTTGTTTGTGGCTTAGGTCCGTTTCGTGCTCTGAGTTTTTCCTCTAAGTAAGATGCTCGCCCCCAAATGTGATTACACATTTGGCGCCAATGACCGGGATATAATCAGGTGTGCTGTTGACGCTTGAACATGATGCTGATTCACCGCCCGCTTACGCAAGCAGACATTACTATATGGACTTTGGTAGAAGTGCTGACTGAATGCCTTAACTTGCTCCGAGGAGAAATTTCGTCTTCTAAATTCAAGTTCACCTTTTGTTTCGTAACTTTATCGAAATGCAATTGGACAATCGACACACCGCAACAGTTTGAGACGGTAGGAGAAACCATTGGGGTGAACCGGTGCCCCGACGTGGCATGCGCACGGATCTCGCGATTCGACACCAGCTTTATAATCGGACTGCTTCCGCAAGAGCTGCATTTAACATGTGCACATCCATCAACGTCAGCTCAACAAAATTTACACCTGTGCTGCTGTCAAGCCGTGGCAACTGCAGCAGCAAGTAACCATTGACTGCAATCATCACAATAATTTTGCCAGCCACCACGTCTGAATCAGCAACAGCCTAATAATGTCAAACAGATCTCATGGAATGAATGGCAACCCTAACAAACGGCCGCTGTCCAAAATGAGAAATGCGAAACCAAATCGGGTGATTTCGCTATTGAAATGGATTTTACATCCGTGGACAACATGAACCTTGAGCCATGTCGGCATTCCTATTCCAGCCATTCTGTACTCTTATTCCCTTATCACGATTCCTTTCATCTTCTAAAAACTATCCTGCACCCTGCTGCCTTATGGTCTTCTAACATCTAACTTCTTCGATTCACTTTGTGCAATAGATGCGTGTTAACAAATCCAGGCAGTGTGACTTTGATTGCAGTAATTGTTTTGTTCATTGGAGGACGATGACGTGAATTAAACTCTATTTTTCCGATGAGATGGCATAACTTAAATCTTCGTTTGTGCATGCTGTAATCCCCTCGCGCAGACAGGTAGTATGAAAAGTGGTTGCTCTCTTACACCCAAAATTTAGGTCGAAAATCTCCATTGGCGATTGTTGAAATTGTAGGGATGGCTAAAGTAGACTTCATGCCTAAAATATAGCCAAAGACAAACGAGGTAGCTTGGTAATAGCATTCATTTTGATGGGCGTTGAAAGCCTCAGAGTGCTAACCCTTTCCAGCGATGTGTGTGTAACCGTAATTGCAGAGTTGTTTTTCCGTGCATTTGCAACAACTGTCGCACTAGTGCATCACGGCTCTTACTGGCACTAGTATCGCCATTTTATGTAAAATCTGCTTTGAATTTGTCAACCGGATAGAATGCTCTTGATTCTAGCGCACTACGTGCCCTCTTAAGTCAAAGTGGCCATTGTGGTAGGGCAATATATATATGTATATATATGGTATGTAATGTATGCACCTTTAAATCCCCGCTGAAGGCGAGAGTTCGTCAATGAACGCTAACAAGATATGCTTCACCTGCCCGCGTGGAGGTGTGGATCCTGAAGAAGGAACACTGTGATCACTCTGAGTCGCTTATATCATTAGCAATATATAGTATTTACTTTTGCCCAGCCAGTTTCTTGCTTATGTCTGCCTTAACAATCCAATGCACTCGAACAACGCTTAATATTCTGCTAAATAAATTTCAGGTCGTAGTGTTTAAAATTGCTAATCAGGAAGGCAGAGAGGCGGATGAAGTGGTGAGCGTGATGTGAAGTAGAATCATATGGTTGGCACTCTGGCGGTTATTAGGTGCAGAAGCTAGTGCTCCGCAGTGCCGCCTACGGCGTAACACTCAGAAAATGGTTCGACTTGGATTCGCTGGCAACTATTACTATTCTCGGTCAAGCCTAGTCACCGCCTGATTTTTTAACACCCTCCTGCTGCAAGGCCTTCGACACCATCGAGACTGTTGAGTTACATCGCTTCGATCCACTATTTGCCCACAGCGGTCATTTTATTCAGTTCGGCTGCAATAGCTGACTTGGAGGAAAAAAATCGTGACGGACGAGTATACATTTACAATTGAATGGTGTGATCAACTATACAAATTAACGAAGTTTGGCTACTATTGTAGGCTACATCAGGAAGAATCGAAAGTGTTTGAAGGATTGAGTGCATACATGAGTAAATTAATGAAAAGGGAATTAGATAGAAATCAATCTTTAGGCTTGCAAACGTAACTGCTTCACACCCCAACAACGCTTACTTTCAAGTATTCATTAGGGTCAACATATTCTGACCCCGGTCAGTAGAGTAAATTGATGACTACAATGAATAAAAAGCCATCGGTTTGAAGCAACAATTGCAAAGTTTGATTCCGCGGTAAAGTGTTAGGTGGCCACACCGTAGACCTGCACTGCTCAAGGTTTTTAGACGTCCTTTCTTCTGCCGTTTCTACGCAATTATGCGGTCTCAAAAATCCAGGACATCGACAAAAAGGGTTTATGGGTGATCATGGTGGACAATGTGTGTGTATTCCATCAAAGATTGTCAACCACCAGTCCAATATCAACGTTATCACTCTTGCGCACTCGACAATTGCAAAGTTAATTATTGCTACCTTCAAGCAAACAGGAGACAAATTTGCTAGTTCTTCTTGCCATCAAATTAAAAATCTCTATTTTTTCGTGGATTTTGATGGTGAAGTTTAATTGATCTAACGGTGCGGTGGCGAAACTCGCCTCGTCCAAGATGTCGTGCTATCTCTCTGCGCAGTTGCACGAGACAAAACCTGGACTCAAATTACGCGAGATTGCATCCACTAACCTTGGGGTGCCGTGAGGCGAAAGCTTAGACACTCCTTCTCTGCACACTAAAGATAGAGAGGTGCGACTTGTTTTATATTTGACTCCTCAAATGTCACGCACAACGCCAATCGACTTAGTCCCCTTCTTTGCATACTCCTGACGCCTTACCTACTTGGATCCTGATGCACTCAACTAACAGCCCCACTTCCATTTCTCATGTACAGAGACACTATTCTCATTGTTCGAGTTATTTGACTGCCCAACAAAGTGTCACAGTTCGTCGATAGGCTACAGCACTTTTGTGAAAATCGCAGGTCTTTGGTATCGCCTCCTCCAGTTTCACCTTCCACACTACTTTTCGAAGCGATACCTACATTAAAATTTTTCATGCGTTGCAACAACTGTTTTTGCCTCAGTAAGCTTGTTAGTGTACCTAAATTTCCTCTTTTTGGCTAAGCCAAATAAGTTCATCCCTATTTTAGGTTGCGTGAGTTGTGGTACTCTCTAAAGCGCAGGAGTGCAACCGCAGCCACTTATGATTGCACTACAAAAGGAAGAAGCCTCAGAGTTAAGCTGATGCGGACAGTTGAGGGCAGCTCTTAATAGATATGCACATTTTTATTAGGTCCGCACAGATGTAGGCAATGCAAATGCTCCATTTGATTCACTCGCGCAGAGCAATTAAACATTATAACAGAAATCGAGATTACGTAGTCCCGATTCAGATCTGACATTGTGGTGACAATGGACTTTAAATAAATTTATTGGCAGTGGCCCCTAACCGGCATGGTTCCATGGAATTTCTGCTCCCATTTCAATGTGCATAGATATGCTGAGGTGTACAATGGCTTAATTGGATACCTACGATACCTTGTCAATCTGCTTACTCAAAGTCCTATCACCTTCCATGGTTTCCATATTACAGTTTGCATCAAGCGTACTGGCGAACGCAAAGTAGTTTAATTCAGTTCGTCTCACAGATGCAATTAAATGCCTACCACCGAAATGACGACTGGCGCTGACATTGATTCCTCTGCCAATCTCAATAGTTTGTGCACTACCTTGGGTAAAGCCGCTTCCGCTGATTGGTCAGCGACATGACGCGCAAAAGTCATTGCCCTCAGTAGTCGGCGCACCAACATCAGACCACAACTTCCCTGATGATACCTGTGCGTTGTAACGACTCAAGAGAAAGGAAAATGAACTCTTAAGCGGGAACGATGGCTCTCACTTAAGCCAACCTTCAGCTAAAATGCGGAAATTAAAGACAAATGATTTCCGATTTGTTTCACTAGTCTTTGAACTGATTCAAACTTCAGTTCGGCATTTCTGTTTATCAAGAGTTCAACTAAGGCAAGAGAACTCAAGCAAAGGAATAGAAGCCTAATTGGCAAGTTGTCTCTCACTTCTGTGTAAAGCACTTGCTAGCACACATTGGCAAGTTTTATGTGAAATTCGTCAGCGGTTAAAGCAGAATATTTGAGGTTGTATCGATCTTGCGTACTTTTTACTTCTTCGTCAAGCATTCGCCATCTGTAGTGTCGTTGTAAGAATTTGCGCCAAAATAGGAGCTAGGTCCCTTTGGCTTAAACAGTATACGAGGGTAGACGATGGAAAGCAAAACGAGTTATAAGTAGTGAAAATTCTTAATTCTTGCAGTTTATATGCTACGGTAATCACAACGATTCAGTGACCAGATGTATGAAAATCTGGCACAAGGCGTGGTGGGGGGGGGGGGCGAGTAATGGTCATCACGTCACCGCTTCAACCGTAACATGGACAACACACCAGGTGGGAGAGGTGATGGTGAGCAAAGCCACGTGCGAACTCGCGACTTGACCCCAACAAAGAGGAGGATGGGCGCACACATCAGCGATTTGGGCAGGATAACTTTTTCTCTACGTGCGGAATCAGTTCGAGTGTGCGTGATTATGAAATTCAAATGGTTAGAGAGAATCGCAGGTTTCGGAAGCTGCGGTGTAAAATAGACTGCTTGGATGCACAAGGAAAGAAATTCGGCTATGACGAAAGGGTCAACTTAGCCCAAAACAGCTACATTAAGGGTAAGCAGAAAGTTTAGCAATAGTTGGGAACATGATGTCGAGGCACACTAAGAGATTCAAAGATCTACTTACGTATCCGCAGTGCCTCATTTATCTACTTGCTAAAGCTCGTATTGTCTGTGGTATTTATTTTAATAATCAGCAGCAGGCACACTGGCACCCACCAACTTATTAAAATGGTTTTATCTCACAAATGCAGGCAAATCTTATGCGCTAAATTACACGACTGGTGTTGATATCGACTCCTCAGTCAATCACATCAGTTAGCACCCCACTCTGGACAAGACTGTCCCTTCCAATTGGCCTGCAATGTGACGCACAAAAGCCGTGCTCCTTAGTGTCCAGAGCATCAGCGCCAAACCATGGTAACCGGTAGTGTCGCTGCAAAGAGGTCCCTGTCAAACGAGCAGCTTACTTGGTGGTATCTGTGCGTTGGAACACATGCTTGTTCTCTTCTTGAACAGTAACACGGAATGACAATTAGTATTAATTTGCATAAATAAACTTTGAATTAGTCCTAACTTCGTTTATGTATCTCTGCGCGTTACAATTTCAGTCGCAATGGGTAAGCTTAGGTAAAGGGATAAAAACAGCAGCAATGATGTGTGACCACTTCGTGTCGTTGCGTTGACGACACACCAGCTGTGAGAAGTGATGGGGAACTAAACCACGCGCACAGTCATGAATTCACCCCCAATGTTCGTTGACCCCAACTAAGAATGAAGGGGGTGCACGCATTAAAAGGTTGGTCAGAACAACTTTTTGCACGTGTGGAATTAGACTGAGTGCGTAGGGGCGGTGGGTTCCACATACCAAATGGAATGTCGGCAGCAGCATTTAAAAATTTGCTAGTGAAAAAATAGTCTGTGGGTGCTGCAATGCAAAATGAACGATTTGGGTGCACAAGAAAAGTAAATAGACTAAGACGCAAATAAATAAACCTTTAGAAATAAGAAAACAAGCAGATGTTAGATGCAGCAGCTTAAATTTGGTTGGAGGTGGATGAGATACATGCATTGACAAAGCTCAATATACCAGACTTGACCATTTTTTGCTATATCTAAGCAAAATTCCTTTCATTATTGACCTGAAATCGCTTTTCAAACAACGGAAATGAATTTCTGCACTCCAATGGGCAAAGCCGAGACAGCAGCAATGCTTTTCCTTATTTTTAGTGGATGTAACTGCTACGAACAGTTACATCTTTGCAGAAAGATATTTGAGCTGTATCGCTGAGTGTCTATGTATTTTAGGTGTGTATATGCTTGATTGCATCAGAAATGGCTGCGTGCGTGTGCGCTAACAAAGCCTAACATAGGTCAGAGAATGACGATGTCCCATTTAGGACAACTTCATTAAGTGATTATCAAGATGTTGTGCCATCATGGCGGCACCGCTTTACTCGGCCAAAGGCTAGCAATGCCAAAACAGATTCTAAACATTCAAGTACAGTTACCATTCCTGTTTAAAATTTAAAGCGACAGGGAGGAAATTCACATTTGAAATGAGAAAAACTGCTTAAAGCGTGGTCAGGCGTGTTTTGGAGATTTGACTGCACATGCTTCGGGTCGGTAGTTCAACTCTACAAAAGCAATGACTTTGCGGTAAGGAGCGATGTAATGCGTTTCGGCAAAGGACCCCAGAATAATGCCCCTGTAATTTTATTTGAAGCAATATAATATAGAGCATAGAAGAATTGACAAGTGAATTCGGGAGAACCGGCCGTTGTCCATCCAAACTCAGTCACTGTCTGACCCTATTTACGGCATCTCTTATTTGTGCAAACTAAATTACACGCTTTTGCTTACCCGCGTGGTATGGTAGAATGTAGACTTCGTTGCAACTTTATGCATTTGCAGAGACTTTTCCTCAGCTAGAGTAGTTAGCCGCGTTACCCGATAATAATAATCGCATCCCACACCGTCCGGATTTGTTCTATGGTATTGGAGGTGTATAGCCCTCACGAAATTTAACACTGAATCGCAAAATGTAGTAGCTGGATTAGATTGCAAAATAATTACCAAAGTTAATACCAGAAACGTCATGTTCAAAACCTCGTGTGACCCAAGAAACTGTTAGCGCGTCTATTCACATCTGTAGTGCTCCCCGTTTCGGCTACCTCACACCGTTGTATCACACCTGGATTTGGGTTGACTCACCTATGGTGCGGAAAGATGTCACAACAAGTTATGCATGAGCCGAATGACACGTTTAATTTGTTTGTGAAGACACAAGGGACGTTTCGGTAATCGTGTAACAGGTGGCAGCAAAATCTGTCCATTAGGTGCAAAATCTATTCAAAGCATTTTTCTCCCCCACCACCACCCGGTTAAAGATGCCACGCATTCACCGAGTCAGCAGTGATCAAAGTATGCAATCTTATTTGACAATGTATTGCAAGTGCCGCAGAGAGCCAAAATAAGTTAGCAATCATCTGCTAGTAGACCAACTTATCGTGACAGGGTGAATCGGTGTTAAAGTAATTTTGAGTTTGTTAATCTTAGGGCATCATTGATGATTTGATGCAATCCCTTTTAGAATAGAGGCTGGAGTCAACAGCAGGCCCCGAATCCCAAACCACGAAAGTGGAATGACTTACTGATGGATCGGCGTAAACTGCACAAATTTCGAGAAGATAGTAATTGCGATGCACAACTGACTCGATGCGATTCTAAACCTCAGTGTCACCAGACCTTACAAGTAGCTGCAGTTGCGAATCATCCCATTCAGATCTAGGCACTCCTCAAATGACCTGACTCTAGGCTGGAAGAGTACATCATTGAATAGCATCAGCCATTTCATCCCACTGCACGCCTCACTCATATTTAAGTTATTGTTATCCATTATTCAAATGTATAAACACAGGCCCTGCGAAACTTGCACACATTTATTCACTGAGAAGCGCCATAAAATAAGCGCGTTTGAATAAGTAACTTGAATTGATATGTCACTAAAATTTGGAGCTCATCAGCGCGTTGATTTTGAGAGAAAGAAAGGCTCAGCGTTTTCTCTCAAGTAGCTGAGTTGATTGTGCTGAAGTCGTATGCCGTGTTGCCGGCAGTGGTGGTGGGGACATCAATTGGAACGGTCGCTTTATCATGAGTGGAAGACGGACACTTCGCAAGGTGTCGGGTGAGCAAACTACGACGGCTAAATGATGCAGTACAGCGGGGACAGAGCCAGCGCTTCACATCCATGTGTGTCTGCAAGTGCGCCCGCAGATTCGAACGATCTGCAAAGGCGCGTTGGCAGGTGAAACAGACGAAGGGCTTCTCGCCTGTGTGCGTGCGCTCGTGACCCTGAAGGAGCCATTTGCGTGAGCATGCCTTATCACAGAAGCGACATTTCCATGACCGTGAGTGACTCTGTCTATGCGTATGCAGAGAGGCAGCGCTTTTGTATGCTCTTCCGCACTCTTGGCACTTCCATTTCGGTCGCGCTTCTTCGTGCACTTCTTCGGCATTCACATCACTGGAATTTGTAGGATAGTCGATATTGTTGTTGTTCCTGTCGTTGTCATTCATCGCATCTTTGTTATTGCATTGAGGGACCTCGCTATTTGGTAAGCTGGAGGCAGCATCATTGGGTTCGACAACAGTTGTACTTTTGAACTTGTCAATTATGCTAAGCAGAATCGCTGACAGCATGTTGAGAGACAAGGGAAGGCAGTCGGAGGTCTGCAGACCAAGTGTACTAGGCAGTGTTGAAAGGCAGTATTGAGGAAGCTGAGACGGCATCAAAGGGTTAGAATTGGTAGGTAGAGAGTGAATCTGTGGGAGCGCTTCAATGGGATTGATCAAGGAAAGGGGTGATGGGGATACAGGATGCGAGGCCGGATGTGTAGGGCAATCTTTCGAAAGATTCTGTCCATTGCACCCGTATTCACGTTGAGATAACTTTGATGCGTTGAAGTAGTGTGCCGATGGAGTGGAAGAAGTGTTAGCGGAATTCAATGTGGTGGCTGTTGAATTTGATGAGAGTATCGAGGACATGGCAAAGAGGTTGGAGTGTGTCGATCCACAATTATGAATTTCTTTGTCCTTGTCGCTAAAGCATACTGGCTTTGGAGACGCTCGGGTGGCAGACGACAGCTCCAGAATGCTTGCTATGGAAAAGTCTAAGAGAAACGGGATAAAATTTGATGTGGATGTAAGCAAAATTCAACTACTTATGATGCGTGGGCTTGAGCAAGACTGCATCTGACTGATAAAAAGGCGGAACGAATGCTGACAAAGATGGAGTGAAAAGGCATCTTACCGTATTTCATGGTCGAGGGGCGTCCGATGAGAGCAGTGGGACATTGTTTGGCCTTATATATTGCATACTCGAATCTCATTGGTTTGACCCCCTACGACTCATTGGTCAATAGTGAGTGATTTGGATTCATAAGCACGAACAATTATTAGAATTGATCCATCTCGTCGGGTGATATAAAAGACAAATCAAATGCTGTACAAGTTTGATTTTAGTCCACTGATCTTTGCTACATGGTTTGGGATGCAACACGTCTCCGCATCTGCGTATCCACGGTTGACGCCTGCGACTGTGCGTCAGTGGGAGCGTTCAAGAATCATTGCAATGCCTGCAATCCTTTGTCAGCACATGAATGTCTTTGCCCCATACTTCTCATCGCTAATAAAAATTAGTTCATTATTACAGCCGACATCAGCGATCGACTTGACAGATGAGCTTGGAGCGAGGCTTTTAATTTTAAAGGACTCTTTTAAAATGCAATTACTTGAACACCCCCAATGCAGCAATGTTGAAATGTTTTCTGCTGTCTGTCGATTTTAACCACCTTAATTCAAGGCAGTGGATGCGGTAGTGGAGCTATCTATCATGAGACCTTTAGTCAGTGCAGAGTTTGCTTAGTTGACTCCACTTCACCGTTCTCAGGAGTAACGGCAGTTTTGTGCGAACAACATATAGAACTGCCAATCACTGTGTAGTGCCTAGAAACTTGGTGGCTCGCAACCAATGGAATCATCCCTTATCCAAATAGCTCTATGCTAACGCCTCCAAAAATCTGTTGAACCTTGAAATTTTTTAACATAAAATAGCGCTCGCCTTCATAAACTCTTCCATCATAAGGCTGTTTTAGTATTGACAAGATGTCTTGAGCTGATCCACAAAAACTCAAAACAGGCTGGTGCCTGACTCGTGTGAGAATCACGAAAAGTAGGTGATCAAAACTTAAGGCAAACGAACAGATGTGGTGCAGATGTATGTGTTGTTGTTGTCTAATCGGGTGGATAATTGTATGAGTACTTTTTGCGTCAACTTTCACTCAATCCCTTTTACTTTGAACGATTCTCGAGTTTCACTCTCCGTCTAGCACTAAAGTAGCTGCTGAGTTCTACACGTTTATATAAGAGCAATAAAATTTTGTTGCCCCCCGCCTTGTATTAGAACCTCCGATTCGCCACTTCTTGCCTGCGCGGATCAGGACATTGTTTAATATTTAAACGATCGCAGCTGGCATCTGTAGTGTGAAACATACGGCCCAATTTCAAGTCACCCGATTCCATTACGTTGCTCTTTCATTCAGGTCAGCTTAACAATTGATTCTATCATATAGCTTATTTCTTCATTGCCATTTTGTGCATTCCCCTCGTTATAGCCTTAAACGTGTCTCTAACCAATGAACCAAAATGCTTAGTTAGCCTAATTTAGGCTTTATGCCTTGAGAAGGCTCTATTTTGTACTGCAAAGGGTTGCATGTCAAGTTATTAGAGCTCCACAGCTTTTGCTACGGATTGCAGTGTAGGTAATGCTAGAAATTGGCCCATGGGAGTTAAGAAGGCGCTGACTACTATTCTTGCTTGTCGTAGAATGAAGCCGAATCGGATGGTCAGGTGTATGTGTGTGTGTGCGAGTTTAGTTGAGACATGAGTGGATTCAAAATGGAGGAGAATACAACTAGATAGGAGCACAGAATCAGTGCCCAGATAAAGAGTTGTAAACAATTCAATCAAATTATAACAGCGACACATTAAATGGCCACAAATTAGTTGTGAGACACGACTGGGACCCTCATTCAACGAAAATCAGTCATCAACCCGAATTCAGTTAAGACAAAGCTCCTCGAGAGCCTACGTCAGGGCATAAAACATTGTGTAGTGAGGAGTTTTAAGGAAAAGCAAACTGAAAAGGTGTATGGTTTGCAAGACGTCCAGCTTTTGGCGTTTAAAGGCTTGATGCGATGCCGGAGCTAACTCCCGCAAGTGTGTCCCATTAAATGCGTCAATGCGACTCAAGTAATCTCATATTTCATTGAGGCGCATTCTAAACTCAGCACAATCTTTGCTTTATCTGCGATGAACAAAGTAGTGGGAGCTATTTCTACGCTTAGAGTTTGCTCACGGTTTGATGCTTCTAAAGTTGTAAAATAACCTACTCGTGTATACTACAGCACAGGCTCGTCTCATATATTGACTCATTACGGGTTCTGCAGTGCTGAATATTCCAGACCAGATGTTCCACACGCTGGACGTTCGTTTTTGGAAAGAGCTTGTAACTCTGAAGAAAGATTATTATTGTCTGGTATTTGGTCGTCCTTCAACCGTTTGTATAGTTTAAATCTCGCACTAACTGAGCATTGATTCGCTGAGTTATTTATCACTGCACACATCGTCATGTGTGATAGTGGTTGGACAGGGCGAGAACAGAGAACAGTACGTATTTCACGCGATTGTAACTCTGATTACTTTTTTGGCTTAAATGCTTTGGCCTAAATGACTATCGACATTTAGCATAATATTTTATTTTCGTCTTCTAAACGCACGCGTGTGGATGCTACTTGGAAGCGAACAGGCCATTGTCTCTCTCCATTACCACTCCCTTTGGATTATGAACCCACTTTCCGTTTGCCCGACATTCATTATGGGCAAGTAAAATCAGCCAAAGGAGGATATGAGTAAACCCAGCGGGTTTTGGTAGGCATCGTCACACCAAGGATCTTGATTCGTTCATTTAGTGAATTCAAGCGATGCCCATCTACATACCATCGCATTGGATAAAATAGCATTGCGTGGAGCGCATGATAAGGGCCTTCGCACTATTTGAATGCTTCTCCCGGCCCATTCATCACGATCAGTAAGAGGCAGTGTCCTGATGTGATGGATTCTTTTGAATTCGGAGTACACTTGGAGCACAATAACTAAAAGCAGACTGGGCAGTTAATAGAAAAAGCAATGTTAACAACAGTGCAGTAATATACTAGCACATGAGTCAATGAACTTGTTCATGACTGCTTATCCAGTCACTAACGCACAAAGGAAAGAGTTAGCACTCTGTGACTTTCAAATCCTATCAAAAACCTAAAAATAACGTGGGATAAAATAAATTTGTTAACCAAGCCATCCCATTTACCATTTATCCTAATTTAACCACCCATGAAACTTCAAAAAGTTACAGTTCCTTTCACTGGTTGCAGTATTCTTCTATAATGCATCGAAAAATACATTCGACCATACTCTTATGTGGAGAAGAATCCACTGATCTGCGTGCCACCTGATTTTGCGAGAGATCAGGAGCATGATCAAAGGCGAATTGAATTTATCACGTCCTCTAGAAGAGCATATCCTAAGTCATGTCACCATTAGTCAACAGTCAAGACACGCATTGTTTGGAACTCTCATTCATTCGCATTCCTTCGTACACGCATCTCGCACCAACTGAACCTGTTGAGATGCGACATTGGGAGGACATAAATTAGTTCCATTATTTTTGGAAGACGAATAAGCTGTAGTGTTTATGTAGAGTATGCTTTGCCAAAGTACAAATTTGCTGAGCAAGAGCTTTTGACATAGCTCAGAGCTCCAGTCGGCCACAAGATGCAAAAAATCGGTTTTCTTGTTTAAATTACCAGTCCCGGTTTCACATTCAATTCCTTCTCAGACATCGCTCCTCATTCCGCCTTCTGAGTAGAAACTATTTGGTGGGTTCATCGTTTGTAGTCACCTGTTCCTGTTCTCTTTTTTGTACCCTCTTTAGATTTTAGCGTTAAAATCGGCAGTTTTGTAATCATCATCATCATCACCCAAATTCTCGACTTTCTAAGGCAGTCTCATACCACGAGACCCTCACGCATGTCCACGTCAATGTACCTCTTCACCTCAAACACTGACTCTCTCTTCACAAAATGTTCTATTGTGCAAATTGTCTACTTGCGCTGTGATAAAGTTGCACAACATAAGGTAAACTTAAATGTTGCAGAACGCGTTTAGTAGCCGTATCTACTGAGTGCTCGAAAGTTGCATGTGAGTGAATGCGCGGATGGTGAATCAACAATGTGCAGCCCGCAGAAGCACACGCGATGGAATTCCTGTTGTCAACACCGGATGTGCACATTATGATCACATTTGGCAATTAGTGGTGTGCATAGTAAAATTTATGGCGCAGGTGACAAAGCAGAAGACATGAAACTGTGCAAATGCTTAGGAAAATAGTGTTTTACTGTAAATAAAGTGAGACAAATTATCGTCGCTTCTCTTACAAGTCCTCCTTGTCTAAACCGCAGCAATGCCCTTGGAATTCAGCTCAGTGGATGAACAGAAATGGACTTGTTCCTGTTAGCCCATTGGATCAACGCCATGCGTGATACGCTGTTGGCTTTGGCATGACATTTAAAAAAGAGAATAAGTGGGACAAAACCCTTATGACCCGAATCGCTTTGTGTCGTTTTACTACTGCACCCATTAGCTTCAACCAAGTCACATGGGTTTAGAGGAGAAGCTACGTCAAGCGACGCGCCCTGCGAACGTAGAATTTTTTTGAGTAGGTCAGCGACTTAAAGTTTGCCTGAATTCTAAGGATCGGCATTCACTTTACCGTGAAACGCCATTCCTCAGAGAAGGCTCCTCTGTTCACAGATAATCCCTCTTCTACTCATTAGAATTGCACCACCTATTGCAAACCATTCACAAAGTATCAAGCGGTGTAGCCGCAAATAGTGCTAGAGGATTATTCAGAATCTGTCAAAGGACAGCCAAAGTAATGTTCGTCTATTTAAAAATAGGGAGAGAATCACCCATTAGAGACCAACAAAGGGCAGTGCATCAGTGCTCAGTGTGAATCCCTGTCTACTACTTCGCTTGGATTTGTCCGCGTTGGTGCCTAAGCATTGCTCTATCACTTACGCCATCTTGTGCATCACTGCCACATCACTCCTGAATCTCGAATCAAAGTTCTTGCCTCCGAGATAGAAGAGTTTTCCGACAAAGCACATAACAAGTGAGTTTTGAGCAATTAACCAACAAAATTAAACAATTCATTCCATTTGCTCCTCAAAGATTAGTTTCGTTGGTCAATCCCGAACATCCTCAAAAGCACGTACACACCATAGGCAGAGATTTCTCTAGTGCTTTAGAATCAGGTGAAAATTGGTTTGTGAAGCATACACTGTCATACTACATCAGCAGAGTATAGATGACACCTTATGTGATGAGTATCAAATTGGGAGAGCCTCCGACAATTGGCTCGAATGTCTGTGCATTTATGCACTCAAACAGGTAAATCCAACTTGCCATTTTGATAACTGTCAAAACTTTTGACTAAATTAGCGACACCTGTTCTGCAAAGAAGGCAGCGAAATTGTAAATATCTAGGATTTTCGACTAGACGAAATTCCAAGAGATCAAAAATGGGTCTCTTTTGGCGCTTCTCCAGCTCTTCACTTTCCACACCACTCTCTTCCACTGCTGCCCGGCGAAGTTTGTATGCAGACCTCTTGTTGTCTTTCTTTGTATCACTATCTGCTCTCCAAAATTTTCGTTAACACGATTATAGAATTGCTAACCAGAAGTACTACCGATTCTACTGATATTGCTGCTTTTGTTCTGGTTTTCGGTGATCACTCTTTATCCCCTTCTGCTTATTCGTTGGCAACTGGTACCAAATCAAAGTAACGGCTTTTTATAAAAGACGATAAGCCTAAGTAGGTCAGCTAGATAAGAGGTAATTAAGGGACTACGGTAAAAAACCAATGCACCCTATTTCACGGGAGCTTTATGTACTGTCACTTGTCAAATTTTAAAAAGCATGTTGAACTCTAATGCACGGGTGTTGGTTCTATTTCTGGTGAGTAGTATGAACCTCATTCCTTAGCGATGTTTTACACGGGACCATAAGTTCACCCGACCTCAAGACCTCACCTTAATCACGATAACGACACCAATAAATCTCAAATTTTATCATCATTCCTTTAAAAAGTAGCTAGTCATTTCTTCTCTTTTCTAAGTGTTCACACTTTGCTGGGGTCATCTACTTGTGCCATTATCAAGCTCTGCCAGAACTCTTATTTATTCTCTTTATGTCATTTGATGCAGTTATTTAAGTCTGATGCCATAAACCCTGCTTACTTAGATGGGTAGTACCTGCACATAAAGGACCTCTCGCAAGGGCGAAGCTGTTTAAAATCTTGGAAACTGCAGGTTAAGTGCTTTCTTCTTCTACCCTGTGAAGGGCATACCAAGCGGCACTAGTGCAATGGATTCTCATCGCAACCTCATTCCGACTCGACAAGCACACATTCAACGCCTGCTGACCCCATTGGCTCACGCCCTGGGAGACTCGAAGGCTGAGGAGTAAGTGGAGTTAAATGACAAGTCCAACATTAAAATCAATTATATCAGGCCTTGCATGTCACGTCATGTGAGTGGTCAACTTTGAGTTTCACAAGGTTTTAGGATAGAAATATTGCATTTACTGAGAAGACGAGAGAAAATACTTGCTGATGCCGACATCGGAAATGGGGTTATTGAAGTCGCAGTTGTTGTAGGAGAGTTGCAGCATGTGGTTAGGTAGCAATGGTACAAGACGGAGACTTAAGTTGATATGGGTATCGAATCCGGTTAGATTAAGTGCAAGAAAGGCGGATATCTACCGAAAGTTTTAAGTACTCCTTAAACTGTGGACCACATAGAATTGCCCAAGGGAGAATAACCGATGAGATGTGAGGATGGTTGATGCAGATGGCGAGACATACTTGTAAGAATAATCAGCCACGTTTGATTCCGACTATCATCCATATGGCAGTTTTCATCAGTTTGCAGTGAAACCCGCAGAATATTTTTATTAATCTAACAAGACAGACCATAGCAAACCGTCAAAAGAGACACGGAATTTGACCTCCAGCTTAACACTAAAAAATCTCAATGGCAGATCAAACAGCTTCTCCATACTGAAAGGTTGAAACCACTAACTTCATTATGCCAACTGCAGAAGGCGATTCTCCATTGGAATGGTAAAGGCTAGCTTGTTGCAATTCAAACTGACACATGAGGCTGAAACTAGCACTGAAAACGAGCTAATTGGGTAAGCAACCAATCAGCGTCTGTTATAAACGATAAGTCGGACATTGAAGTTTGCAATCCAAATGGTCATACAATGCTGCAACGCATCTGTTCTGAGGGAGGTGATTAAGATGATGGATTCATTACAGCAGTCCGAGGTAGTACCAACTGGATTGGTGAGTGCTACGTGGAGAATGGGAGTTGCTGGTTGGCCGTGGTATCGAGTTGATATCTGTAGTAGGTTATTAATATAAAAGGCAGGTGTGAAGCCACCTATGCAATTCACATTTAATACATGCAGGTGGCATGAAGTTGTTGTAATGTACCTTCATTAAGGGACATGCAACCACCAACTCTCTAAGGCTTTCAAAAGGACATCCCTTTGCGCTGTTGCCCATTGATGGATCTAACAGCAGAACAGGAAGCCAAGAGTTCGGTTTGCCATGTCTCAGGCTAAGTTCTGTTGCACTACAATTTGGAACCTAATCATTGCTATGTTTAGAAAATGTCTTCCATTGTGCGCACTGCAGTGGTGGCTAAAGGATGCGGTGGCGGTGATGCAGATGATGGTGGAACAAATCCTGACGGTTCATTTGCAAGACCATGAAAGAAAAGACTAGAGCAATAAAACATGGGGCCTGGAAAAAGTTCGTGTTAAGCACATACCCTGTTGTGGGTTATTCACAAAGCATGCAGTGACGCAGCTCTAACAGGTGCAAGGAGACTATGTTGAGCACACCGCCAAACACCAAAAAAAATTCCTGTCTCTTTTAACAAACTCTAGAAGAAAGGCAGCATTTAGGCGTCCATCAAAAGATAGCGCACTAATGGAAAGCAAAGAGAAGAGGGAATGCAAAGCCCATTTCGGTGCCCAAGGTCTGTATAATCATTTTATCTTATGCATCATTGCCACGTCTCCCACGAATCCAAGATTGCATTTTTCTTCTAAGTTTGAGGGACCTCCTTGACAAAGCAATAAATAAGTCAGACAGCTTAATATATTTGCTTCTTGACAGTTAGCTCTGTTGCTCAATCCCGTACATTCTCAAAACATTATGCAGAGCATAGATAGAGGAGTCTCTAGTGCTTTAAGCCAAATGAGTAAACTTGGCTTGTGAAACGAGCACGGCCATGGTACGTGATCAAGGCTTAGCTAGCACCCAGTCTGCATTCCCGTGTATTTGATGCATGTAAACAGAGGAAGCTAACTTGTCACTCCGAGAACTACTCACACTATATTGCTTCACCTAAAAGCACCTTCTCTGCAATGCTTACTATCGTGCTTCAAATGCGGTGGAAAATTAAAGAAGGTAAGTATAATATGCAGATTGATTAGCAATATCATAGCTCACCTCTTATCAAGGCAACAATGCAGTTCTGTCAATGTAGAAGGCTGTCTAGTGATTACATCCCATTAAATAGATGCGATTTTGAGCAGGAGAATGACATTTTACACAGTAGCCTTAAGAAGCATTACTAATTGTTTTGTTTAGGATTTTCGCCTTGTCAAAATCCAAGAAATCGGATAGAGGGATAGAGTTTGAACGAAATGGTAGCAAGTAAAAGACTGTTTGAATGGAAGTTTTAAGAGATTTTATCTTTTATCATTGCTAGAGCCGTCAGCCCCGTTGGATTGTGCATGCTCTCTGAAAGGTCTAAAGCTGATTGGAGAATTTTACTACCAGACCCTTCCGCAAACAGAGTTGGGAGCGTAGTAGCCAAAATAGCTTGTCGCAGAGGAATCACTGGCTAAAGCAGCAAAACCAAATCATAAAATGAGCACTGCACGACCGTTTTTACAAATCCTTATCCAACGATTTTGTGTGTAATTTTGCAAATATTTCCTCTTACTAAATCAGATGAAGTGAGCGAAATCAAGACGATTAAATGGACTTTGCTGTGCACGACGACTCATCCATATCAACATCAAAAACTGCAAAATAAAACAGCCAGTTGCAATACGGTTAGTAGAGTGAAGGCGAAAGGATGGTCAGAAGAGGAGATGTTCATGCCTCACACGGTTATACAACTACACATCACCACCCATGGCCAGTTATCGCACTCCCTCACAGATGTTGAAGTATCAAGCCGCCATGGCAATGTGCTGATGTGATGGATGTTGCTTCCTCTCATTTACATTCACTTGTACGTGCTTAATGGGAAGGAATCGTTCTCTCGCGCATTGAGTGCGCTAATTTTGCACACAGATGGGAAGGTGCGCTGATGCATGCCGTTGTGGTCGAAAGGGATGGAATGCGTCAGGGATAGAAAAACTGGCTAGACTTGAGATAGAAAATAGGATATCATGTAGTCAGATGCTCTATTCGTCTACTTGAGTAGTTACTTATGTGTTCATGTGTAGTGGGACACTCACCACCTCCCCAATCCTACACCTTGAGAGTCAGGCGCCACCCCCATTTCAGATTCCGTGGGTGTGCTCACGATACTGTACAATGCAAAAATAACCATGCGATAAGAAAATGCATAAATAAAAAGAGAAGAAGTGCAGTATTGTAAATGGTATTTTGTGTTCAAAACACTAGGATTTTGCTGACTTCTAAAAGCAAGAACACAGAGCTGGTTCCAAAATGGATGATTCCAGTGGTTAGAATACACCGACTTCTGGGATTCCAAATGGTGATTAGTAGTTCCGTTAGTGGTTCTCACAGGAATAACTTTTATTCTGCGCCCATTTCAAATGATTTCGGAAGTACTGGTTATTCGTTCCCAGACAGGACTGAGGGCGGCGGAGTGGGACCAACTCTACTGATATGTAGCCATCTGTATCGATTTACTCAGTTTAATTTTTGCACTGACTGAGAGGATCGTGGTAGGTGGCTTCATGAACACATACACTACCTTCGGTATAGGTTATTAAAGTAGGCGGAAAGCCAAAAACGGTTCTGAGTGGCAGCGCTCGATGTATTTAGTTTAGAGCTTAATGACTGCCACTACCACTTGTTCCGTCCATCTGACAAGTCAAGCGCTGATACCGGCAGTACGGATCCATCTTTTGAACGTTGATAAAAAAGCATGGAAGAGGAGGCGTCCAGATGTTTACGAACGATTGCAAGCATTGCTAAGATTCATGTTAGCCTCCAATGACGTTTAGTCGTAGGCGTGCATCAGACTCGAGAATAGGCGATCAGCCGTTGGGATGCAGATGCGAGTAGACAAGATCAGCAGACTAAAGTCGCACTTACACAGCAGTTGATTTACCCTCTCTAACCTCCCAATTCAAGCTTAGAGTAGGGCAGGAAGTATGGCGACCTAAGGCGAGGTGGAAACATCGATTAGCTGCAATATGCGCTGGTTCGGGAACTCTTTCGATCAGATTCTATATCCTGAATCGTCTGCCTTCCCCTCTACTCCCTTTTCTGTCTCTCATATTGTCACGGTTTCTGTCTTCGTTGCCTTTGAGTCTTCCATTTCCTTCATTGCCACCAAAAGAGGTGGCCATTCCTGATGGATGAATTCTCCCCAGAGGTAGGATTAATGTTGTCCTTATCAGAATATCGGGTTGACTAGTAAAAGTTCCGATAGCTTAGTCGTACACGAGAGGTGGGATCCTGTACACCTTCCGACTGCAAACTTTAAACACTTTTCGTGCAGTAATGGTACAGATCCACGTAAGATGGCAAGTTCCCTATAATTTGATTCCCCTCTACTGAGACTGGCATCAAAACGACTTTGTTAGAGGCTTTCATCACGCTGTTTAACAAATCACAAATGAGTGCTAAATGATGCACATTATATAGATACCTTACACTTACGAAAATTAGGTCGTGACAGTTGCACCTACTTTTGAAAAGAAGTATATTTGAACTGTTAGCGAATCAGTTACCATTTCAGACATCATGCAGCTCGCAGACTCTAAGTTATAGAGCATCGATGCACTGCAAACTAAACCTTGGCTTCGACTGTACGATGTAAAAAATCCGCTGCTGTAGAGCAGTCTTTACCGTCTTTTAAATGATCCCCCATAAATAAAGGGTTAATGAAGAATCGGGTCTACACTTCCACTTGATTCCATTTTCTAAACAAATAGAATCTCAAAAGAGGGCAATAGGTCGTTCCCGAATCCAACTTGAAGACTACTGCTAAAATGGGTGCTGTGAGGTTGAGCAGGATTCGGAGCAAGCGGAGCAGCCGAGGAGACCTGCAAATAGCAACAGTAAGTTGCACTCTACCAAGATTCCTCCGTTCATTTCCAGTCTGTGCGTTCCCGCACCAACTGTATTTGCCGAACTCGACATATGCCATTAAGCTTCTTGACCACTCATGAAATTCGTATCGTGACTCTGATACTTGGCGCCATCTGCAATGTTTGGTTAGAGTCTGTCATGGCAGAACATGTTTCGCTCGACCCGAACTGCTATAAGGATTCAACGCTTGTCCAACCGGGACCTTGCCTATGATGAAATTGCATTCTGTAGCGACGCCTTAACATTAACAAGATTACCATTCTCACACAGCCAGTTACCCTGTCACGACTAGTCTATCTACTAGCAGTCATTTGGGAGAGGTCATCCTCATAGTTGGAAACTTATTTTAAATTCATACTGCACTTGCATTAAGTTGTTAAACAAATTTATCTATGCATATTTTAATTCATCACTTGACCACGAAATGAATGACGTCTTCAATGAAGTGATGCTGGAAGAGAGGATGCATTGAATAATTTTGCTTCTAGTGAACAGATTTTGTAGCCATCTAATACACGGCCATGGTTCTTTCGTGCTCTTACGGGGAAGTTAAGCGTAGTGTTTGGTCCATGATTATCTAATCGCTAATTTTCCTGTCATCAACCTGAGTGAGAGTCAGCTTAAATCCAGATGTGAGCTAATGGTATGCGGTTGCCAAATAACGGGAATGCCACAGATGTTAACCATTGCGCTAACATAATCATAGGTCAGGGTGTGCTGTAAACATGTCAGCTCTCGCTGATCCCCGATAGTTGTCGTGGGATTCGACCCCGTCAGCACTTTGTAGTTGGTTTATGAAATGTGTGAAGGCTATACTCCTACAAGATACCAGGACAAGTGTGGACAAAGCGAGATATAATTTCGAGTAGATAATCAACCGGCTAAAGGCAACGCCATCATAGTCATACAGCACCATGATTTTGACTTCATGAAGCCCTTCTCAGCTCGATTTTGTCATGCCCTTAGGTTTTACGCTTTTTAAGCCATCTTTTTTACTCGTTTGCGATCGTTCCTGTTGCACTTATGCGCATGCATACCTCATGGCAAATAGCCGTTAACATTTTAGTCTCAACAACTAAAATTAAGGTAAATGTTGACGCTGTTTGCCTTTAATCACTACATTTAGGGGTTTGTCCCTCTGTTTAGATTTCGATCTTACAGTATCACTGCAATAATTTTTATTAGCTCTAATGCGCATGATTTGCTAAGTTTTGTGGTGGCATGGACACCATCCACTTAGTACCATTGCCATCTCAACTCACCCAAGTTTTAAGACGCTGTGTATGTCGTCCGTTTATTTTTCTAGTTCAGGTCAAATTTGCTTTTCACATCTTAGGTGTTCTTTCCATTTTCTGCATTCTGACCGTTTGATTTGCATTGAAGCTCCCAAATAGTGCGATACTCATTAGCAATTTTTTCTAAAGCAATTGAAGGTGTTCCCCTCACCAAGTGAGAATTGCCACTGAGCACTCATATTAATTCCACACGTGCAGCCAGGTTTTTCTGACCAAACCAATGGTGAGCGTCCGTCCCATTCTTTGTTGCCGTTAACACACATGAGGTCGAGTCGTGGCTTTGCGCGTGATAGTCCTCCGCACCATCTCGCCCAACTGGCGTGTCGTATATGTAAGTACACGAAATGGTGACGTCTTTACAGTTACCATCTCCACTCCTTCGTACTCTATGCCAGATTTTTCTGCATCTGATCACTGCATCAGTGCGATCGCTGCAGTATATGAGTTACAGAAACTAAGAACTATTGAGATTCATAATTTATGATGATTCGATTCATGAATCTGTCGTCTATTCTTATCAGCTGCTAAGGCTAAAGAGGCTTCAATCCTATTCCGACGCAGGCTCTTATGAGCAGCACAACAAAGGACAGTGCATGACAAAATAGTAGGGGTAAAATGCACTAATGCAAGCAATCTACATCATCATTAGCGAAAGTGAGTTACAGTCCACCATTTCGACTGCATGGTAAGGCGAGCACAAAACAGCATACTTGTCCTTGCTTTGTGCAAAAGGAAAACGAATTTTAAAAAAATGACGCGAAAATGTTAACGGAGACACCAGCAGCAATCTTGATCACTTGCTTGACCTTTGTGAAATACACATTTTTGATGTCCGACTTCTAAAGGGACGATTTCTCGAGACAGACTGCAAGAAGAAAGACAAAAGTTCCAAAATAGAGGATGCGAATGAAAAGCCATGAAATTCGTAACGGAAGCAACGTACTAGGGATACAAACTGTTGTTCATCTTCTTCCCATGGTCGTAAACTGACTTGAATATTTTAACAAGAAAAGGGGTTCCCTCAACAGAATGACTGACGTATGAATGGTTGATGGCTATGCGACAAGGAGTTACTTTTTGCCAAATGAAGGGTCACACCGGCGTTCCCCAGTAAGGCGTCATGTTCTCGCGACCTCTCCATCTTTCAGGGCAGCCAAAAGGAATGTCTCAAACCACCCAGTCCCCCATCCAAATGCGCAAAATATCCTTGATCAGGCACTTCTCGGTCTCAAGCATTACAAACTACCCTGGAATAAGAAAATAAGCAGCCTGATTTCCTTTTCTTTCCTGCAGCGTGGATTTCGTAACAGTCGCATTATACCAAAGTTCTACTTTCTTTTCACTGTCCGAAGTATGGTCACTTGCTTCTTCCGTTTGCCAATCTAAAACAAGAGTACACGAGCTTTCTTTATGCACACATCTCACTTCACAGTGACAACATGGGAAGTGTGGAGAAGATGCCGTGGAGAAGCTGGTAAAGGAAACAAAGAGGGTCGAGGAAGCCAAATAAGTAATGTGATGAGGCACTAGCTTAAAATCACAGGCAATGTGAGCAGCAAACTCGGACAGCTCACACGGCTAAGTACTGCGCCTTTTACCCGCTTGCTCTTCAAAACGAAGGGAATGAGAGAGCAGGTTAATATAACAGACCATTACCCCACAAGCAAGGGGTCGCTGTGAAACATAAAAGTATGCCAGACATGCTCACTCCACAACGCTGTGTAGAGGGCTGCGAGTGTGGTAAATTCGGGTCGCAACCGTGATCGTGATTGATTCTGTCATCTTGTTAATAGCTATGCTGCTTCCTGCGCTTCTGAAGTCGCCAAAAATGGATGATCAGACATGGGTCTGCAAGTTCATCCTTTGCTTTCACCTACACACTTCTTAGTGATAGCCGTGATTCTCATTCCGTTAATGGAAAAGCAAGCAGCTAAATGACTAAATAGAAGAGTGATGGGTCGGAACGACAGCGCGAGTACAGAGAACAAGAGGGAAAGGGTAATTCGGTGTCTTCAACTCCAAGATGGCTGATATGGACAGCTTGGTCGCATGCGACTCGTGCAATAGGTTGCGTTAATCGTCATCAGCGTCGTCAGAAGTAGCTAGTAGCCCATTGGAAAGCAGATCTGAAACCACTGTACCAAACACAGTTGCGGTTCTTGTTGCAGCGTTTCATTCTGCTGATTGTCAGCTTAGTGGAAGCATTGCTAAGTTAAGGATAGAAATTTTGTTACGATGGAAGCCTCCGTTATATGTGGACGAAAATAATGGTAGAGGCAAAGGGTGGCCTCAAACCATATTTTCTTGACAAGGATACTGAGTGTGATAACTTGAACACTGTCGAGAACCCTCCTTCCCCCCGAACAATCAGATACCGCTATACGGGGACATCAGTAGTGTCTTCACTACTACCGATATCAGCTGATGCCTGTAAATGGCTGGAGAAAGGTAGAATACACGTGTATAAATTCGACGATTGACCAGATGGCAAAGACTGCTCTGGTAAGTAGGCTCTGCTTCAGCGACCTTCTTACTCAAGTAACAGCACATCCCTATCCAATTTAAGCCGTTGGAAAGAGATTTGAACATTCGTTGATCTGCGGTCAAAAATACCTCGCTAACAATTCGCGAAGGATAAAAATAAGGCCTTTAGTTATTGCGAGCACCTTTGTGTGAACTCGCAGGTTCGCGCTCGTTTTACATCCGCAGTATTTGCATTCTGAGAAAAAAGAGAAGACCGCTGAGGAATCAGAACATTACCTGATCACCTTACATCGAATTCATTTTGGTCTCTAGACGAAGCGTTTTCTGTTTAGACACTCGATTGATCTTCTCTTGAATAACTGGATGGGAACCCCACCATCACTAAGAACAGTGCAGACGATAGTAAAAGACCCAGTATAGATCTCATATCTCTTCGTTATTTTCCATGGCTGCGTAGGGATTATTAAGACGGTAGTGTCAATCACGACCACGGTTACGATCCAAATTTGACCACACCCGCAGCCCTCTACATGGCGTTGCGAAGTGAGCATGCCTGGCATACTTTTGTGTTGCACACCAGCCATTTGCTTGTGAGATGAAGTTTCGTTATATTAACCTGTTTCCACAACTCCTACGTTTTAAGGAGCAAGTGGGTGGCAATGCGCAGCACTTAGCTGTGTGAACTGTCCGGGTTTGTCACTCACAAGGTCTGTGGTTCTGAGCAGGTGGCTCATCACATTAATTATCATGTTTTCGGAACTCACTTTTTTTCCTTTTACCAGCTTCTCCACAACAATTTTCCGGCAATCTTACCTACAGTCGCTTTGGGTATAATTTCGTCAAAGCGGTAGCTTATTTCAAGTGGCAATTCACATAAAAATAAAAACACCTAGAGATGGACTTCATTTATTGAACTCCTATTACACAATGCCCAGAACATCTGTAATTGCCGAGTTCGCCTCCCACCCCTTCCACGACTTGATCAAAGGATGCTAATGCATGCCTCTTCTTGATGCATTCAAAGGTGCGTCCTTACCACTCTGCGTTCAAGCAGACATCTTAGTTATGATGACGCATCTCAAACAGAGGGTTCCTGATTGTGCGAACACGAGTCACGGGTCACTATGATGTCGCTGATGAGTTTTGCGACCTTATCTGAGCCCACGAATGGGACGAAGTGAAAAGATGGGTGGAAAGAAAATCATGAAGCATGGCCTTTAGGCAAAGACACGGGAAGAATAGGGAAGAATGGTGTCAGAATCAAACGCTAGACAATAAATGGGATCTTCATCACTCGGTTTTGCAAATTACGAACGAGTGTTAATGGTGCTCATTAACTTTATAGCATACACTTAAGAGAGTTACAACTGTTTTCAAAAAGCAAAGCGTTTCTGAGCTGTAAGTAGATAGTTCTCTACCTTGAAATATTATGGAGCCCACAAACACTGAGGCATAGAGCGCCGATGCACCGAAACACACACCTCGGCTTCTAAAGCATTATGGAAGTATTTCTATGGTAAAGCAGTTTTACAGCCGTCAAATGATCCGTTATAAACAACGAATTAATGTAGTATAGCGTCTAAGCTACAACGCGCATCCAGGTTCTGGATTAAGAGCATCTCAAAATGCGTTGTTAGGATGTTGCTGACCTCACCAGGAAGATGACAGCTACAAATGAGTGCTTTGAGACGGAGCAGGATCCAGAGCGAGGAAAGGAGCTAAAAGAAACTGTCGACAGCAATATTGAGTTGTGCTACACTTAAGACTTAACCATTTTTTATGGTCTGCACTATCCCCCATCCCCGATATTCGCCAAACTCTGCGTACGCTAGCAAGCCTCATGACCACCCTTCGCGCATATCTCGGTATTCGTGTCATGACTCTGATTTTATTGCATCATCTGAACTGTTCGTTCAGATCACGTTACAGCGGAGCCTTTCGCTTAACTCAGACTGCTATATGGATTCAACGCTTAGCAGATTCACGAGCGGATGTGCTGGTTCAACTGAGACCTCGGATTTAACAAAAGCACCTGCCTCACCTCAACATCCTCAATTATTCATTTATTCATGTAATTTTCCTTAGTAGCATTTACTAATTTGTTTACTATTTGGCTTAAAACTGTTATGTAGATTTTGCTTAGATGAGAGTGTCTGCAGCCTCGGATCTCATGTCTCAACCACTACCATCCTACTCACTTATGAGCTGTCGCTACCCTCGCACGAGAATCCAAAATCCACTACGCCTGCAACACTTCTTATAGGAGAATTTTCACTTTTGAGATACAATGGAAGGCAGTCGGAGGTCTGCAGACCAAGTGTACCAGGCAGTGTTGAAGGACAGTATGGAGGAGGTTGAGACGGCATCAAAGGATTAAAGTTGGCGGGTAGAACATGAATTTGTGGGAGGGCTTCGATATGACTGATCGAGGAAAGGGGAGATGAAGATATGGATTGCAAGGACGGATGCGTAGGGCAATCTTTCGAAAGATGTGGATGTAAGCAAAGCCTAATTATTTATGATGCGTGGGTCTGAGCAAGACTGCATCTGACTGACAAAAAGGCAAAATGAATGCTGACAAAGATGGAGTGAAAAGGCATCTTACCGTATTTTATGGTCGAAGGGCGTCCGATGAGAGCAGTAAGGCTCGAATCTCATTGTTTTGACCTCCTACGACTCATTGGTCAATCGTGAGTGATTTGGATCCACAAGCACGAACAATCACTAGAACTGATCCATCTCGTCGGGTGATATAAAAGACAAATTAACTGCTGCACGAGTTTAATTTTAGTCTACCAATATTTGCCTCATGGTTTGGGATGCAACACGTGTCCCCGCATCTGCGTCCACATCAAAATTTACCCCATTGCTCTTAGACTTCTTCATAGAAAGCATTCTGAAGCTGTCGTC
Source organism: Taenia hydatigena (assembly GCA_036345935.2). Classification (NCBI taxonomy): domain Eukaryota; kingdom Metazoa; phylum Platyhelminthes; class Cestoda; order Cyclophyllidea; family Taeniidae; genus Taenia; species Taenia hydatigena. The sequence goes on from JADWOT020001577.1 coordinate 827,291, forward strand.
TGCCACCCAAGCGTCTCTAAAGCCAACATGCTCTGCCGACGAGGACAAAGAAATTCACGATTGTTGGTTGACACACTCCAACTCTTTTGCCATGTCCTCGATACTCTCATCAAATTCAACCGCCGCCACATTGAATTCCACCAACACTTCTTCCACTCCATCGGTAGACTGCTTTGACGTGTCAAAGTTATCTCAACGTGGATACGGGTGCAATGGACAGAACCTGTTAATGGATTGCCCTACGCATGCGGCCTTGCAACCCGATTCTTCATCACCCATTTCATCGATCAATCCTATCGAAACGCCTCCATAGGTTCATGCCTCACCTGCTAATTCTTACCCTTCGATTCCGAATTGAATCAAACTGATGTCAACGGGTGGGTATTATCGAGCTATTGGCTTCGTTTGCTTAGGCGATTAGAACATCGAAATTGTTAATATGCTAGATGGTCTAGCATTAAGCTTGATTTGTGAGTAAAAGCATTCTCATGAGTGTTCGGTTTTGAGACTTTAATGAAAAGTCAGAATTTGGTGCATAACCTTGTTAACTGTTTGGCCGTCCATCTGTGACACCAGCATCAGTCGATATCAATGAGCTTGAGTAGATTTGAAGAAGTCTAAGTACGCGGATGCTTGATTCTGGCAAGGTGTGGCAACCCACCTTAGTGGGAGGTGCATCAGTGGCTCAAGCACTGTGTCCGAATCACACAGTTGAGCATCCGGTGATTCTGGCTAAAGGCCGGTGGCTGCAAGTCAAAGACTCCTTACGCACTGCTCGACTTCTCTGTGCATGATATGGTTGCGATGGGCAATCTTTGTGGTGCGTGTCCATGTTTGTCAATGCCGACTTGAACTAGATTGGTGTGGCGCTTTTGCGGTTGGGTGTAGAGGGCAGATCTAGTTACGACAGCGCTGGACAATAGATTTCGAGGTAATCTATACTGGCTGTACCTGACGATTTCGGACCACAGTTCGAAGCCGAAATATGTATTAGAGTAAAGGCGTTCCTTAACACTGTCACTTGTGTACTTGATTCAATTTGCATCATCTATGCACAGGATTTACTTTGCTGGAATAATGGTATCAATTGTACCGTGGGAAATCGCTTACTAATGATATTATGATCAGCTTACAGTGGTTGTGGTTGTGCTTGCTCCAAAACGTTTCCTTCATTGAAGGCTGATGACGTTTATTACGAACAATAGCTTTTTGCTAATTAACAGCCTTTTGCTTTCAACATACTTGTTTTACGTCAAATTTTGCAGTCTGCGAAAACGTCAGCATCATGGCAACAAGATAAGAAGGTGTGTGACATTGTTTGGAAAGTTTGGTCCTTATTTAAATCATTATTTAATATTTCCCGTGTCAACAATGCTGCAACTCCCGCCTCTAATAAGCATTAGCGTGAATTAGACGCAGCAGTGGTAGTTTGTTTGACTCTCCTTATTTGCTAGTCAAAACTATCACTTAATTGGATTCCAATTGGGTACGGCTCTACAAACTCAATCTGGTATTTTGATCAACGGCTTTTTTGGAGTCTCTGTTGAGAGGATTTGAACTAAACCCGTTTGGAAGAGTGCATTCAGCGCTGTTTCTTAGGTCTTGCATCGTTCCCATCCATATGCAAATATTCACTTGCCCATCGCATCATTTAAACAAATGGATTCCCCATACAGGAGTACCGGCTCAAACATGGCGTGGGACGAATACATTGTAAGCAAAATAGTCAATGTTGCCTTGCGAAGTGGCAATTTTATGATTAGTTTTGTATCTTAGTGTCAGTTCTGCAGCGTGCAGTCTGATTTTTTTTAACTCTATTATAGGTTTATACCGCTATTCTACCGTCACCACATAATTGGCTGACTTAGACGTGGGTCGATCAAGCGTCGAGAATGGACGCATGAATGAGGTTTTAAAATAAAGACCAATGCAATTCGAATTCTGGGCTTATAAAATTCAACAGTTTCAAGGACTATCTTCAACCTTTTCTAATACAGATAAATAAGCTGATTATGAGATGTCTGTCCCGTAGCTAGTAAATTTTCGAGGGTCCGATTACCATCATGCATGTCCGGCATCCTCTTTCTGCAATTGTTATACCGTACCAAACAGTAAAACTCTTCTGGAGTGATTAGAATCTACAGGCTGTTTGCACTTAGACCTGCTACTACTGTCGCATATCAGACGGGTGATACGCCTAATGAAGTCAGCAGGCAGATTCGCATTTGGATTTATTAGACATAACCCAATATTGGTTTTTCGATAATGCAACGCACGCAGCTTCTTTTCTTTGGCATTTTTGCGCAAAAATAATGCGAGATTTGTCTATCTTCGTGCAAGCAGCAGCAGTAGACCGAGCGAATCGGCAATAAAGACAGAATCATACTAAGAGTGGCTAAGGAATAAGACTGCACCGAATAACAATTACCTATATTTGCCTTACCAGCATTCCATTCCACAGGGACCTTTTAAGTATAGCACACACTGTGCACCGATTACCAGAAGCGAAACCTTCACTAATGCTGGGTTGAGTTCAATGTCACGCTGTGATGTTCGCGCAGCATCTATCCTGGCTACCTACTTCGTCCGCCTCTCCCAGCTTGTGTGCTAAAAAGAAAATTAATACCTTTTATTCAAAAATCCAGATTTGAGGCGCTCTCAGCTCACTAATGCGCAAAACATGTCTCATTAGATACTATTAATCACCTTCTTACAACCACAAAAGACGCTTTTGCCAACCTTATTACGAAGGATTTCGACATACGAGCAGGCGTATTATGGCAACAGTGAAGGTCACTGCAAGTCACAGAATAAAATTTAATTAGGAGCGATCTGATCCAATGATAAATCTAACGTCTGCATTTCTGTAGGCTTGTGCCTCTTAGATCTTCACGCCACACATGACTAGGGCTCTTGACAGAAACTTCTTTTAACCTCAGCACCTTTCTGGCCTAGGCACTGATCCATGTAGATCCAACAGCATCCGTCCCTTCTGTGTGGCTGACGAAAAGGCTCCGTTTGCGAACCAGATAAGAAATGCATGATTAATTTTTGTAATATTTAGAATGTGGGTTGTTTTTTCTAATTCATCTTCCAACATACCTGTAGCAAATCAATGTGCATCTCAGCGAGGGTACCGCTTGGTGGCTTTTAACGACATGCATTTCTTAGTGAATCTCGTGATAAGCCCTTGCTTTAACGGCACTCCTTCCGTGCCCCGTCATGACTCCCACTTGCCACTTGACCAACTGCCTACAATTTTGTTGGATATTGCGAACGCGGCTAGAGTGCATCCTTCATGCATACTGAGTTTGGCTTGACCGGTCCAAAACAGCGTCTAAAGGAGCCACACCGTGTTCATACCACAAAGTTTGTGCATCATTTCTCGTGTTGGCTTGAGCGTCTAAAATCAATGACTCCTGCTGCTCGCATTTCACAGTCCAAGCATTGACTGTGCCACCACTGACTTATCCACCAAAATCCGCTTAAATGCAAGCGGATGAGGTTGTTTCTCACATCTATCTATTTCGTCACAGATGCTTACCTTTAATAAAATAATGGAATTTGATCCAAGACAGAAATTAGCAGGAATTGTGTCTTTCCATCTCCATTAGCTTACTCTCTTCCCAACGCAGACATCGATTCGGTCACATCTATTATCAACAATTACTCCAACATCCTCAATGGCTGCAACACCTTCGCATTATACTGCTGCGGCAGGTTCTTATGTTTTCCTCATCGAGGTAATTTTGCTTCTTTTCGAAAAAGGAACTCGCTATAACTTTTATTGTGAAATCGTGTGACTATCTTAAACGGCATTTGCATCTTTTATGTAAGGTGCGAAATAGTAACTCTCAAATACCACCGAGTTTTCACTGATCGCCATTGTCCATTCACCAGTCTACGTCCCATCAAGGCGATTCCTATTGGGCCAATGTGAGGTCTGTGGCCAGCAATCAGTATAACACAGTCAGTGTTCCCCTTTTACAGACATCGGAAGAATCACCACAGCTCCAGAAGCAGAAGGTAGCCATTTTGCTAGATAGGGGGAAGTATTTGTGTTTCTGTTCACCTGATTATTTGCATTAATATCCTCTAGCTTCCATATTGACATGTTAATGGTGCGCATTATGAAGGCGACATCCAAGGTCAAACACGGGAAGAAGCTGCTCTGGGCACATCTTACCAGTCACCTCACTCACTACCACCCCTCATTAGTTTCCATCCTTCGCACGACTTCCCACGCATTACGGTTTAAAGAATGGCTCAAAATGTAAGTGGAACAATGTCGAAGCCAAGATCCGCCTAATCGAATTTTGTGGTGCTTGTCTTAATTTAAAATTTTTCCATGTGCTAGGGTTACACGCGTCCCATGCTACAAACCTGCTCCAATGGCAACAATGCTGCCGACGTTAGCAATCAAGTTCCCTCCTGCTGCTTTCGCAGCAAACGCAGCGCCCTCCAAATCCGGGCATTGTTAGGACCCGAGGTGAGAAGCACGCATGACTTGCCTCGTAAAGCATAGAGCAGAGGTAGAAAGTGGTTCGAAGTTCCAGAAGTATGCATTTTGTCAAACGGGAAAACTTCTCAATCAGAATTGGAATTTAGAGCATTCTACATCAGGTGACGCGAATGTCATTAGACTTATCTTTTTGTCAATTTTGTTTGCAAGAACACCTTATCATTTTCCCTATGCGTAGTTATTGACACGCCGACGAAGAAGCCTCTGAAAAGGTTTTGAAACTTGTCTTCGATCTCATCAAGGCTGACTAGCTGAGTGCGTTGATGGTTTTAAACTTCTATTATCGCATTGAAGATCGAACTTTTAAAAAGGGTGAAAAGGACTAGTTAGTCGCCAAAAGAATAGCCCCAAAATTTTGGTTAAGAATCGCTGACACATTCCTGTGAAACACCTTGAGGTATCAAGGTCGGGCGGAGTGGGACCCTGTTATGAAGTGAATGCTGTTCGTCAGAAATCGGAATAATAATTGTGCGCCGAAGTTCAATAGAAATTTGTGTCATTTGTGAGATGCTGCAGTGCCAGGAAAGGACTCGTGTGAGCTACAGTTGCACTAGTCCTATTTACTGCTTGTTTTCATAGCCATCCTAGCACTTCGTATGCATTCGACATACATAAGCTCTGAGAAGGAATCGTTTGCATTGATATTAGCTGATCAACGTGTGCTATTGAAAAAGTTTGTGTTTTGCTTTGGCAGAAGGTGCGTGCGAATGAGCAGGAGGTGAAGAGTGATCGCAAGGAATATTCTAAATAAAAAAAGTCATCAAGAGCCTTATTTTGATAAACTGCCAGCTTTCTTGTATCGGCCAGTTACAATCATCGTAAATGGAGCCGCTTGAATCACACTCCAGTTTCGACGTAGTTCATGGTTTTATGACAAGCTTATCATACCTGGCTTTACCAATAATTAAAAACATTAACTAATCCGGAGTAATGTACTCTGACATGCATTCCTATTTCTGAACAGCAATGATTAAGTCGTCGTCTCATCGGGCTTATTTAAGTTGATGGCAACGACTGACAACCGATCCGTTTAAGTGATTTAAAGGCCGCAGTCCAGGAGCATCGTTACATATCTTGCATTGGTTGATCGTTATAATTAGGTGTGCGATGGAATATCCTACTGATCTTTACTGCTAAACAGCAGATTGGCAGGCAGTATTAAGCTTCTATCTGTTTCGCGTCCCCACAATCTTGCGAGATGAAGCAATTTACTGCTTGTTGCGGCATCAAGTGCTTGCCGTTTGATGCTGGTGGAATCTGTATCGGGTGCTGGCAAAGAGAATCTCAATGTGTGGGCTAATGATGATAATACGAGTTGTTGGTTTACTCTGCCTGTTTGCTCCCCTGTTACTTTAATAGGCTTTGGTGGAAGCACCGCATCAAAATAGTTTTAGAGACGGAAGGTGAATTTGCTTTTAATGTTCTAACCTACTCAACATTTGTCATTTCAACCAGACAGAATTCAGACATGATACACAGCTGAACAGCTGGGAACATTTGAAAAAAGCCTTTGGGATGAAAGGGAGTCCTGACGCGGACCTATATAGAGGCTTGGCTGTCAGGGCCTGCCTTATTAGATCAAAAGTTCAAGCATGGTCTACTAATCATTCAGCTAGGCTTCGCGAATTTAAATGGCGAAGGCCTAAGGAAAAGAAAACCAATCGCTATCAATGAATGCAAGCCCTTTTCCTTTTGTAAGCGCATTTGCCCTACTTACGCGAAAGTGCCTCAAGATTGGCACAAACTGGCAGTAGCTACGTCAATGATCCCAATTTTATTGCACACTACATATTATTCTCCTTCATCCACAGAAGGGCAAAAATGAACATCAGAGTTAAGATGACAGAATGGCGAATAGCTATTAACATCCTAATACTGTGGGCGCTTCATGGGATAAAACCATAGTCTTAGCAAACGGTTACTGTCTTTATTAGGAAGAGTAAGTAGCTCTAGGGTGGGATGGTGAGTATTTTGTCGCCCTATCTCTACTCCAAAAGCATGACATAAAATATCTCGAACAGTGCATAACGGTATAAAGAGTGAGTAATTCCAATGACGATGTGGAGAGCCTTCGGATTCTTGACTCAAGCTACGCTCGCTAATGACTCGAATCACAGACTTGACTGCTCAACATAAGGAAATCTAAAAGTAAACCCCATCCCAATTCAGTTTTTTCGGTGGCATTATTAATAGCAATGGCAAGAAAACCATCAAAAATAGTTTGGAAAGCAAAGTTGTGCACAAGTAATAAATAGCAACTCTCTTGGGTCTTGAAATTTGGGACGACTCATATGAAACCTGAGTCTGCATTGGCGTTGCTTGATCTTGTTGCATCGCACCTACTGCCGAAGCTCATAATGAATGCTTGTGCCCTTGATGCTCTGTGGATGCAAAAACTATTACTACCTCAAATTTATCAGCCATCATGGTTATTAGCTAACGCAATAAGAATTGCCTCCTTTTAATGAGATGAGACCACTCCTGCATGCATTGAGTGCGCTCATTTTGCAATTTAGCTTTTAAACATTTCATGAGCAAAAGGCGTTCTTTTAGATTACGGCGACGCTTGTCGAAGCACACTGTTTGGGTATTTCGAGCTGCTAATGTGCGTCGGTTGATCAAGAGCAGAGTGCAGACACCGTTTTCCACCTTGTAGTTTTGTAACCTAAATTCATTCAAAAGAGTGTGAAATACATGTCTCACCCATGATGGTGAATATAATGTAAGACCTGGCAAATCATTGAAGCATTCATTAGTAATAGTTTTCAATATTGTTTGGCCTACAGTCTAGGATAAGAAACGTTTGCAAAGTTATGCAGATGACAGATTAAAATTGTGCCACTTTTGTAATTTGCTTAAGTGCTTGTCTGGTTACGTGGGCTCCTTCAAGTAACAACAAGTCGCACATAATTTCCACTTCTGGGGTTTTTCGATAAGCCAATTACATTTCAAATCATATAAGTCCATTGATGTACAACATCAAGCCATTCCAAAATTTTAGGTTGGGAGTTAGCGCTCTCTTGGTTGCCTATGTGGCAGATGCATTGGACACTGGCGGTTAAGATGATGTTGCAGGAAATCAAATGGAGTGAGTCACCTCGCAATAGGTGTTTGAATGTAGAAGAGGAGCATAATTTTGCTCTAGTCGGTCTACTTAGCAGTTATGCATGCAGGCCGTGGGTAAGATCACGTGTGCTCCATCCCCAAAGACTTTTCCTCATAAAGTATTATAATCTAGAAAGCAATTTTAGATTCTCAGAAGAGCTTGCTTAGTAAATAAGGACTAAAGTGTGCTGCGCTTCAAGTCATGTAACCTCATCATTGTGTGTCTACAAATCCAGGCTTCTAAATGTAATTTACGTTTCTTGTGGAAAAATAAAGTGGCTGTGGGAAAGACGAGCGCAAACGTTCCGGTTTGAGGTAATTTAGCATCCGAAGTCCATAGGCTTCCTAACCCAAGTTCTATTTGCTGAATGATAGTGTTCAGAAGGGGACTGTGCTTCGCTACGTGATGTAGAATAGAACCTCTTCATCACACTTCAGATATTGAAGCACGGAGGAGAAAGTGGACATGCTAGCATTGACGAGTGCGCCTGAGATGACAAAAGATTCGTCACTTCTTAAATCCAAGCCACTACGGGAGTTCTGCAACCCCTTAAAACTATTTTAACACGTCTCAACAATCGACTGCTTCATTAACCATAGGTGCAGCATGAGCGTCTCACAGTTTACCGCAACGGCTGGGCCGCCTTTTTCCGTTAAATTGGCGTATATTATTAATTAAAAGTGGTTGCAAGTCACGCCAACATATTTCAACTGATCCTACTCAGCTGCCAAGTCGAGCGCTTATATCAGCCGTACGAAATTAGTTGCGGCAAGAAATTACATACAAGAGATTCCCCACCACAAATCGCTCGAAAATGGAATAATTTTCCTACTTCACACTAAGAAACGTGAGTGAAAGTGCGAAGTTCTACGCAACTTGGTTTTTTCAAGTAGCAGTCCATATAAAAATTAAAAAACCTTTGGATAGACTTTATTTGTCGAACTCCTATTACACAATGGCCAGAACATCTGTGATTGCTTCGTTTGCCTTTCGTCCCTTCCAAGATTTGATCGAAGGATGCTAATGCACACCTCTTCTTGATGCTATCAAAGGTGCGTCTTTACCATTCTGCGTTCAAGCAGACATTGGTCATTATGAGGCATCTCAAACACGGGATTCTTATTTGTGCAAACGTGATTTTTGCTGTTCTCCTAACACGATTCGCAGGATACTAAGATGTCACTGATGAGCTTTGAGAACTTAGCTGAGCCCACAACTAGGACGAAATGAAAGGATGAGTGCAAAGAAAATCGTGAGGCATAGCCTTTAGGCGGAGGCACGAGAATAGTGTCAAAGTTGAAGGCTAGACATTAACTTAGCTCTTTATCACTCTGTTTTGCAGATTGCGAACTGTTACTAAATGATACTTATTAACTTTGAAGCACATTCTTATGAAAATTGGATTAAGATAGTTGAACCTTGTTTTAAAAGCAAAACGTTTTTGAACTGTAAATGAACCGTTTTCCATTTTTGAAAAATTATGGAGCCCGAAAGCGCTGAGGCATAGAGCGTCGGTGCACTGAAACACATGCCTTGGCTTCTAAAGCATTATGGAAAGATTCTTGTGGTAAAGCACTCTTTGTAGCCATCGAACGATTTGTTATAAATAAAGAATTAAAGCAACATCGCTTCTAAGCTACCACGCTTATCCAGGTTCTGGATAAAGAGCATCGCAAAAGGCGTCGTAAGGACGTTACCATCCTTACCAGAAAGATGATTGCTACAGATGCGTGCCTTGAGGCGGAGCAGGATCTGGAGCAAAAGAAGGAGCTAAAGGAAACTTTAGACAACAACATTGAGTGTGATACACTTAAAGCTTACCCGTTTTCACAGTCCGCACTTACCCTCATCCCGATATTCGCCAAACTCTGCATACGCCAGTAAGCCTCATGACCACCCTTCACGCATATCCAGGGATTCGCATCATGACTCTGGTTTCTTTTCATTATCTGGACCATTTTTAGAGCCCGTTACATCAAGACTGTTATACAGACCCAACGCTTACAGATACACGAGCGGATGTGCCGCTTCAACTGAGACCTCGGCTTTACTATTTGGCTGAAAACTGTTATGTAGATTTTGATTAAATGAGAATGTCTGGATGGAGGGGAGACGCCATCTGTTTCTCATCGCTCGCATTAATTTTGTGCATTGGTCTTAAACACAGCGTAATCACTTGTGAAACTGAATCAGAATTTGGTTTCATCAGGATCAAAGGCTTGTGGTCTATGACTGTGATTATGGGTTTGGCTTCAATCAAACCCAAAGTGACTCCTAAATGGAAACCTCAGTTGGAATTAATGCAAGCGAGGAATCGAGAATTTTGTTAAATACAGTCAAACAAGTGCTGAGCAAGCGCTTCTTCGTATCCCACTCAAAGTATATTCTAGTTCGTTACCCTAAGCATGCACACTTGCCTTCGTTATTCAATTAATGTAGAGGAGAATATGCAAAACGTATATTCATGTTAAAATCCATCCAAATTAAGCTTTGTTCTTTTGCGAAACCGATGTGGCACAGCAAGTCCACGCGAAAAGTACGAACATCTACACTTGCCTACCACGTGCCCTCACCCACCACTCATAGTAACGCTACACACTGCACGCCTTTGCGCAATTACATTTTACACTCATGGCCTTCCTTGGCCTCGTTTAGGTCTTCTGCTGGTCTATTTCTCATCCTTTACCCATTCTCTACCCTGCAAGTACCTGAAGCGGAGGCAGATTGCAAAAATCGGGAGCTCGGAGGCAATTTCATTATCTCTTCTTTCCTCCGATTTCTAGGTCGTTTTTTTCTTTACTCTTTCTTTCTTCTTGATGTGCACCTTACATCCTAAGCATTATCGCCAATGGCAGCATTGTTATTTGGGTTTTTAAAGAGAGAACCGCAAAGCCATGTCAGGCCTGCCATTCCATATTTTCATCTTCTGCCAATTCATTTTTCCCTTCGCTACCAATTTTGTTTATTTCTCCTCTCATTGTTCCTTTCCAAGCTCGTAGAGTGGAATAGCGATCGGCCATTGTGTTGTAGGGGATCAACATTTTCCTTCGTGAATGCTGCATACGATTGCAGTTGAAGTTTGGTACCCGTTATTCTTATTTAGACAACAAAGTCGTGCGCTGTCATTCATGAAAGAAACACTTACTATTGAAAACAAAAGGAGACTTTAGGCAATTTTTCACAACGCAATCAAGCAGGGCAGGTGACTTCCAGAAGATTAGGATTAATGTGATAGTGTATGGACATCAAGGCTACTATTAAGGCCTGCGGTGAGAAAGGTCTTGGTGTTCTTGGCTTTATAACAGCAGTGGACAGCAGTTCCGTGTTAGATTATTCTTGAATGGGAAATGATAGCGTTGTTCCTGTAGTACCGCCATACCCTTTTGAAATTGAATGAAACCGCACGATTAATGTAAGGCACCATGTTTCCTTAGTCGATGTTACTCCCAGGAAAACTCGATGCTTGTAATTCATTAAGATTATCGTCACGTCTTCTTATTTGCATTCATCATTTAAAGTAGCTCCTTTTTTGCGTTCTAACAACTTTTTATAAAAGTGGTGTTATTTTAGTGCTAAAATCCTCGTAGGCTGTAAAATTTGACGTAGGCACGCATATTAAGAGCAAAAGGCTGTTAATTAACAAGAAGTAATCAGTCGTAATAAACGTTATCAGCCTTCAATGAAGGAAACGTTTTGGAGCAAGCATAACCACAACCACTGTAAGCTGATCATAATATCATTAGTAAGCGATTTCCCACGGTACAATTGATACCATTATTCCAGCAAAGTAAATCCTGTGCATAGATGATGCAAATTGAATCAAGTACACAAGTGACAGTGTTAAGGAACGCCTTTACTCTTATACATATTTCGGCTTCGAACTGTGGTCCGAAATCGTCAGGTACAGCCAGTATAGATTACCTCGAAATCTATTGTCCAGCGCTGTCGTAACTAGATCTGCCCTCTACACCCAACCGTAGAAGCGCCACACCAATCTAGTTCAAGTCGGCATTGACAAACATGGACACGCACCACAAAGATTGCCCATCGCAACCATATCATGCACAGAGAAGTCGAGCAGTGCGTAAGGAGTCTTTAACTTGCAGCCACCGGCCTTTAGCCAGAATCACCGGATGCTCAACTGTGTGATTCGGACACAGTGCTTGGGCCACTGATACACCTCCCACTAAGGTGGGTTGCCACACCTTGCCAGAATCAAGCATCCGCGTACTTAGACTTCTTCAAATCTACTCAAGTTCATTGATATCGACTGATGCTGGTGTCACAGATGGACGGCCAAACAGTTAACAAGGTTATGCACCAAATTCTGACTTTTCATTAAAGTCTCAAAACCGAACACTCATGAGAATGCTTTTACTCACAAATCAAGCTTAATGCTAGACCATCTAGCATGTTAACAATTTTGATGATCTAACTGCCTAAGCAAACGAAGCCAATAACACGATAATAACCCATCGGTTATCATCAGTTGGGTTAATTACGTTCCACCAAAAGCGCACTTCAGCAGAAGTCATAGATGGAATGATGCCCACTCCAGTTGCAAGGATGTTGATTAGATAGATGAAAAATTGCCATCACTTCCGATTAGCTCTGTGATGGTTGCGTAAGTGTTTAATCTTAGATCAGGGCAGCGCAGGTATTGCAGAAAGGCTTTACTTGTCGATTCTCAATTTATCCTCCACAATTTCGCTCAGAGTATAAACAGCTAAAATGCAGTATTCATTATCAAAGTGGGATCACGTGGTGGTAGGGCGGGCATGGAACACACGCCATGAAATTAAGTAGCGTGTCCAAGGTGATTTAATGCTTCGACCGAGGAAAATACAAATTAGAAACCTTGAAGGGCATGCTAAATTAGTTTTAATCATGGCATTGGTCGTCGAGATGGGACCGTTCTGTATCATTTGTCTTCCTCTGAGCTTATACAGTTTCATTATAGGCATTCGAATCTGGCGTCAGTTTTCAAGAACACTGCCCACTTTCCGTCGAGAAGATCGTGCAGTTACCAAGCTTTCCTTATTTTCTCATAAGCTGTAACTGTGCGAGTGTGCATACAAATGGGGTTTGCTAAGCACTTTAAATTATATCTAATACGAACTGCGTTGATGTGGAATGAGATTACGCAAGACCTCTAGGGTATAGAAGAAAAACGCATTGCGATGGAAGGGGTATGATAGAAAGGAAAAGAGGTAAGGATGGAGGGAACATAGCATGTGCCGAACGGCTACACCTTCATGTGGCTCCATCTTCCTGTTCACAAAGTGATGCTTTTACATTCGAAAATCTGACAGCGATTGGAGAGAATTAGTTGGGCTGCTGCGCAACTATTTGCTATGAGAAGTGGAACCTATCATTGCTTGCAGTTCATAAATGCTGGTTCGAAACTGCTGTGGTTAAATCCCATCCAAAAGTAATTCTGATTCGTTTTTCTAATTGCAAAACTACATGGAATGTGCTTCAATCTCCTCTTAAGCTGTCAGCAGCACTCTCGAGATCGGAAGTTAATTGGTCAACAATAGCCCAGAAGAGAAAATAAACGAGTGTGTGAATGCTAGGTTTTAGCAAAGGCTTGCGAACCCATAGACAAGTTCTTCTTGATTGGAGGTCAACAAACATTCAAGGGAGCATGACTCTTCTTTATTCCTATTTAGGAGCCCAAATCGAGCAGAGATGCACTGCTACTAGAATAGTAGCAGCTTACTTTTTAGGGCATCTTTCATCGTCTGCGCAGTCGTCGGATTTGTGCACGCGTGATTTGCACACTCGTGCTCTACCTTTCCCAGCCAACCACAGAAATCGGCTGACTTCGGTAGTAATGGAGGCACACCTGAAGTCATTGGTTAGAGGTATTCGATTGTCTGGGAAGTGGAACGGTCCCGAGAGAGTCCAAATCAGCACGCTCGGTATTCTTGGCATGAAAATGCAAATGGGAGAAGCCCGTGGCTAATGCCTCAGCCTTAGCCTTGTATTTATCCTTAGCAATTGAGATAATTAAATACTGTAACAAGAACCGTAACGTTGGATGGCACGATGGGCCTGGATCATTATCCCATTTGGCTGCGAATTGATTTTGATGGTGCCGGTGATGTATCTCATGCATGACTCCGTAAGAAGTTGGCCGAGCTGTTGCACTTTTACTTCTGTCAGAGTTATGATGAGATGGCTAGTCCAAAGGACTACGTGTCTCGCATGATAGAACACCAAAAGGACATCAACTACATCGCGGACGCAAAGCAAAGTGGGTCTTACTAATTCTGCCTTTACTGATTTGCTAAAAAGCGTAGCCATGAGGTGCTTTACATGGTGGATCTGATCGGTGAGTATTCAGTGCCACAATTGCATGAGTATTAGGGGAAGTAGCTAGTCTTGAACTTCCTAAGGATCAGACAGCGAAGAAGAGGTTTGAAGAAGTAAAAGCCTTCTCTAAGCCTGTTTGCGACTAGATCAAGGACATTTTGGGCAATAAGTTGAGGAAGTCACCTTGTTTAGCAGGCTTACTACTTTCCTCATTTGCTTCGTTACCTTGGCATTTCATTAGTCTTCTAACATGGAGCGGACGCTCAAACTCTTTGCAACGCTAGCACACTTGGGTGTGTTTGCCAAGAAGTATTGGGAGATCAACCCTGACCGCAAGGTTGTGATTCATTCAAAAGGCATTTTGTCAGCTGATAGCGAATTAAAATAAGATTCGCAAGGGTCTTATCAAGATGCTCTTCAGCATAGCCATGCCGGAAGACAAGCCGATGAAGGAGGAAGATAAGACTACTGCTGGTGATGATGGTGCTACTATAGAGGAGGTTGACTAAAGCTGTTTGATGCGCTGTTAACCGTGCATGCATACGTAGAATACGTTAGTAAGGCTGTTTGTTGTGAGGTATCGTATTTCTGGATCTCTTAGGCATGATGATCGGATGCATGCTGTCCGTGTTGTGGTCGTAGAGACTGGGTCAGTGTGCGTGTGGTCGGTCCGCTTTGGCGGTGGTGCTGTCGTCTGTTGGGCAGGCCAACGACATAGGTGCAAGAGTGTGTACGGATTTCCGAAAGAAAGGTGACTGCGAAAAATTCAGTTGGGAGCTCTATTTCGGTAAAAACTTCTCTTCATGGCATACTCTACGATACCAGTAGGTCCCATCGGCGTGCCAAAGAACCACGTGTGTTGGGTTGCCCTCTAAATGACAAGTTATTTCATTTCCACTAGGTTTCCGACAAAAAAGTTTGGAAGCCTACCCTGGCGAATACGAGCCTCACCTATACCATACAAGTGATGTTACCGTAAATCCTCGCTACTGAGCCTGCATTGAACGCACTTTCCATCGCCACCGCTATGAGCTCTTAGGGAAACGATGGATGACGCATAGGATGTTTTCTCGTTAACTGAGTTATAATTTTCTCATTCCATGAAAGGCGTTTGCGAATATAATAATGACCGTGAGTGGGCAAGTTGTATTTTACGGAAAAATCGACGCATCCCAGACGGCTTGCAAACTCTACTCACCAGGCAAAGTTACTGCATGATGAGCAGCCGAGTTGGACACGGCGGTGAAACCAGGTCAAATCAATTTGTGTCACCGTTAGCCTCTCTAGATTGCATTGAACTTAGTGCGATTAATGTGTCGATCGTACGAATTTGCTGCATTCCTGAAGCCGCTTATGGGTGTAAATGTGGGTGTGCAATTTCGCTGTCGTGAGTGCAGACACTAAATACTTCAGTGGCGATAATGCATTTGAAAGGCAAACTGCTGCACCTAGGGAGATATTGGATGCGCGCACAGAATTGTTCCACGCACTTGTGCAGGCTCACCAGTCAATGAAGTGCGACCAGCATATCAGTTAGTCACGATGCCCTCATTACAGATGGGTGGTAGAGGTAGGAAAAGGTCGAAAGAGAGGCAACTGGAGTTAAATTGTAATTTCGCGAATCAACACTAAGAAGACATAGATGCCGTGAAGATCAAGACTAAAGTAAAATAGAGCTCAGAATTTGAAGATCCTTGTTTTTATGGAAATTTGATTATTTGATGAGACAGTCACACGGGGAGAAGGGGGCATGAGTGGAGTCGACGGTAGAGGCGGTTTTCATCAGTGAGCTGGTTTGTGGGGAGGTACTCAGTGAAATCGTATCTTAGCTACATCGGTGCCTCGTCGGCCGTGGACGGTTGGTGCAGAATGCGATCTGCAACATCCAGACCCACGGTCAGGTTTGTAATACTTTCCGACAACCAGGTTAGTGTGAATTTCTCAGATCCTTGGCAGCGCAGCAGGATGTCCATATACCTATAGGATCGAAATGGGTCGACAACCATCGAGTTCGTAATTCAAGTTATCTAATCACAAAGAAAAATCGAGGAATCGGGATAAATTACTTAAGCTTGACATTCACACCTCAAATGTTGTGCGCTGTCACTAAAACTTCACGGGCAAGGCTAGATGCAAGTATTCGTCTTGATGCACTTCATCTGATTTATACAAACATTGTATCAAGAGTTAAACTCCATTGGCTTCCTCTACCTCGACGTTGCATAAGAGGCACTCTTCAAGGGTAGCTTTTAGCTTGCTGCTTATTATCATCAAAAAAGGCAGAATTGGATGGCTAATAAAAAATACTTGTTTTTAATAAGTATCCGTTGCTTGATTATTAAAAAACACCTTGGTGCTATTATAAGTTAATTGGTCGTATCATTCGGCCACTGTATATTTCATCGCTAATTTTTCCATCTGTAGCATGAGTGGAGATCGGCTCCGACCGACGTGCGGGAAAATGGCATGAGGTTACTAAATGTAAGAACACTGTAGATGTTAACCATCATACTAGCAGTTTCCTAGGTCAAGATGATTTGCAATCATGTCACCTCTCGCTGCTCTCCTGGTGGCTCTTATGCAATCCAACCAAATTAACACGATTCGCAATTGAGTTTTAAATTTGGTGAGGGCTATGCACCTCCAAGTTCTCGAAACAAGTCTGGGCAAAGCAAAGATGCAGCTACCACTCAAATCCAAATGAGAGGATCTCATTACAAACGCATTTTTTTACAGAGAAGTCTGAGTACTACCCTAGCATACGGGTGACCATGTTCAGAGTAACAACGGCCAATTTACCTGAATTTGAACGATGGTGCGGAGTATCACTGGCCAAAGCATTTTACGTCGTTTTGCATATTACCTTGTAAAAGTATAAGGGCATAGCTTCGAAATTCCCCATTCAGAGGTGCCACATCACCCTTCAGCACAACAAGACGAGTGACCAGCATTGCTTTCACAGTGCTATACCATCAGTCATACCCACTTGACATACATCAGACCACATTTCAGATAGCATTCCCATACTTGTAGGATCAATTCCATCCCAGTTACGGTAAATTCCAACAAGTAAAGGCAAAGTGTCTCGCTATTCGCAACCTTTGATGATACCTTAAACCTTCTGTTAGGCAACGGCAATGCCATCATGATGACACTGCATAAAGGCACAAAATCGTGATGATCGCTTCACACAGCTATTCCAAGTGAAACCTTACCATAATTTGGCTTTTGTTGAGCTTGTTTTAGTGCACTCGGCTGCTGTCATTCCTGTTGCATTGAAGTATGCCACGATTTAAGTCAAATAGCCGCCCAGTGATCCAGCTTCAGCCCATTTCCACTAACACCGAGAAAAACACTCACTAGGTATAATGAGCACCGAGCCACGCAAAGTAAAATCAAGTCTGGTTTACTGAGCTTTTATATGTTATCCATCCCATCCAAAGCCAATCACTGCAATCATATTCCGCACGAATGTTAAGCCAGTGTACATGGCTTTGTTCATTTTTTATCTCAGAGCACCTCTTTCTCTCATGTCTCAGTCAAATTTTCTTTCTTGCGCATCCAAATCATTTAAATTGCACTGTAATTCAATTAAAGGTTTGCCATTTCCTCTGTAAAAGTCAACACCCCCACGACCTCAAACTTATGCGACGCGTGCAGGAAAAGGATATCCTGCCCAAAGCTTTAACGTGTGTTCGTCCGACTCCCTGTTAGAACTAGCATGCATGAAGGTGAAGCGAGGATTTTGCACGTCCATGCGACCACATAAAGCGGTGACGCGATATCCGGTACCATCTCCAATCCTTCATTCCCTGTGCCAGACTTTCGTGAACTTGTAGGATATAATCCACGAGTAAGAAGGGCTACTGTGTCTTAAGAACACCGCGACCCATAACCTAGTTTGATTTAATCCACGAATCCACCACCTATCATCGTGCACAATTTTAGCTTTAGGGGCCTAAATTCCATTTTGCTGCTCTAGCTTAGTGGCATAGTGGAAAATGTTACAGCTATGGAGAATTCGGCCGATGCTGATTCGTATTTGCAATAATGCAAGGCAGGGTTCCTTATTTCTAATCCATTTCCTCATATATGATCTTTGCCTAGGTTAGTCTTAACAAACAGAGATACCCAAACACAGTTGGATTCATTCCAATGACTATTGATGCAAATCAGAAGGCAGACTATGCAAAAGTCGTTTTTCTTGTTATACAGCTCATTTTCGTTAAAGTATTTCCAAGAAAATCGTTTGTTTGACAATGGCTAAGGCACTACAGTATACCATGGTCTAGTACTGATGTAACGGATACCAACGAGCACGGGTTGCCATGTTTGCTGTGATAGTCATTATTTATTACGAGTCCTGGCTGAACTAAAATTTGATAAAAATATTTCTCTCTGACTATGGTGGATCTAGATGCTGATAATTAGCAATTAAATGTCTTATTTTAAACATGCTTCCACCTCATCAATCTCCTAGCGATTCCATCTTGCCTGCCGAAAGCTCAGAGGAGTTTGACCTCTCTTCGTTCCCACCGCGTTGGCTCTTATCAGTTGGAAATGTGCTTGGTGTACACAGACGCAAACTCGAGGACAAAGGTCCCCCACGGAATGCGATGCTGCCTAGATTATACAGCTTGCCTGTCAGGGCAGTGCTCACCATCTTATTGGTCAGTCATCCGACTATCAGACCAGTGCACAAAAGCCGCATCCTTTCTCGCTTAACAAAGCATGTTAACAATAATGAAATCTCTGTATTTGGCTTGGTATGAGAAAATTAAAAGCCTCCTCATAATGCGATTCACTAGGCCTATATCATTGCAAGATTGCTCGGAAGATTTCGTAGCTGTGGAGTAACTCTACTTCCTTCCGAGATTTTATCCGTTCGGAAGAAATAACGCATAATTAAAGATCTCTCTAGTGCACTTATTTTGCACCATTCTGCTCAAGCGATTCTTCGAAATCTTGAGAGATGGAACGTCTTTGGCGCGGATAATGGACCGACAATAATGCTGCGTCAGAGAATGCGAAGAGTGTTAATGACGCCTGTGATTTCCTTGGGAATGGTAATAAGGAAATTGCAAGAGCCCTCAGATCATACAATGCAGGAGGCTAAAACCACTATTTTTCTGCGATTCTTAATGATAGCCTTGCAATTCCAACCTCATCCATACATGTTGCCTCCCTGGATACGTCATTAGTTTCGCTTTTAGAATTCCATAAAGTACGTAATTAGTTCCTTATTAAGCAGGTGCACATGTAACAGCTTAAAGCTTTAGTAACCACAGATGCGCAATGATGCCTGACAGAATTCTCACAACCACGACATTGTGCTTGATCATCATAGTAAACACCACTTTGGCGATGCAGCGAATGGCGGAGAAGCACTAAAGGAAACTGGAAGCAAAATTGGATAGAACAATTAGGGCTGTTCAAATTGCACAGACACCAGACCTACCACTAATACAACCGCAAACCAACCACAACCACAATCACAGCGTTCTGCACAGCGTTAAAATTAACTTATTCTGTGGTCAAACATCGTCTACGTGAATGCTATTGTTCTACTGCCTACTTCGAGCACGTCCTAAGCAGAAAGTGAACTAACCCAGCACTTCCATGCGTGGCATACTGAGTAATTACTTGTGCCAATAAGGCTCAACGCATTTTCCTTTCTTTACATCAGTATCACACTCCACTAAATAACGAGATCTCGATGGGTAAGCATGCGTAGTACTTGGTTGCGCTAGTCATCAATTTCGTCGCCATCCTTATCAGTGGTTCTTACATGGTACCTCATCAAATCGCTGGAATGAATTTCTCTCCCCACCTTCCGTCAAATCACGCTGGACACCTTTGGTCATGGTGTTGATCGTAACTATTTTTTGAATCCACTTTCCTGTTAATTTGCTTATTTCGCCTCCTATCCCTCTACTAGCTACCCCATGACACATCAGGACTGAAGACATGTTATCTAGACGGGCGGATGCTCATTGAAATCGCTACTCACTTTCTACCAGACTGCTCATCAGTAGTGGTGGTAACCCAATGTTGGCTACGTGTTACCTTTGTAGGCACTAACGTCGAATGTTGGCAAAACGTATCTCACCCGTTTGCCACTAAGCATTTGCTTGCTAAGTATAAAAAGATATGCCAGCATGAGTGAGGTCGGATTTATAGTGCCACACTTACGCTTGACAGGTAAAGGGCCTTCAATTTTGTGAGGTGATAAAAGCCGATGATGACTGCGTGTTTGTACACGACTTTCGCTAGGGCTTATAAATGCATCCACCTTTACTAGAAGCACAGAGGTTTACGCAGTTTAATTTGTTCAGCAACAGTCTTCGTGATGCAGTGACTCCATTCCGTCAACCCTGATCACCCATGATTCTTCATGTCTTAAATTTCTAGGAACAGTTTCAGCTGAACATGCTGCACGACCACATGCGCTTACAGCTAAAGTCGTTTAATTATGCTTTTTTGAGCAAAATAATGCCATGATGGCCGAATTTAAGCAATTATTTACCTTGAGGCATTTGCGAAAAGACACGCGTGAGTTCTCAAAACGAACATGTACGAGGGTAAAGCGAAAAACCACTTCGATATGCAATGCATGATCGAATGACAGACTGAGTAAAGGATGCTGAGTGCAGTACATAGCAAGTAAGGATCAGACGGCCGCAGACCAGTCAGACAGTATCTTAAATTTCCAGGCAGGCATAGCCAGTACTGGCATTGGGCTTGAGTGATTGCTAGGGTCGCAAGTCCGTTACACAAAATGTTGTGGGAGCACGGTAAAATTCAGAAAGATTTGCACCGAACATTATGCCCCACAACAATTTTTGGCATTACCAGACTTCTAATCTTGCGCCCTTCCTTTCTTGCTGGACACCAACGCTAGCAATGTGGATGTGGATGGTGAACTCATACAAAACGCGGTCGCTACCAAAACTGGTTTTTCCGTGAACACTATTCTGCAGCAAGGCATTGAACAGCAATAAATAACTACGCAGGTGATGGGTCATCTCAGGCCCCTAGAAGTGCAAATCAGCTAAAAATTGGCTGAATTTTAACGTTGTGGACTGCTGCTGGAAACCGATTCCATTAATGATCAACCTTGTCTACCGCAAGGGCTGAGATCATCACTGATACCAAGTTAAAAAAAAATTATAGGAAATAACAACTGCTCGCAGAACAATCTTTCTGCTACTGCACGTGAGGGGATTGGTAAGGAAGAGAACTGTATCATCAGAGTTGTGGTGACTTGCAGTCGCCTGTAATATCAAAGAACATGTTGATCCTAAAAATACAGAAGGTGAAAATGAAGAAAGATGAGGAAGAACTGCAGTGCATCATCAACGCAGTCACGCCGTGTGCGCTCACGATCCACAACGCGATTCGCGTAAAAGGCCTATTTTCTTTGAAAAACCATGATGTTTGCATTGCTGTTGCAGTCTCTTTTGCGCTAAGCCGCTTCTTTTGGGTTTAATCTGCTTTCTTTTCTCGTAGAGACCTTCCCTTTACGTGATCACAATTCTCTCACTCCGCCTCACTGATGGCCTTATGCGATGCACCTGCTTTGACATAAGGGCAGTTCTGAAGAGGCAGCAAGATTGCCAGTGATTCCAGTTAGGGGTCACAAGCATCAATTAGGAAACAAAAGAAAAATTCGAGGAATTGTGGTTACTTAATGCGCCAAACCCTCAGCAGCGTCCTCTTATTTTCTCAGGGCGCAACTACTGCAGGGATGTAAATCGATCGCAAACCTGCGAGTTAAAATATAACCGCTTGCAATGCTAAAAACCTTATTTTAATTCCTTTGTGAGTTGATAGCAAGTTAGTCTTGAATGCAGATCAACGAATGTTCAAGTCTCTTCTCGATGGCTCAAATTGAAAATAGATGTGTTACTACTTGAATACTAAGGTCATTTAATCACTATAAATTTACCCAAATCGCATAGCTTATTTATCGGAGCAGTCTTTACCACCTGGTCAGTTGTCGGATTCATGCACCTGTATCCTATCTTTCTCCGGTCTTTCGCAGGCAATGGCTGGTATCGGTAATGGCGAAGACACTGCTGACGTCGCTGTTTAGAGGAGTCTGATTGCACGGAAGTAAGGACAGTCTCCAACAGTGCCCAAGTTAGCACTCTGTGCCACTGCCAAGAAAATATCGTTAGAGGGAACTCGTTGCTTAACCATTGTTTTCGTCGACATGTGATGGAAGTCTCCATCCTAACGGAATTTCTATCCCTAGCGTAACAGTTCTTCCAATGAATGCACAATAAAAGGAATGCAACTTTGCAACAAGTACTGCAGCTGTGGTTGGTATATTGGATCCGGACCCACTCTCCAATTGACCGCCAACTACTTCCGACGATGCCGATGGCGCATGCATCCAAGCTGTCAATATCAGCCATCATGGAGTTCAAGACACCGGGTTACCCTTTCCCTTCATTCTCAGTGCTTGCGATGCCGCTCTTACCCGCTCTTCTCAATTTGGCAAAACCTGGACAAAGTGTCCTTTATTCAGTCACTTAGCTCATTGCTTCGCCATTAACTGGATGTGAATCACCACCATCACTAGGAAGGGTGCAGGTGAAGGTAAGGAATGAACTTTAGACCCTATGTCTGCTCATCCTTTTTCCTGGCGGATTCGGACGCGCAGCAAGCAGAGCAGAGACTAATAAGATGGTCGAAGTAATCAGGATCACGCTAACAATGCAAATTTAACCATACTCACAGCCTTTCACACGGTGTTGTGAAGCAAGCATTTCTGATATTCATTTGTGCCACGAATCTGTGGTTCTAACCTAATGGCTCATCACATTACTTACTTGGCTTCCTCGATTCACTTTGTTTACCTTTACCAGCTTCTCCATGACATCTCTACCGCACTTCTAATGTTGTCACTTTGAAGGGTGATGTGTACATCTAAAATTGCTAGCAAACACTTGTTTCAGATTAGCGAGTGGTGAAAGCAGGTGACCGTCGTTCAGGCAATAAAGAAGAAGTAGAATTGTGGTTTAATATGGTTATCGCGAATGCCACGCTGCAAGAAGGATCAGTAAAAACAGGCTGCTAATATCTGTATTGCAGAGCAGTTTGTAATGCCAGAAACTCATAAGTATTCAACCAACAATATTTTGCACATTTAGGGTGTAGGACTGGGTAATTTTAGGCATCCCGTTCGGCTGCACGAAAGGAAAAAGGGGTCGCGAAAGCATTGCGGCTTACTAGAGGACGCCGGTACGGCCTTTATAAACCAACTATTTATACGTCAGTCGATTTGCTGACGGTGCCCTTCTTCTAGTTGAGGAATTCAAGCTAGTATACGAGCATGGGAAGAGGGTGAATAATTGTTTGTACTCCCAATGCATTGCATTCGTTGCGAACCTTACGGCTTTTCATTTGCGACTAGTTTGGAGCCTGCAACTTTCTGCAGTCTGTCTCGACAATGGTACTCGAAAAGTCGTCCATCTTGTGGCTGGATATCAAAAATGCGTTAGTGCGCTTTGCAAATATCAAGTAGGTGACCAAGATTACTTGCAATTTTATTTCAACATTAACCGTTCTTTTATTTAACTCATATTCCTTATTTACAAGGCGAAGATAGATATGCTGGTTTATGCTCTCCTTTCTTACCATGCAGTCGAAATGGTAGGCTGCGGCTCACCTTCACTAATGATGATGTAGATTGCTTGTATTAGCGCGCTTTCGTCTCTGCTATTTCACCATGCACTGACCTCTGTGTGGCCACCAGTAGGAACCTGTGCCACAACAGGATTTTGGCCCCTTTAGCCTAAACAGCCGTTAGGGATAGATGGCAGAACTGTAAATCGAATCAAACTAAATTGTGATTCACACAAGTTCTTAGTTTCTCTGACTCATATACTGCAGCAATTGCATTGATGTAGCAATCAGATGCAGGAAAATCTGGCATGGAGGACGGAGGATTGGAGATGGTAATTGTTGGGATGTCACCGCCTTGTGTTCCTACATAGATGACACGCCAGTTGGGAGGAGTAAAACCACACACAAAGCCATGGCTCCACCTCATGCGTGTCAACCCCAACAAAGAATGGGACGAACGCCCATCAGCGACTTAATCAGGAGAAATTTGTCGAACGTGCATAATTGATTTGAGCGCGTGGTGGCAAGGTCTACATGGTGAAGGGAACATCTCTAATAGCGTTTCAAACTTCCTGATGAGAATCGCAATTGTTCAGGGCTGCAGTGCAAATTCCACGATCTTAATGCAAAAATAGAAAGAATAACTAAGATACTAAAAGGGAAGTTAACCTAAAATCGATAAGTAAACGGACGACACACGCAGCGGCTTAAAACTTGAGTGGGTTGAGATGGCAATCTGTACATAGTGAATCGACTTAGCAAACCATGCTGTCTCTAATTTACACAAACTAGTGCCTGTTGGAGCTAATAGAAATTTTAGTTGCTATTATTGGACCGTTTTTTAAGCAAAGGGAGTAAATACCTTTAGTGCAGTGGTTAGAGGCAAATAACGTCAACATTTACCTTAGGACATGGTAACGGCTATTTGACGTGGGCGTGTACGTGCTTAAGTGCAACAGCAATGACCGCATACGAGTAAAGGGAGGATCTAAAATGAGTCAGCCAAAAGCATGGCTAAATCGTGCTAAGATGTGCTTCAAGAAGCTAGAATCACGATGCTGTGTCACCATGATAGCGTTCTCTTTAGATGGCTGGCTATCTGCTAGAATTATGTTTCGTTTTGTTCACACTTGTCCTGAAGTCGTGTAGAGATATAGCCTTATTAACCAACTGCGAAATGTTGACGGATTTGAATCGCACAACAGATATTGGGAGAGCACCGAAAGATTACATGTTTACAACATTTTTACAACAAATCCTGACCTAAGATTCTGTTAGCGCAATGATTAACATCTGTGGCATACCCGTTGTTTGGTAACCGCATGCCACTGCCCCACACATGGATTTGAGCTGACTCTCGCTCGACTCACTTGACCCTAACAAAGGGTAGGATTGGCGTATACATCAGCGGTTTGTCCAAGATAACTTTTTCTCTGCATGCGGAATCAACCTGATTATGCGTGTTTTCGGACTTACAATGGTAAGGGACACTTCAAATAGCGCTCCAAATTTGTTAGTAAGAATCGCAGTTTTGGGAAGCTGTAGTGTAAAATAGACTGCATGGATGCACAAGGAAAGAAATTTGGCTATAACGAAAGGGTCAACATAGCCCAAAATAGCGTGATGGGTCGGAACGGCAGCGCGAGTACAGAAAACAAATGGGAGAGTCTAATTCGGTGCCTTCAACTCCAAGATGGTTGATATTGACAACTTGGTCGCATGCGACCTGTGCAATAGATTGCGCTAATTGTCATTAGCGTCGTCAGAAGTAACTAGTAGCTGATTTGAACCCACTGTACCAAGCACAGTCGCGATTCATGATGCAGCGTTTCATTCTGTTCATTGTTAGCTTAGTGGAAGCATTGCTACGTTGAGGATAGAAATTTCGTTACGATGGAAGCTTCCGTTATATGTAGACGAAAATAGTGGTAGGGGCAAAGGGTGGTCTCAAACTACATTTTCTTGACAAATAATACTGAGTGTGATAACTTTGGCACTGTCGAGAACCCTCCTTCCTCCCTAACAATCGATACCGCTATACGGCGTCTTCAGTAGTGCCTTCACCATTACTGAATAATCGGAGAAATGTAGGACACACGCGTAAAAATTCGACGACTGACCAGGTGGCAAAGACTGCTCCGGTAAGTAGGCTCTGCTTCAGCAAACTTAATGTTCAGGTAACAGCACGTCCTTATCCAATTTGAGCCGTTGAGAAGAGATTTTAACAACAATCTTCCGGCAATCTTAACTACAGCCGCTCTGAATATAATTTCGTCAAAGCGGCAGCCTATTTCAAGTGGCAATCCACATTAAAATAAAAGCACCTAGAGCTGGACTTCATTTGTTGAGCTCCTATTACACAATGGCCAGATCATCTGTAATTGCCGAGTTCGCCCTTCACCCCTTCCACGACTTGATCGAAGGATGCTGGTGCATGCCTCTTCTTTATGCATTTTAAGGGTGCGTCTTTACTGTTCTGCATTCAAGCAGACGTCTTAGTTATGATGACGCATCTCAAGCAGGGGATTCTTGATTGTGCGGACATAATTTTTGTTGTTCTCCAAACACGATTCACGGGTCACTATAATGTCACTGATGTTTTGCGACCTCGTCTGAGCTCACAAATAGGACGAAGTAAAAAGATGGGTGGAATGAAAATCGTGAAGCATAGCTTTTAGACAAGAGTAGGGAAAAATGGCGTCAGAATAAAAGGCTAGGCATTAAATGGGCTCTTCATCACTCGGTTTTGCAAATTACGAACGAGTGTTAATGATGCTCATTAACTTCATAGTATGCACATACGAATATTGGGCTTAGAGAGTCAAAACTGTTTTTGAAAAGCAAATGCTTTTGAGCTGTAAGTAAACCATCTTCTATCCTGAAACATTATGCAGCCCACAAACACTGAGGCATAGAGCGCCGATGCACCGAAACACATACCTTGGCTTCTGAAGCACTATGGAAAGATTTTAATAGTGAAGCAGTTTTGCAGCCGTCAAATGATCCTTTATAAACAACGAATTATTGCAGTACAGCGTCTAAGCTACAACGCGCATCCAGGTTCTGGATTAAGAGCATCGCAAAAGGAGTCGTTAGGACATTCCTGCCCTCATCAGGAAGATGACAGCTACAAACGTGTGCTTTGAGACGAAGCAGGATCCAGAGCAAGGGATGGGGCTAAAAGAAACTGTAGACAACAATATTGAGTTGTGCTACACTTAAGACTTAACCACTTTTATAATCTGCACATTCCCTCATTCCCGATAGTTGCCAAACTCTGCATACGCTAGCAAGCCTCATGACCACCCTTCGCGCATATCTCGGGATTCGTGTCATGACTCTCATTTCATTGCATCATCTGGACTGTTCATTCAGATCCCGTTACAGCGGAGCCTTTTGCTTAACTCAGACTGCTATATGGATTCAACGCTTAGTAGATTCACGAGCGGATGTGCTGGTCCAACTGAGACCTCGGTTATTACAAAGTACCTGCCTCGCCTCAAAATCCTCAATTATTCATTTATTCATGTAATTTTCCTCAGTAACATTTAATAATTCGTTTACTACTTGGCTGAAAACTGTTATGTAGATTTTGCTTAGGTGAAAGTTTCAGCAGCCTTGGACCTCATGTCTCAATCACTACCATCCTACACACTTATGAGCTGTTGCTACCCTCGTACGCGATCCCAAAATCCACTACACCTGCAACTCTTCTTGTAGGAGCATTATCACTTTATTAAGGGGTGGAGGGAAGACGCCGCCTATTTCCCATCGTTCACATTATCTTTGTGCGTCGATCACAAATATAGCGTAACCACTTGTGAAACTGAATCAGATTTTGACTTCATCAGGATGAAAGACTTGTGGATCCATGGCTGTGATTATGCATTCGACTAAAATCAGATCTTGAGCGACTTCGAAATGGAAACTTTAGTCAAAGTTTATTCAACTGAGGAAATGAGAATTTTGTCAACTGCAGTCAAACAAGTGCTGAATTAACACTTGTACTCATCCCACTTAAAGAATGTTCTAATTCGTTATCTTAGTCATGCGTTTCTATATTTGATGTTTAATCAACGTGGAGGAGGATATAAAATGTATTCTGTTGCTAGATTTTCATCCAAACCATGCGTTGTTCTTTACCTCCGACCGGGCAAATTACATTACCTCTTCTTTCCTCCAATTTTCAGGTGATCATTTTCTTTACCTTTTCTTTCTTTATTTGCACTTTACATCCTAAGCATTTTCAGCAATGGCGACATTGTTATTTGGGTTTTGAAGGGAGAACCGTAAATCCTTGTCAGGCCTGCCATTTCATACGTTCATATTCTGCCAACTTATTTTTCTCTTCGCTGCCAATTTCTCTTCGCATTGTTAGTCCTGTTGTAACCTGGTCCACCTTCAAGCTCGTAGAGTGGAAAAGCGATCAGTCCTAGTAATGTAAGGGATCAATCTTTCTCTTTGCAAATGCTGCATCCCATTGCAGTTGAAGCTTGGTATCTCTTGTCCTTATGTAGACAACAAAGTCGAACGCTGCCATCATGAATGAATCACTTACTATTGAAAATAAAAGGCGACTTTAGGCAATTTTTCACAACGCAATCGAGCAGGGCAGGTGACCTTCAGAAGATTAGGATTAATGGGATAATGTATGGACATCAAGGCTATTATTAAGGCTTGCGGTGAGAAAGGTCTTGGTGTTTTTAGCTTCATAACAGCAGTGGACAGCAGTCCCGTACTGCGTGATTTATGCGTTATATCATTCTTGAACAGGGCATGATGGCGTTGTCCCTGTAGTACCATTATCCTCCCTCGCAATCGAATGGAGCCGCATAATCAATGCTAGGCACCATGTTTCCTTTGTCGGTGGATGCTCCTAGGAACGCTCGATGCTTGCAAGTCATTAAAATTATAGTCATGACTTCTCATTTGTCAGTGCCACTTAAGGCAGCTCCTTTTTGGCTTTCTAATAACTTTTTTAAAAGCAATGTTCCTTTGATGCTGATGCCCTCGTTAGCTGTGAAATTTGACGTAAATAAGCATGTTGAGAGCAAAAGGCTGTTAACTAACATTAAGCCATTAGTCGTAATAAACGTTATCAGGCTTCAATGAAGAAAACGTTTTAGAGCAAACATAAACGTAACCACTGTAAGCTGAACATAATATCATTAGTAAGCAATTTCCCATCGTACAATTGGTAGCCTTATTCCAACAAAGTAAATCCTATGCATAGATGATGCAAATTGAACGAAGTACACAATTGACAGTGTTAAGGAACGAATTTACTATTATAATTATTACGGTTTCGAACTGTGGCCTGAAATCGGCAGGTACAGTTAGTATATATTGCCTCTATACCTATTATTCAGCGCTGTGGTGACCGGATTTGCCCTCTACACCCAGCCGCAAAAGCGCCACATCAATCTAGTTCAAGTCGGCATTGACAAACATGGACACGCACCACAAAGATCGTCCATCGGAACCAATTCATACACAGGGAAGTCAAGCAGTGCGTAAGGGGTCTTTAACTTACAGCCACCGACATATAGCCAGACTCACCGGATGCTCAACTGCGTGGATTGGGCACAGTGCTTGAGCCACTGCTACACCTCCCACTAAGGTGGGTTGCCACCACATCGCCAGAACCATGCACCCGCGTGCTTAGCCTTCTTCAAATCCACTCAAGTTCATTGATATCGACTGACGCTGTTGTCAGAGGTGGACGACCAAACAGTTAACAAGGTTATACACCAAATTTTGACTTTTATTTCATTAAAGTCTCAAAAGTAAGCACTCATGAGAATGCTTTTACTCACAAATCAAGCTTAATGCTAGACCATTTAGCATGTTAACAATTTTGATGTCCTAAATGCCTAAGCAAACGAAGCCAATAACACGATAATAACTCATCGGTTATCATCAGTTGGATTCAATTCGTTCCACCAAGAGTGCACTTCAGCAGAAGTCATAGACGGAATGATACTCACTCCAGTTGCAAGAATGTTGATTAGATAAATGAAAAACATTGCCATCACTTTCGATTTGCTCTGTGATGGCTGCTCTCAAAGTGCATAAGTGTTTAATCTTAGATCAGGGCAGCGCAGGTATTGCAAAAAGGTTTTACCCGTCGATTCTCAATCCATCCTCCACAGTTTTACTCAGCGCATAAAAAGCTAGAATGCATTATCACTTATCAAAGTGAGATCACGTGGTGTTAGGGCGGGCATGGAACACATACCATGAAATTAAGTAGCGTGTCCAAGGTGATATAATGCTTCGACCGAGGAAAACACAAATTAGAAACCTTGAATGGCATGCAAAATTAGCTTTGACCATGGCATTGGTCGTCGAGAAAGGACCATTCTGTATCATACAGTGTCATTATAAGCACCCGAGTCCTGCGTCAGCTTTCATGAACACTGCCTCCTTTCCGTCGAGAAAGTCGCACAGTTGCCAAGCTTTCCTTATTTTCTCATAAGCTGTAACTGTGCAAGCATTCATACAAATGGGGTTTGTCAAGCTCCTTTCAGCGAAGTCTATTCCATATAATAAGTGCGGAAGTACAGAGGTATGAATATTCGCAGGCAACTTCGTGGCCCCATGAATGCTGCTGATAGAGCTATTACACGGAATGTCTTGTTGCTTGCGCCTATCTCATGCTAAGTCGTTCAAGTAGCCAAATGGTGGCAATACTGCGGATCATCAATAGGTGGAAGTGTGTAGCAGTTGTAGAAACGTGAGCAGTCCCCTCTTCTGTTTCAATCACAGTTAGTATGATCTGCATTGATGTGGATTGGGGTCACGCAAGATCTCTAGGGCATAGAGGAAAAATGAATTTTGATGGAAGTGGAGAGAGAAAAAGGAAAAGGAGGTAAGGATGGATAGAACATGGTATGTGTCGAAAGGCTACACCTTTATGTCGCTCCATCTTCCTGTTCACAAATTGATGCGTGTGCGTGATTTTGGGCTTAAAATGGTGGGGGACACTTCAAATAGCACTCCAAATTTGTTAGTAAGAATCGCAGTTTTGGGGAGCTGTAGTTTAAAATAGACTACATGGATGCACAAGGAAAGAAATTTGGCTATAACGAAAGGGTCAACATAGCCCAAAATAGCTGCAGTAAAGGCAAGCATAAAATTTTGCAATAGTTGGAAACATGATGTCTAGACACACTGAAAGCTGCGAGGATCTACTTACGTATCTACAGTGCCTCATTTATCTACTTGCTAAAGGTCGTATTGTCTGTGGTATTTGCTTTGATAGTCAGTAGCAAGCACACTGGCATCCACCAACTTAGCATGATTATTTTATCTCACAAATGCAGGCAAAGCTTTTGCGCTAAATTACACGAATGATGTTGACATCGGTTCCTTAGCCAATCACATTAGTTGGCATCCCACTCTGGACAAATCTGTTTCTTCTAATTGGCCTGCAATGTGACGCACAAAAGTCGTACTCCTCAGTGTCTAGAGCATCAGCGCCAAACCATGGTAACCAATAGTGTCGCCGCAACCAGTTCCTTGTCAAACGAGCAGCTTTCTTGGTGGTATCTGTGCATTAACACACCGTAAATGAAAGAAAGTGATCTGGTCGCACATGCTTGTTCTCGCCTTGAATTGAAACATGGAACGACAATTGGCACTAATTTGCACAAATAAACTTTGAACTGGTCCTAACTTCGTTTATGTATCTCTGAGTGTTACAACTTTGGTCTTGATGGGTAAGCCTAGGTAAAGCAAGGAAAAGAGCAGCAGTGATGTGTGACCACTTCGTGTCGTTGCGTTGACGACACACCAGCTGTGAGAAGTGATGGGGAACAAAGCCACGAGCACAGTCATGGATTGAACTTAATGTGCGTTGTCTTTACCAAAAAATGAATGGGGTGCAAGCATTAAAAGCTTGGTCAGAGCAACTATTTTGCACATGTAAGATTAGGCTGAGTGCGTAGAAGTGGCGAGTTTTATGTGCCAAGTAGATTGCCTGCAGCAGCATTTAAAAATTTGTTCGTGAAAATCAAAGTCAGTGAGAGCTGCAATGCAAAATGAATGATTAGGGTGCACAACTAAAAAGAATAGACTTAGACTTGGACAAATAAGCCCAAGAAATAGGAAGACCAAGCAGGTGTTTGATGTAGCAGGTTGGAATCTGGTTAAAGTGCAATGGCGATGGTTGGAGGTGGATGAGATACATGCCGTGACAAAGCTCACTATACCAGGCTTGGCCACTGTGCGATAGACCTAAACGGAAAGGGATTTCTGCACTCTAACGGACAACGCCAAAACGGTTGCAACGCTCTTCTTTATTGTTTAGGGAAATAACTGCTGCGAACAATCGCTTCTCCTTGGCAGATGTTTGAGCTCCATTGCTGAGCATCTATGTGGTTTCAGGTGTGCATATGCCTGATTGCATTAGAAATGACTGCATGCGTGTGCGCTAAAAAGAGCCTAACATAAGTAAGAGGACAACGACGTGCCATTTAGGACAGCTTCATAAAGCGATCATCACGACATGTGTCATCATGTTGGCATTGCCTTTACCCAACCAAAGGCTAGAGATGGCAAAAGACATTCTGAACATTAAAAAACAGTTTCCATTCCTGTTAAAATTTGAAGTGGCTAAGAGGAAATTAACCTTTGAAATGGGAAACACGCTGCACATGCTTCGGATCGGTGTTTAAACTCCACAAAAGCAGTACCGTTTCAGTAAAGAACAACGTAATGCGTTCCAAAAAGTACCCCAGAACAATGCCTCCGTGAATTTAATTGGAGCGATATACTATAGAGCATAGAAGAATTGACAAGTGATGAACCACGTCATCGTTCAAATAGGACAGAATCGGCCTTGTCCTTCACCGTCACTCGGGTAAAGACGTCACGCATTCACCAAGTCAGCGATGATTAGAGTATGCAATCTTATTTGACTACGTATCGCAAGTGCTGCAGAGAGTCACAATAAGTTAGCAATCATCTACTAGTGGATCAACTTATCGCGACAGGGCTAATAAGTGTTGAAGTGATTATAAGGCTGTTAATCTTATGGCTGGTGCTGATGGAATGGCGTAAGCTGCGCAAATTTTGAGAAGATGGTAATGGAAATGCACAAGTGACTCACTACGATTCTAAACCTCAGCGTCATTAGATATTACAAGCAGTTACAGTTTGAATCATCCATTCAAGTCTGGGCACGCCCCAAGTGATCTGACTCTAGGCTGGAAGAGCACATCATTGAATAGCGTCAGCCACTTCATCCCATCGCCTTCCTCGATCATAGTTAAGCTATCGCTGTCTATTATCCAGAAGTATAAACACAGGCCCTACAAAAATTGCACACATTTATTCACCGAGAATGGCCATAAAGTAAGCGCTTTAGAAAAGTAAATTCAGTTAATCAGTCATTAAAATTTAAAGCCATAAAGTAAGCCCATCAGTGCGCAGATTTTGAGAGGAGGAAACGCCAGCGTTTTCTCTCAAGTGGCTGAGTTGACTGTGCTGAAGTCGTATGCCGTGTTACTGGCAGTGGTGGTAGGGACATCAATAGGAACGGTCGCTGTAGCATGAGTGGAAGACGGACACTTCGTAAGGTGTCGGGTGAGCAAACCACGACGACTAAATGATGCAGCACAGCGGGGACAGCGCCAGCGCTTCACATCCATGTGTGTCTGCAAGTGCGCCCGCAGATTCGGACGATCTGCAAAGGCGCGTTGACAGGTGGAACAGACGAAGGGCTTCTCGCCTGTGTGCGCGCGCTCGTGACCCTGAAGAAGCCATTTACGTGAGCATGCCTTATCACAAAAGCGACATTTCCATGACAGTGAGTGACTCCGTCTATGCATAGGCAGAGAGTCAGCGCTTTTGTATGTTTTTCCGCACTCTTATCATTTCCATTTTGGTTGCACTTCTTCGTCCACTTCCTCGTCATTTACATCATGGAAGTTGTAAAATAGTCGATGTTGCTGTTTTTCCTGCTGTTGTCATTCATTCATCGAGGACATGGAAAGGGAGTTAAAGTGTGTCGATCCACAATTGTGAAATTCTTTGTCCTTGTCCTCTCATCAAATTCAACTGCCGCCACATTTACTTCTGCCAACACTTCTTCCACTCCATCGGTAGACCGCTTTGATGTGTCGAAGTTATCTCAACGTGAATACGGGTGGAACGGACAGAACCTATCCATGGATGGCCCTACGCTTCCGGTCTTGCACCCCGATTTTTCATCACCCCTTTCCTCGATCAGTCACATCGAAGCGCTTCCACAAATTCATGCTCGACCTGCCAATTCTTACCCTTTGATGCCATCTCACCTTCTTCAATACTGTCTTTCAACACTGCCTAGTCAACTTGGTCTGCAGGCGTCCGACTGCCTTTCCTTGTATCACAACATGCTGTCAGCTATTCCGCTTAGCATGATTAAAAATCCAAAAGTACAACTGTTGTCGGACCCAATGATACTACCTGCAGTTTACAGAATAGCGGGGTCTCTCAATACAATAACAAAGATGCGATGAATGACAACAACAGAAAAAAAACAATAACATCGACTATCCCACAACTTCCGAAGGTTTAAATGGCGAGGGAGTGGACAAAGATGCTCGACTGAAATTGAAATGCTAGGAGTGTGGAAGGGTATGCAAAAGCGCTTCCTCTTTGCATGCGCATAGACAAAGTCACTTACTGGCATGCTCACGCTTCTCTATTCGAGACGCGAAGCCAAATAGGATAGTGATCCTGACCCAATGTGCCATCCAATTTTGCGGTTGTCGTTGCAGCATTTTGTTATATCCATCGCTGCGGAAAGACACATGACTAAGGTAGAGGCCACCTGTGCAAGCAGCCAAAACGAACGGCAGTAGGTATGGACTTCTTTGGTTTGCATTTTTGGGCCAAGAAATTCGAGTGTGCTGACTTGCACTCCGTGGGGAACCGTTCTTCCTCCCACACGATCAAATATCTCTAAAACAACGACTTCAGCTGTGCCTCCACTATTATCGAAGCCAGTCTATGTCTGTGATTGGCTGGGAAAGGTAGGATACGCGTACACAAATCTGACGACTGACCAGACGATGAGGGCTGCGTAATTCAGGCCAATTTATAGTGCTTGAGTGACCTCGCCATTCCGGTAGCAGTGCATCTCTGCTCGATTTGAGCTATTGAGTAGGAATGAAGAGGAGTCATGCTCCCTTGGATGCTCGTTGATCACCAGTCAAGAAGAACTCGTCTTAGAGTCTGCAAGCATTTACTAAAACCTAGCATTCACGCACTCGTTTTATTTTCTCTTTTGGGCTATTGTTGACAAATTAACTTCCGATCTCGAGGGTGATGCTGACAGCTTAAGAATAGATTGATGTGCATTCCACGTAGTTCTGCAATTCGAATAATAAATTAGAAATGCCTTTAAATAGAGTTTAGCAACAGAGCAGTTTTGAACTGGCATTTAGAAAAACTGCGATCAATGACTAGGTCCAACTCTCACAACACATAGTTGCGCAGTAGCTCAACTAATTTTCCTCAATCGCTGTCCGCTCTCGGGATGTAAAACATAATTTTGTGAACAGGTAGGTAGATCGACATGGATGTGTAGTCTTTCGGTACATGTTATCTTTCATCCTTCCTCACCTCCTTTTCCTTTCTATCTCTCCCCTCCCATGGAAATGCGTTTTTCCTCTATGCCCTAGAGATCTTGCGTGATCTCATGCCACATCAATGCAGATCGCACTAACTGTGGTTGAAACAGAAGAGGTGACTACTCACGTTTCTACTACTGTTACAGACTTCCACCTATTGATTATCCGCAGTATCGCCACCATTTGGCTACTTGGATGACTTAGCACGAGATAGGCGCAAGCAGCAAGACATTCTGAGTAATAACTCTATCAGCAGCAGTCATGGGGCCACGAAGTTGCCTGCACAGATTCAGAACTCTATACTTCTGCATTGATTTCATGGGAACTGCTCTGCTAGAAAGAGCTTGACGAACCCCATTTGTATGATTGCTTGCACAGTTACAGCTTATGATAAAACAAGGAAAACTTGGTATCTGCACGACCTTCTCGACGGAAAGAAGGCAGTGTTCTTGAAAACTGACGCGGGGTTCGGGTGCTTATAATGACACTGTATAAGCTCAGAGGAAGACGAATGATTCAGAATGGTCCTATCTCGACGGCCAATGCCATGGTCGAAGCTAATTTAGTATGCCCTTCAAGGCTTCTAATTTCTATTTTTCCGATCAAGGCATTAAAGTTACCCATGACAAGCTACTTAATTTCGTGGCCTGTGTTCCATGTCCACTCTACCACCACGTGATCCCACTTTGATAAGTGATAATGCATTCTAGCTTTTTATGCGCTGAGTAAAACTGTGGAGGATGAATTGGGAATCTGCAAGTAAAACCTTTTTGCAGCCATCACAGAGCAAATCGAAAGTGATGGCAATGTTTTTCATTTATCTAATCAACATTCTTGCAACTGGAGTGAGTATCATTCCGTCTATGACTTCTGCTGAAGTGCACTCTTGGTGA
Organism: Taenia hydatigena; assembly: GCA_036345935.2. Classification (NCBI taxonomy): domain Eukaryota; kingdom Metazoa; phylum Platyhelminthes; class Cestoda; order Cyclophyllidea; family Taeniidae; genus Taenia; species Taenia hydatigena. Next base: position 863,384 of record JADWOT020001577.1, read on the forward strand.
AACCAATTGAATCCAGCTGATGATAACCGATGAGTTATTATCGTGTTATTGGCTTCGTTTGCTTAGGCGTTTAGAACATCAAAATTGTTAACATGCTAAATGGTCTAGCATTAAGCTTGATTTGTGAGTAAAAGCATTCTCATGAGTGCTCATTTTTGAGACTTTAATGAAATGAAAAGTCAAAATTTGGTGTTTGACCTTGTTAACTGTTTGGCCGTCCATCTGTGACAACAGCGTCAGTTGATATCAATGAACTTGAGTAGATTTGAAGAAGGCTAAGTACGCGGGTGTATGGCTCTGGTAAGGTAGTGGCAACTCACCTTAGTGGGAGATGTAGCACTGGCTCAAGCACTGTGTCCGAGTCGGACAGTTGTGCATACGGTGATTCTAACTAAAGGTCGGTCGCTGCAATTTAAAGACACATTAACCACTGCTCGACTTCTCTGTGTATGATATGGTTGCAATGAACAAAGTCCGTGGTGCGTATCCACTTTTGTTGGCAATGCCGACTTGAACTGGATTGATGTAGCGCTTTTGTGGCCGGGTATAGAAGTCAAATCCAGTCACGACAGCGTTGAAGAATAGGTTTACAAATGACATCCACCAGCTGTACCTGCCGATCTCGGGCCACAGTTCGAAACCGAAATATTTATAATAGTAAAGGCGTTCCTTAACACTGTCACTTGTACACTTGGTTCATTTTGCGTCATCTATGCATAGGATCTACTTCGATGGAATAAGGACATCAATTATACGATGGGGACTTGCTTACTAATGATATTATGATCGGCTTACAGTGATTGTGGTTATGTTTGCTCCAAAACGTTTCTTTCATTGAAGGCTGATGTCGTTTATTACAACTAATGGATTTTGTTAATTACCAGCCTTTTGCTTTCAACATACTTGTTTCACGTCAAATGTTACAGCCTATAAAACGCGAGCATCACGATAACATTACTTTCATAAAAAAGTTATTCGAAAGCTCAATCGCCTCGCGAACCCAGCAACCCTGATCACAAGGCTATGATTTGTCTGAAGGGGATTTCGTCGGCTGAAGACGAACCGAATAAGATTTGCAAGTCTTATCAACATGCTCTTCAACACAGGCGTACTCATCCCTATTTTCAATTTAAAGGATTTGCAGGTTCATGTCAATAAGATCCACGAGCTGATATGTATGTGGTTGGAGATGCCAGAGGACAAGCCGCTGAAGGAGGAAGATAAAACTACTGCTGGTAGCAACGCGGGTGGGCCTTTCGAGGTTGGTGATGATGGTGCTGCTATAGAGGAGGTTGACTTAAGTTGTTTGATGCGCTGCTGCCCGTGTGTGCACATGTAAGATACGTTGGTAAAGCTGTTTGTTGCGTGAGGTAGCGTATTTATGAATCTCTTGGGCATGGTAGTCGGATGCATGCTGTCCACGTTGTGGACGCAGAGACTAAGGACGGTGTGCATGAGGTCGTTTCCAGAGCAAGTCCAGCCAATGTAAAGATGTAATTACTATCTAAAATCAAAATAGACTACTATGTTTAAAAGGATGTCTCTTTGCGAACGCATTTTTGTTGTAAAGAAGTCTAATTGCTATCTTAACACGCGAGTGTACAAATACATGTGACTCATTTTTGCCATGCTAGGGTAACAACGGCCAATTTTTCCGCATCTGAACGGTAGTGCGCGAGACCAATGGCTAATATGCTACCTTATGAAAGTACAATGACATAGTTCCATGGATCCTCCACTCAAAGGCACCACATCACTATTCAGTGCAACAGCATGAGTGACCAGCATTGTTTTCACAGTGCTATACCATCAGTCATACCTCCGTATAATACATCAGACCACATTTCAAATAGCACTTTTCCTATTTCTGGGGTCCATTCCACCCCAGTCACTTTGGATTCCAACAAACAGAGACAAAGTGTTTCGCTATTCGCAATCTTTGATGATACCTTAAACCTTCTGTTAGGCAACGGTAGTGCCATCATGATGACACTGCATAAAGGCACAAAATCGTGATGATCGCTTCACACAGCTATTCCAAGTAAAACCTTACCATAATTTGGCTTTTGTTGAGCTTGTTTTAGTGCGCTCAGCTGCTGTCATTCCTGTTGCGCTAAAGTGTGTCTACGATTCAAGTCAAATAGCCGCCCAGTGATGCAACTTCGACCAATTTCCACTAACACTGAGAAAAACACTCACTAGGTATAATGAGCACCGAGCCACGCAAAGTAAAATCAAGTCTGGTTTACTGAGCTTTTATATGTTATCCATCCCATCCAAAGCCAATCACTGCAATCGTACTCCGCACGAATGTTAAGCCAGTGCACACGGCTTTGTTCATTTTTTTATCTCAGAGCGCCTCTTTATCTCATGTCTCAGTCAAATTTTCTTTCTTGCGCATCCAAATCATTTAATTTGCACTGTAATTCAATTAAAGGTTTGCCATTTCCTCTGTAAAAGTCAACACCCCCACGACCTCAAACTTATGCGACGCGTGTAGGAAAAGGATATCCTGCTCAATACTTTAATGTGTGTATTCGTCCGACTCCCTGTTAGAACTAGCATGCATGAAGGTGAAGCGAGGATTTTGCACGTCCATGCGACCACATAAAGCGGTGACGCGATATCCGGTACCATCTCCAATCCTTCATCCCCTGTGCCAGACTTTCGTGAACTTGTAGGATATAATCCACGAGTAAGAAGGGCTACTGTGTCTTAAGAACACCGCGACCCATAACTTGGTTTGATTTAATCCACGAATCCGCCACCTATCATCGTGCACAATTTTAGCTTTAGGGACCTAACTTCCATTTTGGTGCTCTAGCTTAGTGGCATAGTGGAAAATGTTACAGCTATGGAGATTTCGGCCGATGCTGATTCGTATTTTGCAATAATGCAAAGCAGGACCCATTAGTTCTAATCCATTCCTTTATCTATAACCTTTGCCTAGGTCAGTCTTAACAAGCAGAGATACTCAAACAAAGTTGGAATCATTCTAATGACTATTGATGCAGATCAGAAGACAGACTATGCAAAAGTCGTCTTTCTTGCTGAAGAGCTCATTATTGGTAAAGTATTTCCATATCACAAAAAAACCGTTTGTTTGACAATGGCTAAGGCACTACAATATACCATGGTCTAGTACTGATGTAATGGATACCAACGAGCACGGGTTGCCATTTATGCTGTGATAGCCATTATTTATTACGAGTCCTTGCTGAACTAAAATTTGATAAAAATATTTCTCTCTGACTATGGCGGATCTAGATGCTGGCAATTAGCAATTAAATGTCAACAAGAAGGAGGAGAAGTGAATGTGCAAGTAGAAGTCATGATTTCTGGAGGTGACTGGGACCGCCGGAAACACTCAAGCAGTGGTTTATCTAGTCTCATATTTTAAATATGCTTCCACCTCATCAATCTCCTAGCGATTCCATCTTGCCTGCCGAAAGCTCAGAGGAGTTTGACCTCTCTTCGTTCCCACCGCGTTGGCTCTTATCAGTTGGAAATGTGCTTGGTGTACACAGACGCAAACTCGAGGACAAAGGTCCCCCACGGAATGCGATGCTGCCTAGATTATACAGCTTGCCTGTCAGGGCAGTGCTCGCTATCTTGTTGGTCAGTCATCCGACTATCGGACCAGTACACAAAAGCCGCACCCTTTCTCGTTAAACAAAGCATGTTAACAATAATGAAATCTCTGTATCTGGCTAGGTATGAGAAAATTAGAATCCTCCTCATAATGCGATTCACTAGGCCTATATCATAGCAAAATTGCTTGAAGGATTTCGTAGCTGCGGAGTAAGTCTACTTTCTTCCAAGTTTTTTTTTCTATTAAGAAGAACTAACGCATAATTAAAGATATCTCTAGTGCGCTTATTTTGCACCATTCTGCTCATGCAATTCTTCGAAATCTTGAGAGATAGAACGTCTTTGGCGCGGATAATGGACCGATGGTAATGCTACGTCAGAGAATGAGAAGAGTGATAATGACTCTCGTGACTTCCTTGGGAATAGTAATAAGGAAATTGCAAGAGCTCCCAGATCATACAATGCAGGAGGCTAAAACCAACTATCTTGCGGATAAAGATGTTTTGCCACTATTTTCCTGCAATTCTTAATGATAGCCTTGCAATTCCAACCTCATCCATACATGTTGCCTCCCTGGATTCGTCATTAATTTCGCTTTTAGAATTCCAAACAGTACGTAATTAGTTCCTTATTAAGCAGGTGCACATGTAACAGGTTAAAGCTTTAATAACCACAGATGCGCAATGATGCCTGACAGAATTCGCACAACCACGACATTGTGCTTGATCATCATAGTAAACACCGCTTTGGCGATGCAGCGAATGGTGGAGAAGCACTAAAGGAAACTGGAAACAAAATTGGATGGAACAATCAGGGTTGTTCAAATTTTACAGACACCAGACCTACCACTAATACAACCGCAAACCAACCCCGACCACAATCACAGCATTCTGCACAGCGTTGAAAATTAACTTATTCTGTGGTCAAACATAGTCTACGTGAAAGCTATTGTTCTACTGCCTACTTCGAGCACGTCCTAAGCAGGAAGCGAACTGACCCAGCACTTCCATGCGTAGCATACTGAGTACTTACTTGTGCCAATCAGGCTCAACGCACTTTCCTTTCTTTACATCAGTATCACACCCTACTAAATAACGAGATCTCGATTAGTAAGCATGCACAGTACTTGGCTGCGTTGGTCATCCACTTTGTCGCCTCCTTATCAGTGATTCTAACATGGTACCTCATCCAATCGCTGGAATGAATTCATCGCCTCACCTTCCGTCAAACCACGCTGGACACCTTTAGTCATGGTGTTGAGCGCAACTATTTGTGATTCCACTTTCCTATTAATTTGTTTATTTCGCCTCTTATCCCTCTACTAGCTACCCCATGACATATCAGGACTGAAGACATGCCATCTAGATGGGCGGATGCTCATTGAAATCGCTATTCACTTTCTACCAGACTGCTCATCAGTAGTGGTGGTAATCCAATGTTGGCTACGTGTTACCTTTGTAAAAACTAACGTCGAATGCTGGCAAATACGTATCTCACTCATTTGCCACGGAGCGTTTGCCTAGTGAGTTAGAAAAATAATGCCAGCATGAGTGAGGTCGGATTTATGGTGCCACACTTATGCTTGGCAGGTAAAGGACCTTCAATTTTTTGGGATGATAAAAGCCGATGATGACTGCGTGTTTGTACACGACTTGCGCTAGGGCTTATAAATGCATCCACCTTTACTAGAAGCACAGAAGTTTATGCAGTTTAATTTGTCTATCAACAGCCCTTGTGATGCAATGACTCCATTCCGTCAACCCTGATCACCCATGATTTTTCATGTCTTGAATTTCCAGATATAGCATCAGCTGGACATGTCGCACGACCACGTGCGCTTGCAGTTAAAGTCGTCTAATTATGCTGTGCTCCCCTCAATGGTATGCTCTGCATCAATTCTGCTTTTTCAAAAAATATTGCCCTGACCGCCGACTTTAAGCATTTATTTACTTTGAGGCATTCGCAAAAAGACACGCGTGAGTTCTCAAAACGAACACGTACGAGGGTAAAGCAAAAAAACCACTTCGATATGCAATGCATGATCGAATGACAGACGAAGTAACGGATGCTGAGTGCAGTACAAAGCAAGTGAGAATCAGACAGCCGCAGACCAGTCAGGCAGTATCTTAAATTTCCAGGCAGGCATAGCCAGTACTGGCATTGGGCTTGAGTGATTGCTAGGGTCGCAATTCCGTTACACAAAATGTTGTGGGAGCACGGTAAAATTCAGAAAGATTTGCACCGAACATTATGCCCCACAACAATTTTTGGCATTACCAGACTTCTAATCTTGCGCCCTTCCTTTCTTGCTGGACACCAACGCTAGCAATGTGGATGTGGATGGTGAACTCATACAAAACGCGATCGCTACCAAAACTGGTTTTTCCGTGAACACTATTCTGCAGCAAGGCATTGAACAGCAATAAATAACTACGCAGGTGATGGGTCACCTCAGGCCCCTAGAAGTGCAAATCAGCTAAAAATTGGCTGAATTTTAACGTTTTGGACTGCTGCTGGAAACCGATTCCATTGATGGTCAACCTTGTCTACCGCAAGGGCTGAGATCATCACTGATACCAAGTTAAAAAAAATTATAGGAAATAACAACTGCTCGCAGAACAATCTTTCTGCTACTGCACGTGAGGGGATTGGTAAGGAAGAGAACTGTATCATCAGAGTTGTGGTGACTTGCAGTCGCCTGTAATATCAAAGAACATTTTGATCCTAAAAATACAGAAGGACAAAATGAAGAAAGATGAAGAGGAACTGTAGTGCATCATCAAAGCAATCACGCCGTGTGCGCTCACGATCCACCACGCGATTCGCGTAAAAAGCCTATTTTCTTTAAAGACCATGATGTTTGCATTGGTGTTGCAATCTCATCTGTGCTAAGCCACTTCTTATGGGTCTACTCTGCTTTTTTCTCGTACAGACCTTCCCTTTAAGTGACCACAATTCTCTCACTCCGCTTCACTGATGGCCTTATGCGTTGCACCCGCTTTTACAAGGGCAGTACTGACGAGGCAGCAAAATTACCAGTGATTTGGCGTCCAACGCTTGCCCTAGATGCCAGTTTTGAGTCGCAAGCACCAATTAGGAAACAAAAAGGAAATTCGGGGTAATGTGATTACGCAATGCGCCAAACCCTCAGCGGCCTCCTCTTATTTGCTCAGAGTGCAACTACTGCGAGAATGTAACACGAGCACGAACCTGCGAGTCAAAACATGACTGCTTGCAATAATGAAGGCCTTATTTTAATTCCTTCGTGAGTTGATAGCAAGTTAGTTTTGAATGCAGATCAACGAATGTTCAAGTCTCTTCTCGATGGATCGAGTTGAAAAGAGATGTGCTACTACTTGAATACTAAGATCATTTAATCACTATAAATTCGCCCAAATCGCATTGCCTATTTACCAGAGCAGCCTTCACCACTTGGTCGGTTTTCGGATTCATACACGTGCATTCTATCTTTCTCCGGTCATTCGCGGGCAATGGCTGATATCGGTAGTGGCGAAGACACTGCTGAAGTCGCTGTTTGGCGGTGTCCGATTTTACGGAAGTACAAAGAGTTTTCGTCGACATATGATGGAAGTCTCCATCTTAACGGCACTTCTATCCCTAACGTAACAGTTCTTCCAATGAGTGCACAATAAAGGGAATACAACCTTGTAACAAGTACTGCAGCTGTGGTTGATACATTGGATTCGGACCCACTCTCCAATCGACCGCCAATTACTTCCGACGATGCCGATGGCGAATGCATCCAAGCTGTCAATATCAGCCATCTTGGGGTTCAAGACACCGGGTTACCCTTTCCCTTCATCATCAGTGCTTGCGATGCCGCTCTAACCCGCTCTTCTCAATTTGGCAAAACCTGGACGAAGTGTCTTCTATTTAGTCACTTAGCTCATTGCTTCACCATTAACTGCATGTGAATCACCACCATCACTAGGAAGGGTGCAGGTCATTCTTTTTCCTGACGAATTCGGATGCGCAGCAAGCAGAGCAGCGACTAATAAGATGGTCGAAGCAATCAGGATCACGCCCACAATGCAAATTTAACCATACTCACAGCCTTTCACACGGTGCTGTGAAGCAAGCATTCCTGATATTCATTTGTGCCGCGAATCTGTGGTTCTAACCTAATGGCTCATCACATTACTTACTTGGCTTCCTGCAGTCTGTCTCGGCAATGGTACTCGAAAAGTCGTCCATCTTGTGGCTGGATATCAAGAATGCGTTAGTGCGCTTTGCAAATATCAAGTAGGTGACCAAGATTACTTGTAATCTTATTTTAACATTATCCGTTCTTTTATTCAATTCATATTTCTCTTCCACAAGGTGAAGATAGATATGCTGGTTTATGCCATTCTCTCTTGCCATGCAGTCGAAATGGTAGGTTGCGGCTCACCTTCACTAATGATGATGTAGATTGCTTGTATTAGTGCGCTTTCATCTCTGATACTTCACCATACACCGACCTCTGTAAGGTTACCTGTAGGAACCTGTGCCACAACAGGATTTTGGCCTCTTTAGCCTAAACAGCTGATGGGGATCAACGACAGACCTGCAAATCGAATTAACTTGAATTGTGATTCACACAAATTCTTAATTGCTCTGATTCATATACTGCAGCAATCGCACCGATGCAGCAATCAGATGCAAGGAAATCTGGCATGGAGGACGGAGGATTGGAGATGGTAACTGTTAGGATGTCACCGCCTCGTGTTCCTGCATCTGCATCGATGACACGCCAGTTGGAAGGAGTGGGGAGGAGCAGAACCACACGCAAAGCCATGGCTCTACCGCGTGCGTGTCAAACCCAACAAAGAATGGGCGGACGCCCATCAGCGCGCGGTGGCAAGTTCTACATGGTGAAGGGAAAATCTCCAAAAGCGTTTGAGTGAATGCGGGTTAGGAGATAGGATGTGTAGAAAATTCCTCCTCGAGATTCTGTTTATTGGAAGCGCATCCAAGCTGTGATAATGACAATGCGCTGGAGTCATATATCATGGTAGTGGGAGAAATGCTAAGGGAAGTTACTGCTGCTGCTGCCGCTAAAAATGATGAGAGTATCGGCTCGTGATTGCAAATGTTTCTGTCATTGACGTTAGAGCACGGCAACTTGGGGTAGATTTTGGCAGTAGATGACAGGTCTAGAACGCCCTCTATGGAAGAGTCTACAAAGAGTGGAAAAATTTTTATATACATAAATGGAAACACTCAAGTATTAGCGATTCATTGGTTAAAACATGCCCGCCTCTCTTCCAATAAAACCGACACCTTTTCGACCATGCGAATACTTGGATGTTTTCATGCGTCTAGACAAAAAATTCTAAACTCTGTATAGGCTCTTCCGTAGAGGGCGTTCTAGACCTGTCATCTACTGCCAAAATCTCCCAAGTTGCCGTGTTCTAATGTAAACGACAGAAACATTTGCAACCACGAGCCGATGCTCTTATCACCGTCAACGGCAGCAGCAACAGTAAATTCCCCTAACATTTCTCCCACTACCATGATACATGACTCCAGCGCATCGACATTATCACAGCTTGGATGCACGTCCAATCAACAGAATCTCGAGAAAGAATGTTCTGCACATCCTACATCTCAATCCGCATCCACACCAACCCTTTCTTCGGTTAGTCAAGTGGGAGCATTCCCACAGCCTTTTGCTCCACCCGTCTGTTTTGGCTCTTCTCCAGCTCTTCACTTCCCACACCACTCTCTTCCACTGCTGCCCGACCAAGTTTGTATGCAGACCTCTTGTTGTCTTTCTTTGTATCACTATCTGCTCTCCAAAATTTTCGTTAACACGATTATAGAATTGCTAACCAGAAGTACTACCGATTCTACTGATATTGCTGCCAATTCCCAGACTAGCGAAACCCTATACACACCAATATTAATGCGGCCAACAACAACAACAACAAGGACGACAATAGCCTCGCCCATTTCACAATCTCCAATGAGGTGGATTGTGAGGGCGTGAATGAAGGAGAGCGACCGAGATGGGAATGCGAGAAGTGTGGGAAGACGTACGATGTCGCTGCCTCTCTACAAACACATAGGCGGATTCACTCGCCTTCATGGAAATGTCGCATATGTGGCACGGCGTTCAAGCGCAAGTGGCTTCTTCAGGTACACGAGCGCACACACACAGACGAGAAGCTCTCCGTCTGTCCCACCAACTAACGCGCCTTTGCTGATGGCTCGAATCTGCGAGCCCACATGCAAGCACACATGGAGGTGAATCGCTGGCGCTGTTCCCAATGCACTGCATCATTTGCTCGACACTGCTCCCTTAAGCGACACCTCGTAAAGTGTCCATTCGCTACTCTTGCAACAGCTGTTGTTACAAGTGAAAACTCTGCAACACCCCCAGTCAGTACGACATGCGACAGCGACATCATCGACTAGGATACTCCAAGATTTCGTGTCGCATTTATAATAGCAATGTTTTGGAAAATAAATGCATGCACTCACTGCAGAGTCTCTCTTTTAACATTGTGATCAATTAACAGCCGGCTATCAATAAAGGAGCCGCGAAGCGTGCGATGGGATGAGGTGGCTTACACCGTTGTGAATTCGATTTGATCACATTTGTTCCTATTCTTGCTTGGAGTCAGGTCACCTATGGTTGGGTTCGCGTATCATGATCGACGCCTCGAATGTAGTAATTCATGGCCCAATTTACCAGAACATTCGCCTTCGAGATCTGGAGGAAGCAACTATCTAAATCGCATCGAATCATTCGCATGTAACCTTGCACTTTGCTTTTGCTACCGTCTCGAGTTTTGTACAGTTCACATCGACAGAGCAGTGGTTCACTAATGATGTTGTAGATTGCTTGCATTAGTGCACTTTTACCTCTGCTACTTCACCTTACACTGGTCTCGTTGAGGCTACCTGCAGGAACCTGTGCCACAACAGGATTTTGGCCTCTTTAGCCTAAACAGCTGATGGGGATCGACGACAGACCTGCAAATCGAATTAACTTGAATTGTGATTCACACAAGTTCTTAATTGCTCTGACTTATATACTGCAGCAATCGCACTGATACAGCAATCAGATGCAAGGAAATCTGGCATGGATGACGGAGGAGTGGAGATAGTAACTGTTAGGATGTCACCACCTCGTGTTCCAACATAGATGGCATGCTAGTTGGGAGGAGCGTGGAGGAGCAAAACCACACGCAAAGCCATACCTCCACCTCATGCGTGTCAACTCCATGCCCATCAGCAGCTTCGTCAGGAAGACTTAGTCGAACGTGTACAATTGATTTGAGCGCGCGGTGGCAAGTTCTACATGGTGTAGGAAACATCTCCAATAGCATTCCTAACTTCCTAATGAGAATTGCAATTGTTCGGGGCTGCAATGCAAATTCCACGGTCTGAATGCAGAAAATGGAAAGAATAACTACGATACCAAAAATGCATTTGACTTAGAATCGAATACAAATGGACGACACATGCAGTGGCTTAAAAATTTGGGTGGGTCGAGATGGGAATGGTAGGTGGTGAATGGGGTACATACCATGACAACTTAGCAATCCATGCTGTCCCTAATTTACACAGACTAGTGCGCGTTGGAGCTAATAGAAATTTTTAGTTGCTATTATTGGACCGACATCGAAACAAAGGGAGTAAATACCTTCAATGCGGTGGTTAGAGGCAAATAACGCCAGCATTTACCCTAGGACATGGTAACGGCTATTTGACGTGGGGCGTTCACGTGCTTAAGTGCAACAGCAATGATCGCATACGAGTGAAAGAGGGCCTGAAATGAGTCAACCCAAAAGCATAGCTGATTCGTGCTAAGCTAAGCTTCATGAAGCTAGAATCACGATGCTGTGTCACCATGGTAGCGTTCTCTTTCGATGGCTGGCTCTCTGCTTAAAATTATGTTTCGTTTTGTCCACACTTGTCCTGAAATCGTTTAAAATATAGCCTTATTAACCAACTGCAAAATGTTAAGGGTGCTGAATCCCACAACGGCTAAAGGGATAGCAGCGAGAGATTACATGTTTACAGTATGCTTACAACACACCCCGACCTAAGATCCTATCAGCGCAATGGTTAACATCTGTGGCATCCCTGTAGTTTAGTTACTATGATCGTGTATTAGATGGCTACAAAGCCTGTCAATTAGAAGCAAAATTATTCTAGGCATCCTTCCCTTCCAGTATCATCTCATCAAAAGCGTCATGCATTCAATGGTTCAGGGGTGAACTAAAATATAAATTGATAAAGTTGCTTAAAAATTTAATGCAAGTGCAAGACGAATTTGAATTAGGTTTACAACAGAGTGACTAACATTGTGAGAATGCTAAGTTTGTTAATATTAAGGCGTCGCCGCTGATCGGATGCGACCGAATGTTAGTCGGGAATTATGATCAGCAGACCAACAGGCCTAAACCACAAAAATTGTCGGATCCACTGCACAATCGACGTAGAATGCACAAATTTCGAGAAGATGGTAACAGCAAAGCACGATGTCACCTGAAATAAATCGTTGTGGTTCCAAAATTTACTGCCTCTAAATTTAAAATGTGTGGATTATAGTTGGCTCGACCATGCATGATTTCCGAGCTCATTTTGTGCGCTAAAATGGAGCGATCAGCTACTGTCGATTTGACGTGGACCATCTATCATATTCGAAGGAGCAGTCTAGATTAACCTAACCGTTTCAGACTATTTGGAATCCCGTAAATCTCCAAGGCTAGGACTAACTACCACATCTTCCATTTTCAATAATCGAACCAAATTTCCTTTCATTTCGCCACATGCTCTGCAGCCAACCAAGTGTTCATTACCCATTGTTTGATCACAACAGTGAAAAAACAGACTGTGCGAAATGGGCATGAATTTATTTGCTTCGACATGTTCTGAAGTAGGTGCGTTTGACATAGTTAATTGCATAAATATGACTTTAAAAAATCGAAGCGACTGAAATGCCCTCTTAGTTGGTTGAGTTGATGATGCCTGCGTCTTACGTCGTGTTGACTAAGGAAGTAGTGGGTGTCGGTTGGGCAAAATGCTCTGGCTGAATGGTGCGAATGCGCCGGCAGATTCGAACGGTCGGCAAAGGCGTGTTGGCAGGTGGGACAGACGAAGGGCTTCTCGCCTATGTGCGTGTGCACATGACCTTGAAGACTTCGTTTGCTTGCAAATGCCTTGCCACAGAAGCCACATTTCTACGACAGTGAATGACTTTGCCAGTGCGATCGCAGAGAGGAATCGCTGTTATGTGTCTTCATACACTCCCAGCACTTCCATTTCGTTCGTACATATCTGTTCAATCCCTTATTGCTCACATCATTAGGAATTGTGGGAGAACCGGTGCTGTCATTATTCTTGCCGTTGTCAATCGTCACGCCATTAATAGTGGAATGAGAAACGCAGCTCTTCAGGAAGTCGGAAGCATCACCGTACGTCATGTCGAACATAAAATTTGAAAACAGGTAGTGATGGAAGGGAAGGCAATCAAAGGCCTGCAGGCCAACTCTACTAGGCTGTTGTGGAAGGGACTGACAAGGAACATCGGGCCCTATCAAGGAACGAGGATTGACACGTGGAGCATGAAACTGTGAAAGCGCTTCGACTTGGCCGATCGACAAAAAGGGGATGAGGGCATGGGTTGATAGGAAGGATGAAAAAGCAATATTTATGCTTGCCTCTTATTTAGATGACAACGCGATCCTATCCATGTGTGAGGCTGTCTAGCGGTTACGCTTCGTTAAATTGCTATTTTTGGCGAAAATGTGGTATTGCACAGGGTAATTTGTGAATTGCAAATACGGCCCATTTTCGCTTTGTCGAAACCCACGTGATCTCAATAAGGGATGGAGCTTTAACGAAACATTAGTAGGTGAAGACCTGTATGAATAGTATCCTTGAAAGTTCTCCTCTTATCGTATTGCTAGAGCCCTTAGCCTAGTTGGAGTGCTCATTTTTCCTGAAAGAAATGAAGCCAATTAGAGAATCATTACTGTCAGACAGTTCTGCAGACGGAGATGATTGACACTTGAGCCAAATATTTCTGGAAGAGAACGATGCTTTGAATATAGTTGCACTTAGTAGGCAGGCATGGTGTCTATCTGATACACTAATGCAATAATGAAAGGGCGATTTCTGTAAAACACATCATCTTCAAGATCTAGATGGAGCAAATTTTGGAATCGCAACAAATTATTTGCATGTTACTCTATGCTTTGCTTTCGTACATTTCACATCGAGAGGGCAGCTAATCGTAATCTATTCGTGGTTAAGGTTATGCAGCTTGCATTTAACACTGGTTACTAATTTCATGTCGGATTTCAATCCTCATTCTTAGATTTTCCTCACATGGAATCATTCGGAGATTACCAAGACTAAGTGCAAAAATAGCCTCCGATGAAAAGCACGTGAGCTAGGGAGACAATTGGGGTCCATGTACATTCAGATTTCGATTGATTTTAAAGGCCAATGCAACTGTGACAGAAGAAAAGGAGGTAGCCGCTTCGGAACTGATCACAAGTGATTCAGTGTCTGCGGGTTTCACCATAGTTGCTTGTCTTCTCCTTTTGGACCCATCAGTACAGCAATAATGAACCGTTTCTCTTCGCCAGCAGGCCTTGTTGCATTCTCCAGCATGCATTACCCATCAGTAGCAGACAACTCGTAAATGGATGATAAAGCTTCAAATATGTCTTGTGGTTGTAGTTTGTCACTATGACTCCACCCATCCACCTAGTTTCGACATGCATTTTACACGACAGTTGGAGTCATGCTGCTGTAATGACACGGCGTGGGCACCAGTTCGTGTGGTATTAGCTCCTCATCGTTGGGGAACCAATAATTGAATAATAGGTGAGTGACACAGGCATTCCGTTGGGATGGTGAGGTAGCAATGCAGCGAAACAGATTTCAGGGTGATAACTACTCGGCTCGCCGAGAACATCCATGGCGGTGTATTCCTCTGCCCCCTGCATTCGATCCAATCATTAAACGCTAGCGTGATCTGGTTTGATGCTCTCAATCGGAGATAAATGATCTTCAAGCCTACCCGTCGTTTGTCATGCGAGAATATTTTGGGTCTAAGATGATTGCTAACATCTACGAGAACTGTCCTCGCTGATTGCCAGTTATGCTTACCTAAGCCATCGCTATTATTGTTCGTTTGATGTTTGCCATCTATGAAAGTCACCAAATGTGAGTTGCTTAGATTCACCGGATGAACAAGTCAAATTAAAAAGGGTAGCTTTGAATTTGTAAGCGTTGACCATGCCTACCGGAATCATCCAGGTTAATTTATTTTCTCCTTCAACTGATTGCACCTGCCCTTAATTTGTGCCAGGCAAACGAAAAGTAGATTCTTCACCCAGAAGGAATAGAAATGGTGGGAGACGCTGCATCCGCTTGCCTCTATTTATTACACATGCACAAGCGTTTAGAAGGCGGAAACAAGATATTGTATTGAATGACAGAGTACCATCCAAGTCAAAGCACTCAAATCAAAAAAGCGTTTAATGTTACGGTTGCGCGAAGTACGGACCATTCTTTATTTTCACCCGATTCAACCACTATGATCCATGCAGTGTGTGTAGTGATGAGTTTTCCTGTAATTTGGTGTTCAGTTAGTGCGAGATTTGCACTACGCGAACAGTTGGAGGACGGCCAAATACCGGAAAATAATGATCCCTCTCCAGAGGTGTAAGTTCTTCTCATGACCGGATAATCGGCGTGCAAATCATCCGATCAAAGATAATCGACACATCAGAATCCGTAGTTAAACTACATGTGAGGTGTACCTGTGCTCTCGTAATTACGGGTAAGTTATTTTTCAACAGTATAAGCTTCAAACAGTGCGCATCTTTTAAGCATAGAAGCGATTGTCAACACCGTTACCAACACAACATGTAAGAAGAGCTTTAGCAGACTACGAGATTGTCTAAATCGCCTTTTAACATTAAAAGCACGAAGTTTCGCTATTCATGCATTTACCGGGATATCCGTTCTTCCCTAAACCTCATCACTCTACAGTGGTTTATGCAATAGCAAGAGCTCTCGAGGAACTTTGTCGAACCCCATTTCAGGTTAACAACTGACTCTCGATGGGTGAGGGTCATAGTCGTGTCCAAGTACGAATGGATGGCAATGTCATGTATTGCTGCCATCGTTTGGTTGGCACGTTGATAATCATGCAAACATTTATTGATTGCGTGTTCCTCCCTAATTTTATTCTGTTTTGTACTGGCTCCATTCGTGTCTTGATTAAACTCGCATCAACATTTGCACAAACACTTAAAAATATCTGGCTGTCGCTTTGGACTTAATTGCACCAAAAACAAAATGGTAGCTGGTGTCTGCCTTTTCCCCAACGGACACATCGCTGGTATTACAAACTACATATTCCTTGGCAAAAGCTATGAGACATCATAAAATTGATGTGTGACGCTTTGCCATGCTATTGGGTTGACTCATTTCAGGCCCTCTTTCACTCGTATGCGATCATTGCTGTTGCACTTAAGCACGTGAACGCCCCACGTCAAATAGCCGTTACCATGTCCTAGGGTAAATGCTGGCGTTATTTGCCTCTAACCACCGCATTGAAGGTATTTACTCCCTTTGTTTCGATGTCGGTCCAATAATAGCAACTAAAAATTTCTATTAGCTCCAACGCGCACTAGTCTGTGTAAATTAGGGACAGCATGGATTGCTAAGTTGTCATGGTATGTATCCCATTCACCACCTACCATTCCCATCTCGACCCACCCAAATTTTTAAGCCACTGCATGTGTCGTCCATTTGTATTCGATTCTAAGTCAAATGCATTTTTGGTATCGTAGTTATTCTTTCCATTTTCTGCATTCAGACCGTGGAATTTGCATTGCAGCCCCGAACAATTGCAATTCTCATTAGGAAGTTAGGAATGCTATTGGAGATGTTTCCTACACCATGTAGAACTTGCCACCGCGCGCTCAAATCAATTGTACACGTTCGACTAAGTCTTCCTGACGAAGCTGCTGATGGGCATGGAGTTGACACGCATGAGGTGGAGGTATGGCTTTGCGTGTGGTTTTGCTCCTCCACGCTCCTCCCAACTAGCATGCCATCTATGTTGGAACACGAGGTGGTGACATCCTAACAGTTACCATCTCCAATCCTCCGTCCTCCATGCCAGATTTCCTTGCATCTGATTGCTGTATCAGTGCGATTGCTGCAGTATATAAGTCAGAGCAATTAAGAACTTGTGTGAATCACAATTCAAGTTAATTCGATTTGCAGGTCTGTCGTCGATCCCCATCAGCTGTTTAGGCTAAAGAGGCCAAAATCCTGTTGTGGCACAGGTTCCTGCAGGTAGCCTCAACGAGACCAGTGTAAGGTGAAGTAGCAGAGGTAAAAGTGCACTAATGCAAGCAATCTACAACATCATTAGTGAACCACTGCTCTGTCGATGTGAACTGTACAAAACTCGAGACGGTAGCAAAAGCAAAGTGCAAGGTTACATGCGAATGATTCGATGCGATTTAGATAGTTGCTTCCTCCAGATCCCGAAGGCGAATGTTCTGGTAAATTGGGCCATGAATTACTACATTCGAGGCGTCGATCATGATACGCGAACCCAACCATAGGTGACCTGACTCCAAGCAAGAATAGGAACAAATGTGATCAAATCGAATTCACAACGGTGTAAGCCACCTCATCCCATCGCACGCTTCGCGGCTCCTTTATTGATAGCCGGCTGTTAATTGATCACAATGTTAAAAGAGAGACTCTGCAGTGAGTGCATGCATTTATTTTCCAAAACATTGCTATTATAAATGCGACACGAAATCTTGGAGTATCCTGGTCGATGATGTCGCCGTCGCATGTCGTACTGACTGGGGGTGTTGCAGAGTTTTCACTTGTAACAACAGCTGTTGCAAGAGTAGCGAATGGACACTTTACGAGGTGTCGCTTAAGGGAGCAGTGTCGAGCAAATGATGCAGTGCATTGGGAACAGCGCCAGCGATTCACCTCCATGTGTGCTTGCATGTGGGCTCGCAGATTCGAGCCATCAGCAAAGGCGCGTTAGTTGGTGGGACAGACGGAGAGCTTCTCGTCTGTGTGTGTGCGCTCGTGTACCTGAAGAAGCCACTTGCGCTTGAACGCCGTGCCACATATGCGACATTTCCATGAAGGCGAGTGAATCCGCCTATGTGTTTGTAGAGAGGCAGCGACATCGTACGTCTTCCCACACTTCTCGCATTCCCATCTCGGTCGCTCTCCTTCATTCACGCCCTCACAATCCACCTCATTGGAGATTGTGAAATGGGCGAGGCTATTGTCGTCCTTGTTGTTGTTGTTGTTGGCCGCATTAATATTGGTGTGTATAGGGTTTCGCTAGTCTGGGAATTGGCAGCAATATCAGTAGAATCGGTAGTACCTCTGGTTAGCAATTCTATAATCGTGTTAACGAAAATTTTGGAGAGCAGATAGTGATACAAAGAAAGACAACAAGAGGTCTGCATACAAACTTGGTCGGGCAGCAGTGGAAGAGAGTGGTGTGGGAAGTGAAGAGCTGGAGAAGAGCCAAAACAGACGGGTGGAGCAAAAGGCTGTGGGAATGCTCCCACTTGACTAACCGAAGAAAGGGTTGGTGTGGATGCGGATTGAGATGTAGGATGTGCAGAACATTCTTTCTCGAGATTCTGTTGATTGGACGTGCATCCAAGCTGTGATAATGTCGATGCGCTGGAGTCATGTATCATGGTAGTGGGAGAAATGTTAGGGGAATTTACTGTTGCTGCTGCCGTTGATGGTGATAAGAGCATCGGCTCGTGGTTGCAAATGTTTCTGTCGTTTACATTAGAACACGGCAACTTGGGAGATTTTGGCAGTAGATGACAGGTCTAGAACGCCCTCTACGGAAGAGCCTATACAGAGTTTAGAATTTTTTGTCTAGACGCATGAAAACATCCAAGTATTCGCATGGTCGAAAAGGTGTCGGTTTTATTGGAAGAGAGGCAGGCATGTTTTAACCAATGAATCGCTAATACTTGAGTGTTTCCATTTATGTATATAAAAATTTTTCCACTCTTTGTAGACTCTTCCATAGAGGGCGTTCTAGACCTGTCATCTACTGCCAAAATCTACCCCAAGTTGCCGTGCTCTAACGTCAATGACAGAAACATTTGCAATCACGAGCCGATACTCTCATCATTTTTAGCGGCAGCAGCAGCAGTAACTTCCCTTAGCATTTCTCCCACTACCATGATATATGACTCCAGCGCATTGTCATTATCACAGCTTGGATGCGCTTCCAATAAACAGAATCTCGAGGAGGAATTTTCTACACATCCTATCTCCTAACCCGCATTCACTCAAACGCTTTTGGAGATTTCCCCTTCACCATGTAGAACTTGCCACCGCGCGCTCAAATCAATTATACACGTTCGACTAAGTCTTCCTGACCAAGCCGCTGATGGGCGTCCGCCCATTCTTTGTTGGGTTTGACACGCACGCGGTAGAGCCATGGCTTTGCGTGTGGTTCTGCTCCTCCCCACTCCTTCCAACTGGCGTGTCATCGATGCAGATGCAGGAACACGAGGCGGTGACATCCTAACAGTTACCATCTCCAATCCTCCGTCCTCCATGCCAGATTTCCTTGCATCTGATTGCTGCATCGGTGCGATTGCTGCAGTATATGAATCAGAGCAATTAAGAACTTGTGTGAATCACAATTCAAGTTAATTCGATTTGCAGGTCTGTCGTTGATCCCCATCAGCTGTTTAGGCTAAAGAGGCCAAAATCCTGTTGTGGCACAGGTTCCTACAGGTAACCTTACAGAGGTCGGTGTATGGTGAAGTATCAGAGATGAAAGCGCACTAATACAAGCAATCTACATCATCATTAGTGAAGGTGAGCCGCAACCTACCATTTCGACTGCATGGCAAGAGAGAATGGCATAAACCAGCATATCTATCTTCACCTTGTGGAAGAGAAATATGAATTGAATAAAAGAACGGATAATGTTAAAATAAGATTACAAGTAATCTTGGTCACCTACTTGATATTTGCAAAGCGCACTAACGCATTTTTGATATCCAGCCACAAGATGGACGACTTTTCGAGTACCATTGTCGAGACAGACTGCAGGAAGCCAAGTAAGTAATGTGATGAGCCATTAGGTTAGAACCACAGATTCGCGGCACAAATGAATATCAGGAATGCTTGCTTCACAACACCGTGTGAAAGGCTGTGAGTATGGTTAAATTTGCATTGTGGGCGTGATCCTGATTGCTTTGACCATCTTATTAGTCGCTGCTCTGCTTGCTGCGCATCCGAATTCGTCAGGAAAAAGAATGACCTGCACCCTTCCTAGTGATGGTGGTGATTCACATGCAGTTAATGGTGAAGCAATGAGCTAAGTGACTAAATAGAAGACACTTCGTCCAGGTTTTGCCAAATTGAGAAGAGCGGGTTAGAGCGGCATCGCAAGCACTGATGATGAAGGGAAAGGGTAACCCGGTGTCTTGAACCCCAAGATGGCTGATATTGACAGCTTGGATGCATTCGCCATCGGCATCGTCGGAAGTAATTGGCGGTCGATTGGAGAGTGGGTCCGGATCCAATGTATCAACCACAGCTGCAGTACTTGTTACAAGGTTGTATTCCCTTTATTGTGCACTCATTGGAAGAACTGTTACGTTAGGGATAGAAGTGCCGTTAAGATGGAGACTTCCATCATATGTCGACGAAAACTCTTTGTACTTCCGTAAAATCGGACACCGCCAAACAGCGACTTCAGCAGTGTCTTCGCCACTACCGATATCAGCCATTGCCCGCGAATGACCGGAGAAAGATAGAATGCACGTGTATGAATCCGAAAACCGACCAAGTGGTGAAGGCTGCTCTGGTAAATAGGCAATGCGATTTGGGCGAATTTATAGTGATTAAATGATCTTAGTATTCAAGTAGTAGCACATCTCTTTTCAACTCGATCCATCGAGAAGAGACTTGAACATTCGTTGATCTGCATTCAAGGCTAACTTGCTATCAACTCACGAAGGAATTAAAATAAGGCCTCCATTATTGCAAGCAGTCATGTTTTGACTCGCAGGTTCGTGCTCGTGTTACATTCTCGCAGTAGTTGCACCCTGAGCAAATAAGAGGAGGCCGCTGAGGGTTTGGCGCATTGCGTAATTACATTACCCCGAATTTCCTTTTTGTTTCCTAATTGGTGCTTGCGACTCAAAACTGGCATCTAGGGCAAGCGTTGGACGCCAAATCACTGGTAATTTTGCTGCCTCGTCAGTACTGCCCTTGTAAAAGCGGGTGCAACGCATAAGGCCATCAGTGAAGCGGAGTGAGAGAATTGTGGTCACTTAAAGGGAAGGTCTGTACGAGAAAAAAGCAGAGTAGACCCATAAGAAGTGGCTTAGCACAGATGAGATTGCAACACCAATGCAAACATCATGGTTTTCAAAGAAAATAGGCTTTTTACGCGAATCGCGTGGTGGATCGTGAGCGCACACGGTGTGATTGCGTTGATGATGCACTGCAGTTCCTCTTCATCTTTCTTCATTTTGACCTTCTGTATTTTTAGGATCAAAATGTTCTTTGATATTACAGGCGACTGCAAGTCACCACAACTCTGATGATACAGTTCTCTTCCTTACCAATCCCCTCACGTGCAGTAGCAGAAAGATTGTTCTGCGAGCAGTTGTTATTTCCTATAATTTTTTTTAACTTGGTATCAGTGATGATCTCAGCCCTTGCGGTAGACAAGGTTGACCATCAATGGAATCGGTTTCCAGCAGCAGTCCAAAACGTTAAAATTCAGCCAATTTTTAGCTGATTTGCACTTCTAGGGGCCTGAGATGACCCATCACCTACGTAGTTATTTATTGCTGTTCAATGCCTTGCTGCAGAATAGTGTTCACGGAAAAACCAGTTTTGGTAGCGATCGCGTTTTGTATGAGTTCACCATCCACATCCACATTGCTAGCGTTGGTGTCCAGCAAGAAAGGGAGGGCGCAAGATTAGAAGTCTGGTAATGCCAAAAATTGTTGTGGGGCATAATGTTCGGTGCAAATCTTTCTGAATTTTGCCGTGCTCCCATAACATTTTGTGTAACGGACTTGCGACCCTAGCAATCACTCAAGCCCAATGCCAGTACTGGCTATGCCTGCCTGGAAATTTAAGATACTGCCTGACTGGTCTGCGGCTGTCTGATTCTCACTTGCTTTGTACTGCACTCAGCATCCGTTACTTCGTCTGTCATTCGATCATGCATTGCATATCGAAGTGGTTTTTTTGCTTTACCCTCGTACGTGTTCGTTTTGAGAACTCACGCGTGTCTTTTTGCGAATGCCTCAAAGTAAATAAATGCTTAAAGTCGGCGGTCAGGGCAATATTTTTTGAAAAAGCAGAATTGATGCAGAGCATACCATTGAGGGGAGCACAGCATAATTAGACGACTTTAACTGCAAGCGCACGTGGTCGTGCGGCATGCCCAGCTGATGCTGTATCTGGAAATTCAAGACATGAAAAATCATGGGTGATCAGGGTTGACGGATTGGAGTTGCTGCCGCAGTTCGAGGACAAGCTACAGCATTTTTGTGAAAATCGCAGGTTGATGGTATCGCCTCCTCCAGTTCCACCTTCCACGCTACTTTCCGAAGTGGTAACTACATTAATAATTTTTAGTGCGTTGCAACAATTGTTGGTGCCCTAGTGAGCTTGTCAATGCATCAGAATTTCCTCTCTTTGGCCAAGCCAAATAAGTTCATCCCCATTTTTAGAGTGCGTCAATTGTGGTGCTCTCCAAAGCGCAGTAGGGCAGCTGCAGCCGCAGCCGCAGCCACTCATAATTGCACTGCAAAGGAAGAAGCCTCAGAGTTGAGCTGATGCGGACAGTTGAGGGAGGTTTGTGAAATTGATAGTCTTCTGCATCGATATGCCGAGGTGTGCAATGGCTAACTTGGATACCTACGGTACCTTGTCAATCTACTTACTTAAAATCCTATTGCCTTCCGTGGTTTCCGTATTACAATTATCATCACGCGTATTGGAAAATGCGAAGTAGTTTACATTGGTTCATCTCGCAGATGCAATCAAATGCCTACCGCCGAAATGACGACTGGCGTTGGCATTGATTCCTCAGCCAATCTCATTTGCTTGCGTACTACCTTTAAAACAACAGCTTCCGCTAATTGGCCCGCGAAATGCGGTGGTAGATGCAGCAGAGTTATCGCCTATATTAAGGGAAAAGTAAGGATATGATGGTAGGAAAATACCACTAATCTCGTTATTTTTTGTTTCAGATCAAAATCAGTTGCTTTGCAAACATGAAGCACTTCCGGTGAATTAGCTGAAGTGAGACATACCGCAGATCGTATGCCCTGGTGTGGCTATGGTGGATGCTTCGGTAGTAGCACAGCCGTTTATGCTTGAACAAGTGAGATGTGAGCAGCAGGAGTCATTAGTGCGAAACGCTATAAGTAGCAAAGAGGTGCAACGCACAAGATTTGCGGACTGAACACAGCGTGACTCCTTTGAGATGTCACAAACCAAAAAATATAACTTTTGGGTGCTGTTTTTAAAACAATCAACTTAAACTTGGTTTGCACAGAGGCTATTCTCTAACCAAGTCCACTATGTTCACCTAAATATGCTAACAGTTGGGTACGCGAAAATCGAAAGCCATGCGTGCAAAGCAAAAAGCTATATACCAAGTAGCGGCACCTTCGCAGAGCTGTACAGTGCTTTGCTTTGGATGCGGTACAATTTGGATTAAGAAGGCCTCATACTTTGACAAATAATTAGCAAATAAATTAGATTTCATATAAGTGGCTTGCATCGAAGGCTTTGGTGGCAGCCAGACAGAAGAAACAGGTGCTGTTGGAGCTACAAAAACTAGTACCTAGGATGGAAGTATGCAAGGGGAGGTAAAAGAAAATTTTTGCCAAGCTCTTTAACTATGTATGGAGGAAGGATCCTAAAGCGGCACAACCTTACGTAACTACAGATACAACTATAATTTTTTCAGTCAGTTTACTTCTAAATAAATATCTCACCAAGACTTGCAGTGATATTGATGTCTGCCTGCTCTGAGGAAGCCGCAGCGGCTTAAACCCTGCTGGAAATCTTTTGACGGTTGGGTTGATAAAATACACTACCTAAACCAATGGCATGAGTCCTTTACTCTTGCACTGTAACCATTCTTGATGAGGAGGACAAAAAGCATTCTCATGGTTGTAAGATAAAATAGTAACAGTAGAAATCGAATAAAGCGCCACTTAAGATGAGACTGTTTGCTTGCGAGTGAGAAGGATAGTATCTCTCATCTGGCCGCTCAAAAGCATAATTTTTTCTCAAAGACAGGTGAGAAGAGGCAGAAGTCGGTAGTTAGGATAGAGGCGGACAGCACAGGGTAACAATGAATTCATCGCTGCAGATGGAAATGTTGACGTCCTGATTAGTGACGCACGGTCTACGCCATAGCCGAAAGGTCCCTGAGGGCTGGAGGGATGGTAAAGCAGATAAAGGAGTCTGGTGCCGCTCAGCTGAGGATGATGGACTGCATTTTCCTGTGGCCTATGGTGCCCCAATTTTAGCCCGCATTACCAAATTGCCCAATTCACCACTGCAATCTCAATAAAGAATCACAAATTTCGCGTTTGTCCTTAGCGAAAAAACATTGAACGAAATAGAGTTCAGGTATCATATTACCTAGAATAAAATAAATAGCAAGCTGTATCTGGTAAATCCAAATGCAAATCTGCCTTCCGATATCATTAGGCGCACCATTTATCTTCCAAGCGGCAGTATTGATGAGTCTGAATGCAAATAATATTTAAGTCATAGTGACTTTAAAAGTGTTCGCGGTGAGAAATGGAGACGAAGTTGCAAGATACAGAAGCTGTATACGTATTGACTAATCGGGCCTAAGAAATTTGCTTACCTGTATCTGCCAGACGAAAATTGGTGCAGGTTTATTTCAAAGTCGTGTGCACACGCTCCTTCTCGACTTGTGATAGGTCTACACGTTCGCCAACAAATCATAGAGCAGCAGTAGAGCACTGGCAGAAGCCGATGACAGAGTTGAACAAAAGTGGCCAGCATGTCGCAAGCTTAGTGTCAAAATAGGGCTCTAAGCGCAACCATAACACATCGTGGAGCGACTTCGAAGAAACAGAGGCTGGTGCTAAATGCTTTGTACTTTTGACTTACGGGTGTCTATGCATTTGAAGGAATGCAGCATCACTAATTGGAGACAATAGAAAGAACACTGCCGGAAATTATGAGCTTGAAAATACGTGCATTTTGTTTCTACTACACTTTGACTGGCATCCAATGTTAAATATATGTATTCAGATACTTTTGTATTAAGGGAAGAAAGGCATAAAGGCAAGAGAAATGCTCTTCCAAAAACGTTGTATTTTAAACAGCGTCATAGAAGAGCTGCCAATAAAGCCGATAAGCAGAGATACCTGACTGAGTGGGTGTAACGACACGCAAGTGTAATCCAATTCGGTGAGAATTTTAGGTGGTAAGGTAAAAGCAATGCAGATGACAGCATCGACATTAATAGAGCAAAACGCTTATTAATAGGGCAAGTTGTGGCGAATAAACAAAAGGGTGGTCTGAATAACACCCGCGCTTTGCTCACATTGACGCATGTCTGCACTCCAGTGCCGAATTATTCAAAGGAAGATCCAATGTATTGGTAATTCTTCGGCGGTTTGAGAGGCGCGCATCGCACTCTTTTGCAGAAAACAGCATTCTAAATTTTGGCTCCTAAGCCGTATTTGGACCTTATCTCCATCTTCTGTTATCGCCCGCATTACACCAATTGATTATTACCGGCTCACCAGGTACTCACATAGTCATGCAGACAGTTAAGAAAGGAGACAGAAACGAAACAGTGATGCAGAGGGATGCGCTTTAAAAGGAGTTTTGCATGCGACGGAGAAGCAACGATGTCGGTGCTAGGGTTATCTAACTGAAGAGGGAAGATTGATGGTGGTGATTTTCCGCACTTGCTCAGCTTTGCTGCCTGTGTGATGAAAAGCTTTAAGACCATTATTGTTTACCGAGCATTTAAGTAATTGTTGAGACCTGTAAGCTTATGCAAAGGTAAGAAAAAAATTAAGACCAATTTTAGTTCCACATCATGATGCGTCTTTGGATACAATTCATTTGCCTGTGCTGGCTGATTTTCCTGATGCAAAGAGCCTATTATATCATAACATTAATCTTTAATCCCAGATCAAGATCGACACATCCGAGATGAGCAATTGAGTCGATCATAGGGCTTATTGCCAGCTGATCCCTTTTATGCAATGTGCAAGTTGTCTTCTTAAATAAGCTTCAGGCCTGGACCGCACAACAGACTTGAATGGTCGACACTTATAAGCCTATTTCTTAACAACCTTCGATTCTTTACCGTCTTTAGACAAAAGACTCTTATTTTCTTCTTTTCTGAACACGCATGTCTCGATGCAATCATTTAAAACTCACATGGTAAACAACCCTGCTCACTTGGAGGGTGGTGCCCACGTATAAAGACCATTTCGCAAGGGCGAATTTGTTACTACACTCGTCGAATGCAGGCTGGGTGCTCCCTTCTTCTGCTCTCTAAAGGGCATTAGTGTAATGGGATTTCTTCATAATCTCCCTCCGCCTCAGATCGCACATACACATACGTCTGCTGACTCCATTGACTCGCATTCTAGGAGACTCGAAAGCTGAAAACCTAGTAAAGGGATTGTATAGCAAACCCGATAGCATTTCTTTTTCATAGGCAACCAGGCTCAAATAGGTCTGCATTATGCCCTTATGGAGGTCAAACCCTATCTCCGAGACCTCTGCTGTGCAATAAATTACCTAGTCACAGCACAGCTTTGATAAGTTAATTAACAAGCCAGGTAAAATTTAATCGTGCTAAACTCCATGTATCACGCCATGTGAACGATCCACTTTGAGTTTTATAGGGCTTTAGCATAAAAACATAGCGATTGTTGGATTAACGAAACAAATTAATTGCTGATGTCAAAACGAAAACATAGTTATTGAGGTTGTAGTTGTTGTGGGAAAGTTACGGCATGGGATTGGGCGGCATCGGTGCATGTAAAAGGCTTAAGCTGATATGGCGCATCACATTTGACTAGATGAAGCGCAACCGAGGTGGAGATCCGCTTGTAGTTTTAGGCACTCCATGGACTGTGGGCTATGTAGAATTGGTCAAAAGAGAGGGACCTACAGGATGTGATGCAACTGGCAAGGTATACCTGTGGAAGTACTCAACCATGTCTAGTTCCGACTACCCTCCATAGGGTAGCTTGCATCGATTTGTAGCAAGGTCTACAATCTATTTATATGTCGAACAAAGTAGGCCAAAGCAACTGGCTGAAAGAGACACGAGAACTTACCTCAAATCCGACGCCAAAATCGTAGTGGTAGGCCAGATGGATTTTCCAGAATCAAATGGTTAGAATCACTGCCTTTGCTATACCTACTGCAGAAAACGAATCCCTACTAGGATGATAAAGGCTAGCTTGTTGCAATTCAAACTGATACATAAGGCTGAAACTAGAACTAAATAAAAGCTTATTAGGTAGGCAACCGATCAGCGTTTGTATGAGAGATGGGACTGACATCAAAGATGGTAATCTAAATAGAAAACCATGCCACAGTGTATCGAATATAAAGAAAGTGATTAAGAAGGCAGAGTTTGTTAGAGGAGCCTGAAATCTTACTGAATGGATACCGGTGTGTCACACAAGAAAAATGGTTTGCTGATTGGCCGTGGTATAGAGTTGACATCTGTAGTAGGTTATTAGAAGGCAGGCCTGAAGTCACTTCTGGCAATTTACACTTAATACATGAAAAGAGGGTGAGAAGAGCTTAAAACAGCTGTAATTGCATTAATTTGCTGTGGTGCGCCATTTATTGAGGGATAAGTAACCATGCACTCTTTAAAGCTTTCAAAAGGACTCCTGTTCTCACTGTTGCTGATTGATGGATGCAACAGCAGAACAGGAGGTCAATAGTTCGTTTTGCTTTGTTAGCCTGAAGTCGTTGCAATGTAATGTAAAACATTTGTGCTACTATATTTGGAAAACATGTTCCATCGTGCGCACTGGAGTGGCGGTTAAACAATGAGAAGGTGGTGACACAGTTGATGGCGGGACGAAGTCTGGGAGGTGAGTTGCAAGGCAAATAAAGCGAAGGGCTGAAGCACTACAAGCATGAGACTTAAAGAAAATTTCTTGTAAAGTGCATGCTGTGTTGTGAGCCACTAACAAAGCGTGGAGTGATTCAGCTCCACAAACGCGACGGGATCGTGTGTAGCTCATCGACAAACAGAAAAATAATGCCACTCTCTTTTCGCAAACATGAGGAATCAAACTAAGGATTGCGCACTAGTGAATAGTGAAACGAAAAGGGAATGCAAAGTTCCCTCTTCCATCGCACGCGAAATGGACCATTTTGGTGCCTATAAACTGTTTCATCACTTGCTTCTTCTTGTGCATCATGCCACTCAAATCTGGAATCAACTTTCTTTTCCAAGATCGGGCAACCCACTAAACAAAGCACCATATGAGTCAAGCAATTTAATCCATTTACTCTCCGACTAGCTCTGTTGGTCGACTTTACATCTTCTCAAGTCCCCATACAGAGCATCGAAGGAGAAGAGACCGACGCTACAAAAGTAAAATAAAGCTCGGCTAGGGAAACAAAGACGATTTTATTGCATGATCAGGGCTTAGCTGGCACCCTTTCTGATGGAGCTTGAATCAGGAGGAGTCATCATAGACTGAATCGCACTCCTGTGCATTTGGCACACATAATCAGGGGAAGGTGACTTGTCACTCCAAAATTCGCTAACTTTTTCTCCACTCAGCAGCACCTTCTCTGCATTGCTTATTGCTGAGCTTTAAATGCACTGGAAAACTAAAAATGGTGTTTTTGCTTGCCTTATGTCTGGATGGCAACGTGGTCTTATCCATGCACAAGTCTGTCTGACGGTTGCGCTTTGATAAATTAAAAGGGTTTTAAGCAAAAAATAGTATTGCACAGAGTAAACTGCAAATTGTATGTAGCTACCGACTTCGCCTTGTGGAAAACACAGGCGATTGAAAAAGGGACAAAGTTTGAACAAAACAGTGGCAATTAAAGGACTGCTTGAATAGCAGTTTCGAAAGTTATCCTCTTATCTTTTGCTAAAGCATTGAGCGTTGCTGGATTGTGCATGCTCTCTAAATGACTAAATGACTAACTGCTACCAAACCTTTCCGCAGACCTGGATGGCAGACACATGAGCAACAGGCTAGAAATTGAGGATCAAAAGGCAAGAACATAATGGTTGGCACTGCATCGTCGAAGGATTATTAGCAAAAACAACGAAGCAGGATCACAAAATGAGCATTGAGCGACCACACTTATAGCCTTTTATTTGATTAATTTTAATTTCGAGAGGATAGTACCTGCACTGAATCCGATGAATTGAACACCATCAGAATGCACAAATAGACTCCACTGTTGACAACAATCCAGCCATGTCGGCATCCTACAAATGCAAACTGAAGTAGCCAGTTAAAATACGGTTAGTAGAGTAGTGATGAAAGGATGGCCGAAAGAGAGGGTGTTCTCCCCTCACATGGACACACGACCACGCATCACCACTCAAGGCTAGTTATCACATTCATTCACAGACGCTGAAGTACCAAACTGTCATGGTGACATGCTGATGTGGTAAAACTTGTTCTCCTTCTGATTACATCACCTATGCATGCTTATTTTGCAAGAATCACCCGCTCGCGCATTGAGTGTGCGACTTGAGGTGGGGAGTGGGGAAGCATGTAATCGGAAGCTCTACTCGTCTGCTTGAGTAGTTACTCATGCATCCATGAATAGTGAGATACTTCGCCACCTTCCCAACCCAACACATTAAGGGTCAGGCACCACCCTCACTTCAGATTCTGTGGATGCTCTCATGACACCTTACCAAGACACGCATAGCATTAAGAATGGAGAGTACACAAAAGATGAGGAAAAATCGCTGCACTAAAGTACTATAATAAGTTTAAAAATATTGGGATTTTACTGATTTTTGGAAGTGTCAGCATAAAGCTAGCAGCGTGAGAGATGATTACAGTGGTTGACTACACCTAGTTTTAGGGTTCCATATAGCAATTGGTAGATCCGTTCACGATTTTTGCAAAAGCGACCTTTGTCCTGTGCCGTTTTTAAATGGTTTCAGATGCACTGATTATTTGCTGTAAAAAAGGACTGCAAACGGTGGAGTGAGATCACTATGCTGATATGTGGTTGTCTTTATGGGCTTTCTTAGTTCAAATTCTGCGCTGGCTAAGCATGGCATGGTAGGAAGTTTCACCACCACATCCCCCGCTTTAGGCAAGGTTTGTTGAAGTAGGCAGACTGTTAGAGCCGGTTCCAAGTTGCAGCATTGTTGGTATCTGAGTGGTTAAATTTTACATAGTACCTGTAAAATAGAAGCGTCGTTTCGGGCCTAATGACTGCTACTACTACTACTTGATCCGCTCATCTGTCAAGTCGGGCACTGATCTTGCCAGCATTGCTTTATTTATTGAATAGCGATGAGAAAGAATGGAAGGGGAGCCAATCATATGTCGACAAATGATTTCACGCATTGCAAGGATTCATGTAGTTATAGACGTACATCAGACTCCAACGTAGGCGATCAGTCATGGGGATGCAAATGAGGGTAAATAAGATCGGTAGACTGAAATTACACTTGCACAGCAGTTGATTCACCTTTTCTACCTTCCGACAATCAATTCCAATTTAAGTGATGGGTGTGGCAGAGAATATGGCGACGCCAGGATAGGTGGAAACTCGGTACTGCAATATGCATCAGTCCAGAAACTCTTTTGATCAGATCAGTCACTTCAGCATCAAAATCCTCTCCGTGCCCTTGATCGTCTGCCTTCTCCTCTACTCACTTTTTCATCTTTCCCATTGTCACGGTCTCCGGCTTCGTCGCCTTCGTGTACTTCACTACTTTCATTACCATCAAAAGAGATTGTCTTTCCTGATGGATGAATTCCTGCCAGAGTTAGGATCAATGCTGATATCCCTATCAAGGCGTCATGTTGGCTAGCGAAAGATTTAATAGCTCAGGCAAATATGAGAGGTGCTGTTTTGTAGTCTACTCCTGACTGCAAATCATGCGGCACTTCTCGTGCGGGGGTGGTACGGACCCACGGAAGATAACAAGTTCTCTACGTTTGATTCCTCCTTGTTGAGATTGGCATCAAAATGACGTCATTGCTCTACTTTACTCTCACTAACATAAGTAAAAATGTGCAACTCATCACACTTTGGAAGCAAGCATTCGACGGTGGCTTATGGTTGCTGAGGCCATAAGGGGTAAATCAAAAAATCAAGCAAGGCATCTTCATATAATGCTTTAATATATAAAAAGAGGCAGAATGATGGTTCCGACAGGGGTGGGTCCACTCAAAATGTCTGAAGAAAAGCGTCAGTTGAATGGTTAGCAGAATCAAACAACACCATGAAGGAATGGAAAAGGTTCCCTTGTTTAACATTAGTTCTCAACCCTAAACATTAGTTGCGCAGTCAAGGTCTGATTAATCAATTTTGACCAACGAGAGCCGAGAGTGCAATATAAAAATTCAGACAATGCTTTACTGCTCGTCATTTGACACCTTTACGACCATGAAACATGGTAAGATGTATTTCCATTTGCGTTAGTCAGCATTTACTATTCGTTCATGTCAATCAGATGCAGACTTGTTCAGGCCCACGTATAATCAATAGTTAAATGTTTTCTTGCATCTACACCAAAACCATTCCCACCTCCTTTAGACTTTTCCGTGGCGAGCATTCTGCAGCCATCGCCCCCTACTCAAGCGTCTCCAAAGTCAACATGTTTTAACGCCAAGGACAGAGATATTTGCAGTTGTGGACAAAGACACTCCAACTCCTTCGACTTCAATTTGACACTCTCACCACCGTCAACTATGGCCGCAACAAGCTCTACTAGCCTTTCTTTCACTTCTTCGATAGATGACTCGGGTGCATCGGCATTATCACAACGTGAATGTACGTCCAATAAGCAGAATCACTCGAAAGAGTTTCCTACTCATCCTTTCTCTCAACCCGCATCCTCACCGACTCTTCCTTCAATTAGTCAAATGGAGACAGTTCCACAGCCCTTCGTGCCACCAGTGTGTTTTGGCACTTTGATGGCACCCAACTTTCCTTGCTACTCTCCTCAACTACTGCCTAGCGAAATTAGTCTGCAGACCTTCGACTGTCTTTCTCAGTATCTTTCTCTTTGCTCCCTAGCTCTTTTTAACAAGGCTAGCAGCTTCGCAATCGCAAATGCCGTTAATTCCACCGCTAATACTCCGGATTCGCCAAATAGCAAAATTCCTAAAAAACACTCTTATTGATGCGACGAATGACAGCGACAAGAAAAACAACAGCATCGCCTTTGCCACAATCTCCAATGAGGTGAATGATGAGAAGGCGAATGGAGATAAGCAACCGAAATGGAAATGTGAGGAGTGTGAAAAGACATACAAAAGCGCTGCCTCTCTGCGAACACATAGGCAAGTTCACTCACTTCCATGGAAATGCCGTTTCTGTGGTAAGGCGTTCTCGCGCAAGTGGCTTCTTCAGGGCCACGAGCGCACGCATACGGGTGAAAAGCCCTTCGTCTGTCCCACCTGCCAACACGCCTTCGCTGATCGCTCGAATTTGCGAGTGCATACGCAGATACACATGGATGTGAAGCGCTGGCGCTGTCCTCACTGTACTTCCTCGTTCATCCGCAACAGTTTCCTCACCCGACACCTTGCAAAGTGTCCATTTGCCCCTCTTGCTACAGCTGCCGTTATAAATGATGTCCGCACTACCTCCGCAGTCAACGCAACTTACGACTTCGGTGCCACTAACTCAATCACTTGAGAAGAAATGCTAGAGCCCCATCCTCTTCAAATTTACGCAACAGTGGACTTCATCGTTTCGTACCACATTTTATGTTGCTCTCTTAACTGCGGCTACTTTATAGCTAGTCCTAGCAAATAAATTCATACACGTTTCGCACAAATTGGCTTTTCACTTCTGTAATCATATAAAGGAACACAATTATTTAAGTGGCCACAAAGTACGCGATGGTGTAAACTGGCTGATAAGCTAGGGGATTCGATTCAATCATTGTTGCTCCCCTTCCATCTGACGGTCAGATCCATTAGGGGTTGCCAAGACTCAAATGGAATAATGCAAGCTTGAAAATCATGACTGCTGCTTCACATGCAATAACAAGTTAGTGGTTGTCTAAAATTCATCACGTTTATGGTATGGGGACTGTAAAGTATGGGATCACAGCGAATCATTTGTAAGTAACTTCTTAATTCGCTGTAATTCATCCCCGAAATATGTACAGTCTGCATTGAGCGAGTGGTGGGTCCAACTCTTTTCTTGGTTAAGGCTCAACAGTCTGCTGCTGACAGTAGCTACTACTTTAAATTGGGTTTGGCACCTCATT
Source organism: Taenia hydatigena (assembly GCA_036345935.2). Classification (NCBI taxonomy): domain Eukaryota; kingdom Metazoa; phylum Platyhelminthes; class Cestoda; order Cyclophyllidea; family Taeniidae; genus Taenia; species Taenia hydatigena. The sequence goes on from JADWOT020001577.1 coordinate 896,508, forward strand.
TTAGGCTTTCATTTGATGCCTTAATATTAACAAAATTGACCTCTCTACAGTGGCGACTCGCCCTGTCACGATGACTTGACCTACTAGCAGACATTTGGGAGAGCAACTTTGCATGTAAGAGCCCATGTTGACTCATCGCAACACTCGCATTAAATTGTTGCATAGGATTTTGTAATTTATTCACCACTAAACCGTTGAGTGAGTGACGTCTCCAGTCAGGTGGTGCTGGGATTTATTGGTGCTCTGAACATAGCTGCTCGTAGCGAACAGGCCTCCCACGCATCTGATACAGGGTCATGATAATACCTTTCGTGCTGTAACAAGAAAGTCAAAAGTGGCATCCGGCTTATGCATTTTCCATCGATAATTTCTCTCTTAGCACGAACGCGGATCAACCAAAATCCAGGCGTGAGACAATGGTATACGATTGTGAAAATATGGGGCTTGCAGTTGTTAACCATCCCGCTAGCAGTTTCGCAGGTCAATCTGTGTTGTATACATGTCACCTATCACTGCTACCTTGGTAATCCGACCCATTTAACACAGTTCATGGTTGATTTTAAATCCATTAATGGCTATGCGCCTTCACGATTCCAGGAATAGTCTGAGCAGAGTGAGGCGTTATTACCAGTAGGCTTTCAAATCGACTGCTTTATACGAGAATCCCTTTATAAGCGATTCTAGTCACAACGAATTTAGAGTGTCATCGTAGCGTGGAAGAGAGCAAATACGTGGAATTTGTTCTGCACGAATTAAAGATGCCGTGAATAGCGTCAGGCATAGGTCAGTTTTGGGGAGACAGCGGCCAATCTTCCTGAATCTGAGCCATAGTGCAAGACACCACTGGTCAGCACTTCCATGCTATTTAGTATAGTATCCTATGAAGTCACAAGGACATCATTCTGAGACCCTCGTGTCCCTGTGCTGATGACACGCCAGTTTATAGGGGTGGTAGAAAGCACCACCACGAGCACAATCATGATTTGACTCCAATAAAAATGGGACAGACACACATAAGCGGGTGGTTTGGTCTGCGTAGCCTTTTCTACCCGCAAAGAATCAGTTCGATTGTTTGAAGTTAATGGTTTTAGCATGGCAAAGGAAACATTACTAATGGAGCTTAAATTTGCTAGTAAGAATTGCGGCTTTTAGGAGCTGCATTGTGAATTGAACAATCTGGGTGCACAAAGTAAGGAATCAGACTGAGACATTGAAAATCAGACTGTTTTTCTAACGAGAAGCAGTGCGATGGCAATGGTTGTTAGTGGTTAAAATAGATAACAAGACACAACTTAGTAAACTTGGGCTCAATTTTAATCTACGATGACCAGTGCGAATTGGGCCCACCTTAATTCTTTTAATGCTGGCATAAAGTTGATTCTTAAACAATGTGGTTATAGCTAATCAGCGGTAATACATTTTTAATTGAAGCGGATGTAACCACCGAGAACAATAGCCTCCTCGCTGGAAAAGTGTTTCACCTGGATTGGTGAGTAGCTATTTGACTTAAATTATGTGCATACTTTAAAGCAGCAGAATTGGCCACATGCGAGTGTGCCGAATTGAGCCTAACAAAAGTCAGTGCAAAGGTATGGCGAGGTTTCATTTGGAACGGCCCCGTGAAGCGATCATCACAATGATGTGCCCATATCTTGTATCATTGCGATAGCACCTTACTCAACAAAAGACCAGAGATGTCGCAAATGATTTCAGACGCCAAGACGCAGCATCCACACTTATTGGGATTTGAAGTGGCTTGGATGGTATTTACCTTTGAAACGGGGAAAATGCTGTTTCAAGTGTAGTCAGACGTACATTTTGAATGTTTGACTGCCTATGAATCGAATCGGTGGTTCAACTCTGTAAAAGCAATATTGATCAATCAATTCGCTGCAGCAAGGAGCAAGGTGATGCGCTTTTAACAGAGAATCGCAATATAATGCCACTGTAATTTTATTTGGAGCGATATACTATGGCGCATAGGGGAATTGACAAGTGATGACTCACGCCATCGTTCGAATTCGGGACATTCGGCCGTTGTCCATCCGAACTCAGTCACTGCCTGACCCTATTCACAGCATCTCTTATTTGTGCTAAATAAATTACACGCTTTCACTCACTCGCGTGGCATGATAAAATTTGAACTTCGTTGCGACTATATGCATTCGCAAAGAGACCTCATCTCAGCTAGAGTAGTTTGCTGCGCTACCTAATAATAATTGCATCTCACCCTGTCTAGACTTGTCCCGTGATATCTAAGGGGCTCAGCTTTCATGAAATTTAACACTGGATTGCAAAATGTAGTAATTAGAATAGATCGAAAAATATTTACCACGGTTACTACGAGAGACGGCATGTTCAAAGCCTAGTTCGACCTGAGAAACTGTTAGCGTATCCATGCGCATCTGTGGTGTTCCCATTTTCGACCTATCTCACACCGTTGTCTCACACCTGGATTTGAGTTGGCTCACGCATGATACAGGGGAGAAATTAGCAATGCGAAATGCATGGACCAGATGATGCGTTTATTTCTCCTGTGAAAGCACAAAAGACCTGGCGGTAATCGTGTAAGAGATGGCAGCAAAATCTGTCCACTTAAAGCAAAATATATTCAAGGCAATATTCTCTTTCGCCATTACCTGATTAAAGACGTTACGCATACACCGAGTTGGTGGTGAATAAAGTATTCAATCTTATTCGGTAATTTGATGCGAGCACTGCAGAGAGGAGAGCTAAGTTGGGAAATATCTGCTGGTGGATCGGCTTATCGCAACTTGGTGAATAGGTGATGCTTGGATGCTAAGTTTTTAGCATTAAAGTGTCATTACTGATTTGACGCAATCTAAAGATAAAATTAAGGTTTTAACTGCATTGTAAAATAGAAGCTGAAGTGCCCAAATGTCGAGAAATTGGTAATGGCAATATTCAAATTATTCCCTGTGATTCCAAACTTTACCGTCACCAGACCCTAAAAGTAGCAGCATCCATGATTAACATGATTTTGGCAATCCCTAAGTGATCCTAGTCTGAGCTAGAACAGAAGCAACTATGATCGCATAAATTTCCTACTACATCCTCTCGCTTACATTCAAATTATCATTAGCCATAATTTGGCCAAATAAGCATAAATACGAGCAGTGCAAAACGTGCACACATTTATTTGCTAAGGATTACTATAAAGCAAGCGCGTTTGAAATCGTAAAAAAAATAAAAATGCCACAAAATTCAGGTCCTGTCAGTGCGTAGCTTTGGAGAAGAAGAAACCTTAGCGTTTCCTCTCAAGTGACAGAGTTGATGGCGCCGACGTCGCGGGTCGAGTTGGCTGTGGTGATTGTGGGATCAGTCAGAACGGTCACTGCAGGAGCAGCGGTAAACGAACGCCAACCAAGGTGTCGGGTGAGTAATCTGCAGTGAATGAATGATGCGATACAGTGGGGACAGCACCGACGCTTCGCCTCCCATGTGTGTCTGCAAATGTGCTCGCATATTCGAACCATTGGCAAAGGCGTGTTCGCAGGTGAGATAGGCAAAGGACTTCTCGCCTGTGTGCGCGCTCTTGTGACCCTGCGGAAGCAATTCGCGTAAGAATGTCTTATCACAAAAGCGATGCTTGCGTGAAAGCGAGTGCCTCTGCCTGCGCATATGCAGAGGCGGCGCCTTTTATGTCTTTCTACCCTCTTGACATTTACATTCCGGTCGCGCTTCTTCGTCTAAACTCTAATCAATCGCCTCATTAAAAATTAGAAGGTAGATACCGTTGTTTTTCTTGTTGTTGCCGTTTGCCACATCAGTTAGGAATCTCAAGACAGTATCAGCAAAAGCATCGTCTACTGTGTTTTTGAGGTTGTTGGCCATGCTGACCGGAATCTCTGAGAGAATATTGTGATGCTGGGAAAGGCAGTCAGAGATCTGTAGACCAATTCCACTGGACAGTGTTAAAAGACAATGCTAAGGAAAGTAAGGTGGTAATATGGGGTGAGAATTGGCAGTTGGAGCGTAAAGTTGTGGAGGCGCTTTGGTATGATTGATCGAGGAGAGGGGTGATGAAGATAAAGGCTGCGAGGAAGAATGGGTAGGACAATCATTCAAACGAAACTGTCCATTGTACTCGGATTCGAATTAAGAGTGCCTCGATCCGAAATTGTGAGTTTCTTTGTCTTTGACGCTAAAGCATACTGGCTTTGGAAACTTTTGGGTAGTAGGTGGCAGCTTCGGAATGGTTGCTACAGAAATGTCTCAAGGAAGTGCAAAATTTCGATACAGGTGCAAGAAAAGATCCGAACATTTATGATGCGCGGGTAATGACATGCCTGCATCTGAGTAACAAAAGGGCAGAGTCATGCCGATAGCAATGAATTGAACAGGCATTTTACCGCATCCCATGGCCGAAAGAGCGTCTGATGAGAGCAGTGGCGCATCGTCTACCCTTACGACCCATTGGTTTATAGCAAGTGATTGAGATTCACAGGTAGGAACAATTATTGGAACCGGTCGATCTCATCGGTTGGTAGAAAAGTTATCCAACCGCCGCAAAAGTGTGATTTCAATCCATCAGACTTTGTTGCATGGTTTGGAATGCAAAACATGCCCGCGGTTTCTCTTTCATTATCAAAACGCCATAATGGCTTGCTGCCCCAGCGTCTGTGAAGTAATGCGATAACTGGACTTAGTTGGCGATGTGTAGTCGCGTGCCTGTGTGAGGGAAGAAAAATCACTCTTTAAACTATCGTTTCGCTTTTACTCTGCTAACCGTATTCAACTAGCTATTTAATGTTGCATTTGTGTGCTCAGTAGAATCCATTTATTTGCCTTATTTTTCGTTCATTTCATTTGTCGGTGAGAGTAAAGTGTCCTCAAAATCGCAAATGATTTTTATTAGGAGACCGTAAAAACGAGTTCGTAATGTCCATTCTACAATTTAGCTTTGCAATTGTACTTTTCGAACACTTCTTTAATGACAAGCATTTCTTCCAGCAACCACACTTTCATGTTTCGGCTTTAAGTTTCTAGTTTACCGCTCGTGTGGCAATCTTCTCCGTCTGCGGAAAGTGCGGAAGGGTTTGGTAGTAATAATTCTCTTATCACCTTTAAGTCATTTACAGAACACGTACACGTACACACGCACCTAAACTTTTAGTTTGCGGAGGCGGAATCTGACTGCCAAGTCCTCACAGCTGTCTGCGTCGGGACGCCAAGTCACCTGAAACGCTTCCTCCAATGCCTCTAGCTGTTCTAGTGTGCATTTTGCTCGCACCTGTCCAGCTTGACCTTAAGCTCAAGAGCGATTGCAAATGTTGAGTTGAATTGAACCATAGGCAGTTAATTCCCCTTCCCAACTAGGAATTGCTCTTGACACGGTGTTCCAACTGATGTCTATGGAGCAATGTCTGTGCTTATGGAAAGAGAAGGAAAGTCCACGTCTAGTTTCACCACCACTAGCTAAAGTGATTGGAATATGCAGTTCGCCAATATCAAAAGTCAAGCATTTGATGCCACGGAAGATCACGCAAAATGTTCTATCTCAGCCATCAACATAGAAGGTCATGAAACCATGAAACGGAAGAGTGGATGAAAGGGCAATCTTACTACGCAATCGGCCGTCTAATGGGAGGGGTCAGCAGCATATTTTATGACACGCTGAATAATAATATTCAATCGGAGTAAAGTGTGTGACTTTGCTCATGGAATGCGACATCGAGAATGAATAGATGCGCACCGATTTTGGCAGCGCCTTTAACTTACAATAGGCATAAAGCACCTCTTGCTTTAACACAGGAAATTCAAGATAAGGAACGCTGGAAAATACACTTTAGCAAACCGCTTTAGATTATACGCTTCGCTGTTCGACGGTGAGGTGGTCACGGAAACGTAAACTATATTCCAGTTAGGATGCAATTCAATAGGTTACATTCGTGGTGATAGTAGCTGTTCAAGTTGTAGAAATCAGCCGATCAGTCAAATCGAGTTCTTAGGTAGCCAGAATTTAGCTCTTTATTCGGCTTATTCTAGGCGGTCACTTATACGTCCTTCTACTTATTCGTGGGAGCTTTCAAGCAAAGTAAAACAACAGCAATGTCAACGGTAAGCGCTGAGCAAGCAATAGCAATGTGGGCGGTCTTGTTGACAGCTTATATGAGTCAGACGGGCAACTCTAAAGTGGGAAGTGGTTAGGAGGTCCAATGCAACTATCCCTCGCATTAGTTATTTTCTAGCCCTGCGGCTCCTCAAAGCATTTAGGAATTTGTGTTAAGCTATAGTGCGCAAATGTAGATGAGAAATTTGACAAACGGTAATCAATTCATCAATCATCCGTGTTCTACGGAGAAGCTCGTTCTCCACATGGCCTTGAGTCCTTACGATGTTCACGCAAACGACATCAGCATGAGAACCTGTCAGGACGGTGTGGTGCAAAGGTGTCATGGCCGAACTGTGGCAAGATGAGGAGACCCAAGAAGTTGTTCATAGTAAACGGGGCCAAACTGTTGTCTGCATTGGTGAGAGAAGGTAGAAATGCGGATGAAAACCACATTTCTTGTCAACTCCTGTGTCAATCAATGTTGCTCACCCTAGAAATGTTAAATATCTGCAGTAATACACAGGGGGTGAGACACAATCTGGATCGCATGCCCCCGGGCAAAAGAAACAGTGCATGAACTTGGCGGAGTGAACACAGGGCGCGTCCTTCAGACATCAAATTGGACTGAAATGTTTGTGAGCGCAGGTGGTACTTCATGAAGCAACATTAATAAAGACTCGCTCGGCCCTGTTCATTGTTAAAGCCTTTGCGCTTGTAGGAAAATCTGTTTATGTTATTGGTGTGAAAAGGCGCATAGGTATTTGCATACGGTCAAAAACGCCGCAAAGGCATATGATTATTGCTTAAAGCACGCTTTAAGTGACTTGTAGTTAGAATTCTGTTGTTGAAGACACGTGATATTCATTTTAAATCCAATTTAGTAATCCTTTTGACTACTAAGGTGCAAGCATTCAAAATATCCCTGCACAGACGTTTGAAAAGTAAAAATCTGACTATGTTTAGGCCGCACAAGCGCTTATTAAAAGAGCGAGTTGCAGTGTGGTTGACACTGAGCATACGAAATGATGGTCTAGGCTTGTTAGCCACGTTTTTTCATTCCCTTTGCTCTTCTCTCCTTGGGTTTTAGCTCCAAAATTAACAGTTTTGTAATCAACACCCAAGTACTCGACTCTCTAAGATGGTGTCGTATTGCAGCCTTCGCGAGCATGTCCATGTCTGGATACCTGTTCACCTTAAACACCTTAAACACAACTTAGTAAACTTGGGCTCAATTTTAATCTACGATGACCAGTGCGAATTGGGTCTAACGTAATTTTTTGATGCTGACATAAATTTGGTTCTTTAACAATGTGGTTATAGCTAATCAGCGGTAATGCATTTTCAATTTAAGCGGATGTAACCACCGAGAACAACAGCTTCCTCGCTGGAAGAGTGTTTCACCTGGATTGGTGAATAGCTACATGACTTGAATTATGTGCATATTAAGAGCAGCAGAATTGGCCACATGCGGGTGTGCCGAGTTGAGCCTGACAAAAGTCAATGTAAAGGTATGGCGAGGGTTCATTTGGAACGGCTCCGTGAAGCGATCATCACAATGATGTGCCCATATCTTGTATCATTACGATAGCACCTTACTCAACAAAAGACCAGAGATGTCGGAAATGATTTCAAACGATAAAAGGCAGCATCCACACAGTGAAATTTAAAGTGGCTGGGATGGTATTTACCTTTGAAACGGGTAAATGATGTTTCAAACAACCCCAGTAACACTAAATCGTCTGCGTGTGGTGATTTATCGGAGTTGCAATAGCTTAAAGTTTCCGTGTGAACATTGTTTTGACTGCTGTTTTGAACGCGTCTTGTATATAACGACTCGCAGTTCATAAATATATGCGCATTTCGCACAGTCTTTTACTTCACTTTTGATTAGAACGGCTAATAATCATCTGAGTATCCAAGGTCCACGCTCTAAGGCGATTTGACATCAGACAATCCCTTTAGAATGGCAGATACTGTAGCAAACTTTGTGCTCATGGTAATATTTTTGGAGCTTTTGTAAGCGGATTGAACGCAGACTTCGCCCCATTTGCATTCAATATCCGGTCTCCTGCTCCCCGTAACATAGGAGGATGTCCGGTCCAAGTTGGAGACAACAGATTATTCAGGTCACACTGAGTTGTAATCATGTCATCCCTCGTAGCCACCCAGATGGCTGTTGTGCCATCTAATCCAGCTAACACATTTCACAGTTGAGTTTTAAATTTCGCAAAGAAAAAGGACCTTAAAGTTGTCGAAATGATTCTGAGCAAAGTGGGCCATAATTGTTGTAATTATATAGCCGAACAGAGTGCCCTACCCAAGAGTAGGTCTTTTGCAGATGCAATAAGTCGCAATGCAGCCTGGTTACTATCATTTTACACGAGTGAGCAAATGCGTGCAACTCACTTTACATTTGTAGGCGATGCCGTGAGAAAGTTCTTTCAGTGACGAAATGTAAATTAACAACAGCTGATTATTCTGTTGTTGAACGGTAGTGTGTAACATCACTGGTCAATTCATACACGTCATTTAATACAGCACCCTGCATGATATCACAAGGCTATCATTCTGAGATTCTGTGTTAAAACGCATTGCACCTCTCTGCATTGCAATCACTAACCATGCGTGCGTATGCTCAAATCTTCAAAAACACACTAGACCAGATTCCAAATTGTGTTTTGGATCTTTCATCACGATCAGTTCCATTCTGATCCCTCCTGCCCCCACCGAATAGGAACACGTTGAGTTGACATTTTAACTTTCCTTCGATACTCCTTTCCTTCTGTTGGGTAAAAGCAAAGTTGTCGTGATGATACAGCATCGTGATATTTACTTCATGGATCCATTCCGAGTGCATTGAAAAGTTGTCGAATGAGATAAGGATAGAGGTAATTGGCCTAACCAAACGCAATGCTGAAAAAACATGCGTTTGGAAGCTCTACGCGCCTGTTTAAGAACTTATTTATGGACCCACAAGTAGCGAGTTGCTCAATCCATTCCTCACCTTACACCTTGGGAGTCAGTCATCACCCTGCTTTCAGTTTTTGTGGATCAGCTTAAGACATCTTGTCAATACTAAAGCAACCTTATGATGGAAGAGTTTATAAAGGTGAGTGCTACTTTATGTTTACAAATTTCAAGATATAACAGATTCTCGGAGGCGTCAGCATAGAGCTATTTAGATAATGGATGATTCAATTGTTTGCGAGCCACCAATTTTCCGGCACTGGATAGTGATCAACAGTTTTGCTCGTTGTTCGCAAAGAAGTGCCTTTATTCCTGTGCGATTTTGCAATGGTTTCGCATGTGCAAATTATTCGTTACCAGAAAGGACTGGAAAAGGTGAAGTGGGGTCAACTGAGCAAATATGTGGCCGTCTTTAAGGGCCTTCTCAATTTAAACTCTGCACTGACCAATAGTCGCTTGATAGGTAGCTTCACTACCGTACCCACTGCCGTAGTCCCTAGTTAAAATGAACAGACAGCGTGGAACAATTCAACATTGCTGTATTGCGGTGTTTAAGTGATTGTCTCTTAACAAACTATTACAAAATGAAGAGCGTCGCATCGAGTCCATCTGTCAAGTCGACCGCTGATGTCGGCTGCAATAATGTACTAAATTTTACAAGCGATGAAAAGTATAGGACAATGGCATTCATATGCTGACAAAGGATTGCAGGTATTGCAATGATTCTTGAAAGCTTCCACTGACGCACATTCGCAGGCGTGCATCAGATTAGAGAGTACGTGATCAACCATGGATACGCAGATGCGGGGATACGTGTTGCATCCCAAACCATGCAGCAAAGATCGGTAGACTAAAATTAAACTTGTACAGCGGTTGATTTGTCTTTTATGTCACCCAACGAGATAGATCGCTTCTGGTGATTGTTTGTGCATGAGTCCAAATCACTCACTATTGACCAATGAGTCGTAGGAGGTCAAACCAATGAGATTCGAGTATGCGATATATAAGGTCAAACAATGCCCACTGCTTTCATCGGACGCCCTCCGACCATGAAATACGGTAAGATGCCCTTCCAATCCATCTTTGTCAGCATTCATTCTGCCTTTTGTCAGACAGACGCAGTCTTGCTCGAATCCACGCATCATAAATAATTAGGCTTTGCTTACACCCACATCAAAATTTATCCCATTCCTATTAGATTTCTCCAGAGAAAGCATTCTGGAGCTGTCGCTTTCCACCCAAACATCTCCAAAGCCAGCATGCTTTAGTGACAAGGACAAAGAATTCCACAATTGTGGATCGACACACTCCAACTAATTCGCTATGTCCTCGATGCTCTCATCAAATTCAACAGCTGCCACATTGAATTCTGCCAACACTTCTTCCACTCCATCGGTAGACTGCTTTGACGTATCAACGGACAGAACCCATCCATGGATGGTCCTACGGATGCGGCCTTGCAACCCGATTCTTCATCACCCCTGTCCTCGATCAGTCATATCAAAACGCCTCCACAGATTCATGCTCCACCTGCCAATTCTTACTCTTTGGTACTGTCTTACCTTCTTCAATACTGTCTTTCAACACTGCCTAGTACACTTGGTCTGCAGACCTCCGACTGCCTTCCCTTGCATCTCAGCATGCCGTCAGCGATTCTGCTTAGCATAATTGTCAAGTTCAATAGTGCAACTCCTTTTGTCGAACCCAATGATGCTGCCTCCAGTTTACCGAATAGCGGGGTCCCTCAATGCAATAACAAAGATGCGTTGAGTGACAACGGCAGGAAAAACATCAATATCAACTATCTTACAATTTTCAGTGATGTGAATGATGAGGGAGTAGACGAAGAAGCGCGACCGAAACGGAAATGCCAGGAGTGTGGAAGGGCATACGAAAGCGCTGCCTCTCTGCATACGCATTTGAAGAATCACTCACTGTCATGGAAATGTCGCTTTTGTGATAAGGGTGCTCACGCAAATGGCTTCTTCAGGGTCACGAGCGCGCGCACACAGGCGAGAAGCCCTTCGTCTGTTCCACCTGCCAACGCGCCTTTGCAGATCGTTCGAATCTGCGGGCGCACTTGCAGACACACATGGATGTGAAGCGCTGGCGCTGTCCCCGCTGTGCTGCATCATTTAGCCGTCGCAGTTTGCTCACCCGACACCTTACGAAGTGACCGTCATCCACTCACGCTACAGAGACCGTTCCAATTGATGTTCCCACCACCACTGTCAATAACACAGCATACGGCTTCAGTAAAATCAACTCAGTTACTTGAGAGAAAACGCTGGCGTTTCTTTCTTTCAAAATCTACGCACTGATGGGCTTCAAATTTTAATGACTGATCAATTGAATTTACTTATCCAAAAGCGCTTAATTCATGGCAATTCTCAGCAAATAAATGTGCAAAACCATTGCAGAGCCCGTGTTTATACTTCTGGATAATAGACAGCGATAGCTTAACTATGATCGAGGAATACGATGGGATGAAGTGGTTGACGCTATTCAATGATGTGCTCTTCCAGCCTAGAGTCAGATCACTTGGGGCGTGCCCAGATTTGAATGGATTATTCGCAACTGCAACCGCTTGTAATATCTAGTGACGCTGAGGTTTAGAATTGCAATGAGTCACTTATTCATTTCCATTACCATCTTCTCACAATTTGCGCAGTTGTCGCCAATTCATCAGTAAGTTATTCCACTTTCGTGGTTCGGGCTTTAAGGCCTGCTGTTGACGCCAGCCTCTACACTAAAATAGATGTCATGAAATTAGTAATGATGCCATAAGATTAACAACCTTAAAATCATTTCAACACCGGCTCACCCTGTCACGATGAGTTGATCCACTTGTGGATGGTTGCTAATTCATTTTGACTCTCTGCAGCACTTGCAATACATTGTCAAATAAAATTGTATACTTTAGTCACCGCTGACTCGGTGAATGCGCGACGTCTTTAACCGGGTGGTGGTGAAGGGGAAAAATGCTTTGAATAGACATCGCACATAATGGACATGCTTTGCTGCCACCTATTACACGATTGCCGAAACGTCTTTTGTGTCGTTACAAAAAAAATTAGACGTGTCATTCGGTCCATGCATAACAAGTTGTGACTTCTCCCCCGCATCATGGGTGAGTCAACCCAAACCCAGGTGTGTGACAACGGTGTGAGGTAGCCGAAACGGGGAGCACCACAGATGTGGATGGACACGCCAACGGTTTCTCAGGTCACACGAAGTCTTAAACGTACCATCACTAGTGGTAACTTTGATAATTATTTTGCAATCTAATCCAACTACTACATTTTGCAATTCAGTGTTGAATTTTTTGAGGGCTATTCGCTTCTAATATCATAGGAGGAGTCCGGACGGTGTGGGATGCGATTATTATTAGGTAACGCAGCAAACTACTCTAGCTGAGGGGAAGTCTCTCTGCGAATGCAAAAGTCGCAAAAAAGTCCAGATTCTATCATACCACGCAAGTTAGCGAAAGCGTGTAATTTATTATGCACAAATAAGAGATGCCGTGAATAGGGTCAGACAGTGACTGAGTTTGGGTGGACAATGGCCGATTCTCCCCAATTCGAACGATAGTGTGGTTCATCACTTGCCAATTCTCTTAAGCTTTATATTATATCGCTCCAAATAAAATTGCAGAGGCATTATTCTTGGATCCTCTGTTGAAACGCATTAAATCGCTCTTCACCGCATTGGTATTGCTTTTGCAAAGTTGAACTACTGACCCGAAGCATGCGCAGTCAAATCTCCAAAACATACACCTGACCACGCTTCTAGCAGTTCTTCTCATTTCAAATGCGAATTCCCTCTCTGCTACTTTAGATTTTAAACAAGAATGAAAACTGTACTTCGATGTATAGAATCTGTTTTGGCATCGCTAGCCTTCGGTTGGGTAAAGGCGGTGCCACCATGATGGCACAACATCGTGATGATCGCTTTATGAAGCTGTTCTAAATGGCACTTCGTCATCCTCTGACTTATGTTAGGTCCTTTTTAGCGCACACGCATGCAGCTATTTCTAATGCAATCAAGCATGTACACACCTAAAACCACATGGGTACTCAGCAATGCAGCTCAAACATCTTTCTGCGAAGGAGAAGCAACCGTTCGTAGCAGGTATATCCACTGAAAATAAGGAAAAGCATTGCTGATGATTTGGCTTTGCTCGTTAGAGTGCAGAAATTTATTTCCGTTGTTTGAAAAGCGAATTCAGGTCAAAAATATGAGGAATTCAGCTCAAGTCTAACGAAAAATAGTCAAGTCTGGTATATTGAGCATTGTCAAGGCATGTATCTCATCCACCTCCAGCCATTACCATCGCAATCCAACCGAATTCCAAGCTGTCGCATCTAACATCCGCTTGTTTTCCTATTCCTAAAGGGTTATTTTTCGCGTCTTAGTCTATTTCCTTTTCTTGTACACCCAGATCGTTCATTTTGCATTGCAGCTCCCACTGGCTTTGATCTTTACGAACAAATTTCTAAATGTTGCTGCAGGCATTCTATTTGGCACGTGAAACTCGACACCTCTACGCACTCAGTCTAATTCCACACGAGTAATAACGTTCCTCTGACCAACCTTTCAATGCGTGCACCCCCTTCATTCTTAGTTGGGGTCAACGTACATTGGGTGTCAATTGATGACTGTGCGCGTGGTTGTATTCCCCGTCACTTCTCACAGCTGGTGTGTCTTCAACGCAACGACACGAGGTGGTCACATTTCAACGCTGCTGTTTTTATTCCTTTACCCAGGCTTATTCATCAGGACTAAAGTTGTAACACAGAGAGATACATAAATGAAGTTAGAGCCAATTCAAAGTTTATTTATGCAAATTAGTGCTAATTGTCGTTTTGTGTTTCAATTCAAAATGAGAACAATCATGTGCGGCCAGATCATTTTCTTTCATTTACGGTGTTTCAATGCACAGATATCACCAAGAGATCTGCTTGTTTGACAGGGACCTAGTTGCGGCGACACCACTGGTTACCATGGTTTGGCGCTGATGCTCTGGACACTGAGGAGCACGACTTTTGTGCGTCACATTGCAGGCCAATTGGAAGAGACAGTTTTGTCCAGAGTGGGGTGTTAACTAATGTGATCGGCTGAGGAGTCGATATCAACACCAGTCGTGTAATTTAGCGCAAAGGATTTGCCTGCATTTGTGAGGTAAAATCATTTTAATAAGTTGGTGGATGCCAGTGTGCCTGCACTGATTATTAAAGCAAATATCACAGACAGCACGACTTTTGGCAAGTGGATTAATGGGGCATTGTAGATACGTAAATAGATCTTTGTATATCTTAGTGTGGCTAGACATCATGTTCCCAACTATTGCAAAATTTTCTGCTTACCCTTAATGTAACAATTTGGGCTATGCTAACCTTTTCTTCGTAGCCGATTTTCTTCCCTTGTGCATCCAGACAGTCTATTTTACACTGCGGATCCCGAAACCTGCGATTCTCTCTTACCAGTCGATTTCCATAATCGCGCACACTCGAACTGATTTCGCACGTAGTGAAAAAAAGTTATCCTGACCAAATCGGTGATGTGTGCGCCCATCCTCCCCTTTGTTGGGGTCAACGCACATGGAGTCAAGTCGCGAGTTCGCACGTTGCTTTGCTCACCATCACCTCTCCCACCTGGTGTGTTGTCCATGCTACGGTTGAAGCGGTGACGTGATGACCATTACTCGCCCCTCCCACCATGCCTTGTGCCAGATTTTCATACATCTGGTCACTGAATCATTGTGATTAGCATAGCATATGAAATGCAAGAATCTAGAGCTTTTATCACCCATAACTCAGTTTGCTTTCCACCGTCTACCCTCGTATACTGTTTAAGCCAAAGGAACCTAACTCCTGTTTTGGTGCAAATTCTTTCAATCTTGCTGCAGACAGCGAATGCTTGACGAGGAAGTATAGAGTAGGCAAGACAGATACAACATCAAATAGTCTGTTTTAAACATTGACGACATTCACATGAAACTCACCAATGTCCGCTAGCAAGTGCTCCACACAGAGGTATGGGAAAACTTATCAATTATGCTTTTAGTTCTTTGCCTGAGCCCTCTCACCCAAGTTATAATTCTTAATAAACAGAAATGCCGAAATGAAGTTAGAATCAGTTTAAAGACTAGTGAAACAAATCGGAAATCATTTGTTTTTAATTTCCGCATTTTGGCTGAAGGTTGGCTTAAGTGAAAGTCAACGTTCCCGCCTAAGAGATCATTTTCCTTTGTCTTGAGTCGTTACAACGCACAGGTATCATCAGGGGAGTTGCGGTCTGATGTTGGTGCGCCGACTACTGAGGGCAATGACTTGCGCGTCATGTCGCAGACCAATCAGCGGAAGCAGTTTTACCTAGGGTAGTGCGCAAACAAATGAGATTGGGTGAGGAATCAATGCCAACGCCAGTCGTCATTTCGACGGCAGCCATTTAATTGCATCTGTGAGACGAACTGAATTATGCTACTTTGCTTGAGATCATGGCGTAAAACATCCTTGAGACATGAGGTCAATACAATTTGCCAGAAATGGGACCAACATTCGTGCATTGGATCTCAACAAAACTTCTAGAATTGTGAGGATTGGCAGTTCTAAAAGATGACTCAAGTAAAAGGAGGGTTACACTGGTCTCCTACCATAGGCTTTTGATTACTCTTATCCACTTGACCGATTTAAGCTCCAAGAAGGAATTGTCTGCAATGTTATTAATTGCTCGGCGCAGTTCACTGGCAAAGTTGATATTTGTAATTTGGTAGGAGGTGCCTGCGAATAAGTGGGAGGAGGTAAAGAGTGGTGCCGAATGAGCCTAGACAAAAGCCCTAAAGTTAGGTCACTTCGAACCTTATTACGATACAATTGCTGATTTTTAATTCTGCTAGCTGCATTTGCTGTAAATGCAGTCCCTTAAATCGTTGCAGTAAACCTTGCCGACTTTTCTACTGCTTGTTTAACAGTTTACTTTAATACAACTTCATCGCCACAACTTGAATGTGGGTTTAATGAACAAATTCCTTTAGAGAATTTACTTTTTTATCCTTCCCATCAACCCATGTCCTCGTCCCCTTTTTGCCGATCGGCCAAGTCGAAGCGCTTTTACAGCTTCATGCTCCACCTGTCGATCCTCGTTCCTTGATAGCGCCCTATGTTCCTTGTCAGTCCCTTCCACAACAGCCTAGTAGAGTTGGCCTGCGAGCCTCCGATTGCCTTCCCTCATATCACTACCTGTTTTCAAATTTTATGTTCGACATGACGTACGGTGATGCTTCCGACTTCCCGAAGAGTTGGGCTCCTCATTCCACTATTGATGGTGCGATGATTGGCAACGACAAGAATAATGACAGCACCATTTCTCCCACAATTTTCGATGATGTAGGCAATGAAGGATTAAATGGATTTGTGCGACCAAAAGGGAAGTGCTGGGAGTGTGTGAGGACACATAACAGCGATTCCTCCCTGCAATTGCACTGGCAAAGTCATTCACTCTCTTGGAAATGTGGCTTCCGTGGCAAGGCATTTGTGCGCAAACGGAATCTTTAAGGTCACGAGCACACGCACATAGGCGAGAAGCTCTTCGTCTGTCCCACCTGCAACACGCCTTTGCCGATCGTTCGAATCTGCTGGCGCATTTGCATCATTCAGCTGGAACCTTCTGCTCAATCGACACCTTGCAATATGTCTATTATCCACTCCTGCTACAGCCACAATCACGAATGATATTCCCACCACTTCCTTAGTCAACACGACATACGACGAAGACACCATCAACTCAACCAATTAAGAGGGCACTTCAGTCGCTTTAATTTTTCTAGTCATATTTATGCAATTTACTGTGTCAAACGCACCTACTTTAGGGCATGTCGAAGCAAATAAATTCATGCACGTTTCGCACAGTCTGTTTTTTCACTGTTGTGATCAAACAATGGGTAATGAACACTTGGTTGGCCGCAAAACATGTGACGAAATGAAACGACACTAGGATCGATTATTTAAATTGGAAGATGCGGTAGTTATTCCTGGTCTCGGAGATGTACGGGATTGCAAGTAGTCTGAAACGGTTAAGTTAATCCAAATCGTTCCTTCGAATATGATAGATGGTCCACATCAAATCGACATTAGTTGGCCGCTCCATTTAGCGTAAAAAAATGAACTTGGAAATCATGCATGGTCGAGTCAACTATAATCCATCACATTTTAAATTTAGAAGCAATTAATTTTGGAACCACAACGAATAATTTCAGGCGACTTTGCGCTTTGCTGTTACTATCTCCTCAAAATTAGTATATTCCACGTCGATTGTGCAGTGGATCCTACAATTTTTTGTGGTTTAGGCCCGTTGGCCTGCTGATCATAATTCCTATTTAACAATTAGCTGCATCCAACCACCAGCGATGCCTTGATGTTAACAAACTTAACATTCTCACGATGTTAGTCACTCTGTTGTAAGCCTAATTCAAATTCGTGCTGCACTTGCATTAAATTTTTGAACAATTTTATCAATATATATTTTGATTCTCCTCTAAACTACTGAATGAGTGATGTCTGTAATGAGATGATGCTGGAAGGAAAGGATGTCTAGAATAATTTCTCTTCCTAATTGACAGGCTTTCAGTCAACTCAAATCCATGTGTGAGGCAATGCATGCGCTTACTAAACAACGGGTATGTCACAGATGTCAGTCATTGCGCTAACAGGATCTTAGGTCAGGATGTGTTGTAAACATGTTGCATACAAGTAATCTCTCGCTGCTCCCCCGATAGCTGTTGTGCGATCCAACACCGTCAACATTTTGCAGTTGGTTAATGAGGCTATACCTCTGCACGACTTCAGGACAAGTGTGAACAAAGCGAAACATAATTCTAGCAGATAGCCAGCCATCTAATGATAACGCTACCGTGGTGACACAGTATCGTGATTATAACTTCGTGAAGCCCATCTTAGCACAACTTAGTCATGCTTTTGTGTTGACTCATTTTAGGCCCTCTCTTTACTCGTATGTGATCCTTGCTGTTGCACCTAAGCACGTACACGCCCTACGTCAAATAGCCGTTAACATGTCTTTAGGTAAATGTTGGCGTTATTTGCCTCTAACCACTGGTTTGCTAAGTTGTGTCACGATATGTATCCCATTCACCACCTACCATTGCCATCTCGACTCACCAAAGTCTTAAGCCGCTGCATGTGTCGTTCGTTTATGTTTCGATTCTAGGTCAAATTCTTTTTGGTCTCTAATTATTCTTTCCCTTCACAATGTAGAACTCTCCACCGCGCGCTCTAATCTTTTGTACACATTCGACTAAGTTTTTCTGACCAAGCCGCTGATGGGCTTGGAGTTGACACGCATGAGGTGGAGGCATGGCTTTGCGTGTGGTTCTGCTCCTCCTTACTCCTCCCAACTAGCGTGTCATCTATGTAGGAACACGAGGCGGTGACGTTCCAATAGTTACCATCTCCACTCCTCCGTCCTCCATGCCAAATTTTCCTGCATCTGATTGCTGCATCAGTGCAGTTGCTGCAGTATGATCAGGGAAATCAAGAACTTGTGTGAATCACAATTCAAGTTGATTCGATTTACAGTTCTGTCGTCTATCTCTATCAGCTGTTTCGACTAAAGAGGCCAAAATCCTCTTGTGGCACAGGTTCCTACAGGTAGCCCCACAGAGTTCAGTGTATGGTAAAGTAGCAGAGGTGAAAGTGCACTAATACAAGCAATCTACAACACCATTAGTGAACCACTGCTCTGCCAATGTGAACTGTACCAAATCCGGGTCGGTGGCAAAAGCAAAGTGCAAGGTTACATGCGAATGATTCGATGCGATTTAGATAGTTGCTTCCTCCAGATCCCGAAGGCGAATGTTCTGGTAAAATAGGCCATGCATTACTACATTCGAGGCACCGGTCATGATACGCGAACCTAACCATAGATGACCTGACTCTAAGCAAGAACAGGAACAAATTTGATCAAATCGGATTCACAACGGTATAAGCCACTTCGTCCCATCGTACGCTTCGCGACTTCTTTAATAATAGTTGGCTGTTAATTGATCACAAAGTTAAAAGAGTGACTCTGCAATGCGTGCATGCATTTATTTTTCAAAACATTGCTATTATAAATGCAACACGAAATCTTGGAGCTGATTGCTGTGTAAATTGAGACAGAACAAACATCTGGCGTTTCATCTCAAGTAGCCTGGTTGGTGGTGTCGGCATCGCATGTCGTATTGGCTGAGGGTGTGGCAGAGTTATCACTTGTAACAGCAGCTATTGCAAGAGTGGCGAATGGACACTTTACGAGGTGTCGCTTAAGGGAGCAGTGTCGAGCAAATGATGCAGTGCATTGGGAACAGCGCCAGCGCTTCACCGCCATGTGTGTTTGCTTGTGGGCTCGCAGATTCGAGCCATCAGCGAAGGCGCGTTGGCAGGTGGGACAGACGAAGGGCTTCTCGCCCGAGTGCGTGCGCTTGTGTACCCGAAGAGACCACTTGCGCTTGAACGCCTTGCCACATATGCGACATTTCCATGATAGCGAGTGAGTCCGCCTATGTGTTTGCAGAGAGGCAGCGACATCGCACGTCTTTCCACACTCCTCGCATTCCGATCTCGGTCGCTCTTCTTCATTCACGCCCTCACAATCCACCTCATTGGAGATTGTGGAAGGGGCAAAGCTATTGTCGTCCTTGTTATTGTCGTTGGCCGCATTAATGTTGATATGTATAGGGATCTCGCTGGTCTGGGAATTGGCAGCAATATTAGTAGAATCGGTAATACTTCCGTTTGGTGATTCTCTAATCGGATTAAGGAGAATTTTGGAGATCAGATAGTGATACAAAGAAAGACAAGAAGAGGTCTGCTGACGAACTTCGCCAGGCAGCAGTGGAAGAGAGTAGTATGGAAAGTAAGGAGCTGGAGAAGCGCCAAAAGAGACCGGTGGAGCAAAAGACTGTGGGAATGCCCCCACATAACAAATCGAGGAAAGAGATGGTGTGGATACGGATTGGGAGCTGGAGTGTGCTGATCCACAATTGTGAATTTCTTTGTTATTGTCACTAGAGCATGCTGGATTTGGAGACGCTTGCGTGTCAGGCGGTAGATCCAGAATACTTGCTATGGAGAAGTCTAAGAGGAATGGGATAAATCGTGATGTGGATGTAAGCAAAACCCAACTAATTATGATGCGTGGGCTTGAGCAAGACTGCATTTGACTGACAAAAAGGCAGAATGAGTGCTGACAAAAATGGAGTGAAAAGGCATCTTACCGTATTTCATGATCGAAGGACGTCTAATGAGAGCAGTGGGGCATTGTTTGACCTTATGTATCGCATACTCGAATCTCATTGGTTTGCCCTCCTACGATTCATTGGTCAATAGTGAGTGATTTGGATTCATAAGCACGAACAATTATTAGAACTGATCTATCTCGGCGGATGATATAAAAGACAAATCAACTGCCGTACAAGATTAATTTTAGTCTACTGATCTTTGCTTCAACGTTTAGGATGCAGCACGTGTCCCCGCATCTGCATATCCATGATTGACCACGTATTCTCAAATCTGATGCACGCCTGTAAATGTGCGTCAGTGGAAGCTTTCGAGAATCATTGCAATGCTTGCAACCCTTTGTCAGCATATAAATGTCTTTGCCCTATACTTTTCATCGCTGGTAAAATTAGTGCATTATTGCAGCCGACATCAGTGATCGACTTGACAGATGAGCTTGAAGCGAGGCTTTTAATGTTAAAAGGAGTTTTAAGATACAATTACTTGAAAATTTCAATGCAGCACTGTTGAACTGCTCTCAGCTCTCTGCCTAATTTGCGGTAGTGTAGCTACCTATCATGAGACTCGTAGTAAGTGCACAGTTTAAATTGAGTAGGCCCTTAAAGACGGCTACAAGCTTGCTCAGTTGACCCCGCTCCACCGTCGTCAGTTCTTTCTGGTAACGAATAATCAGCACATCCGAAATAATCGCAAACGCACACAGAAGTAAAGACACTTTTGTACGAACAACAAGTAGAACTGCCAATCACTATGTAGTGCCTAGAAACTTGGTGTCTCGCAAACAATGGAATCATCCATTATCCAAATAGCTCTGTGCTGACGCTTCCGCGAATCTGTTGAACCTCTAAATCGTTAAACATAAAATAGCGCTCACCTTCATAAACTCTTCCATCATAACGCTATTTTAGTATTGACAAGATGTCGTGTGCCGATCCACAAAAACTGAAAGTAAGGTGGTGCCTGAATCTCAAGGTGTAAGGTGGGGAATGCATTGAGCCATTTACTGCTTGTGGATGCATAAGTAAGTGCTCAAGAATTGTTGTGGAGCTTTCGATTGCATGTCTTTTCATCATTGCCTTCGACTAGGCTGATTGCCTCTATCCTATTACTTTTGGCTACACTCGACTTCATGAGCTCTTTTTACTATCCGTATGTGACATAGCACATTGAATACGTGAGAGAGTGATTCCTACCCATTAAGCATGTACAGGTGATGAAATCAGAAAGGGAGAGATTTTCTTATATTGACGAGTCAACATGATGGCTTGCAGCCTCAGCGCCTGTGAAGTAATGCGACAACTGGACTTGAGTGGCGATATGTAGCAATGCGTTCGTGTGAGTAAAGAGCAACCATTCTTTAAACCGTCCTTAAGATTACAAATAATTTCATTGAATAAAAAGCTATAAGAATGGATATGCAGCATCCATTTTGCAGGTTGACTTTAATTTGTTGTTTTGCTGGCACTTCTTTAATGACAAGTTCTATCCGACTACACCGCTTTCGTAATTCGGTCCACAATCTGCAGTCCACTGCTTGTGTGCCAATCTTGTCCGTCTGCGTAAAGGTCCTGTAGTGATGATACTCTCATCAACTTTAGGCCATTCCCAGAACATACACATTCCAACAGGGCTAACGACTCTAACAATGGTCCCACATCTTCACTGTTTTATTTCTGTCTGTAACACGTTATTGATCTCCCGGACTTTTGTTGAGTAGATAATCCTAAATATTTTGTAATTTTACTGCGTTCTCTGTCAAGCAGATGTCGCCAAGCCAGCCAGAAGTTTGAGCAGTTATCAAAATGACAAGTTGGATTTCTCTGTTTATGTTCGTAAATGCACAAGCATTCGAGCCAGTTGTCGGAGGCTTGCATAATTTAAAATCTCATCATATAAGGTGTCATCCATGCTCTGCAGATGCAGCATGACCGTGTACATTTCACAAACCAATTATTATTTGATTCTGACACACTAGAGAAATCTCTGTCTATGCTCTGTACGTGCTTTCGAGGATGTACGAGGTTGACCAGCAGAACTAATCGTCGATGAGTAGATGGAATGAATTGTTTAATTTAGTTGGTTAATTACTAAAAGCTCACCTGCTATGTGCTTTGTCGGAAAACCTCTTGTATCTTGGAAGCACAAACTTTGATTCGGGATTCTCGAGTGATGTGGCAATGATGCACAAGATGACGTAAGTGGTGGAAAAATGCTTAGGCACCAACACGGACAAATCTAAGTGCAGAAATGGGCGGGAATTCGCGCTGAGCACTAACGCGTTGCCCTTAGTTGGTCTCTAATGGGTGATTCTCTCCCAATAT
This sequence comes from Taenia hydatigena, assembly GCA_036345935.2. NCBI lineage: Eukaryota > Metazoa > Platyhelminthes > Cestoda > Cyclophyllidea > Taeniidae > Taenia > Taenia hydatigena. Next base: position 919,166 of record JADWOT020001577.1, read on the forward strand.
TTAAATGGACGAGCATTGCTTTAGCTGCCCATCGACGGGTTCCGAATAATCCTTTAGCACTATTTAGGGCTACAGCGCTTAATACTTTGTGAATGATTCGCAATAGGTGATGCAATGCAAAAAAAGTAAAAGAGGAATTGTCTGTGAACAGAGGAGCCTTCTCCCTGGAATTCAGGCAAACTTTCTTAAATCGCTGATCTACTCAAAATAATTCTACGTTTACGGGGCACGTTGCTTGACGTAGCTTTTTCTCTAAAGCCATGTAACTTGGTTGAATCTAATGGGTACAGTAAAAAAATGACACAGTGATTTGCGTTATAAGGATTTTCTCCCATTTATTCTCTTTTTAAATGTCATGCCAAAGCCAACAGTGTATCACGCATGGTGTTGATCCATTTCTCCTCATCTACTAAGCTGAATTCCAAGGACATTGTTGCAGTTTAGACAAGGGGATTCGCGAAAGAGGAGACGGCAATTTGTCTCATTTTACTTACCGTAAAACACCATTTCGCTGAGCACTTGCACAGTTTCATGTCTTCTGCTTTGTGACCTGCGCCACAAATTTTACTAAGCAAAACGCTGGTTGCCAAATGTGATCATAATATATACATCCGGTGTGACAACAGGAATCCCATTGCGTGTGCTTCTGCAGGCTGCACATTGACACACATACCACTTTTAAGAACTCAGTAGAGGCGTCGACTAAACGCGTTCTGCATCATTCAAGCTTTCCTTATGTTGTGCAGCTTTATCACAACGCAAGTAGACAATCCACGCAGTAGAACATTTTGCGAAAATAGAGTCAGTGTTTGAGGTGAGGTGGTATATTGACGTGGGCATGCGTGAGGGTCTCGTGGGATGAGAATGCCTTAGAGAGGCGTGAATTTGGATGAAGATGATGATAATGATTACAAAACTGTTGAATGTGAAACCGTGACTGTTAATTTAATCAAGAAAATGGATTTTTGCATCTTGTGGACAACTTTGGCTCCGAGCTATGCCAAGAGCTCATGCTCGGCAATGTTGTGCCTTGGCAAAGCATAATCTGCATTAACACTACAGCTTATTCGTCTCCTAAAATAATGGGACTATTTTATGTCCTACCAATATCACCCCAACAGCGTGTGCGAAGGAATGTGAATGAATGAGAGTTTTAAACAATGCATGTCTTGACTGTTGATTAATGGTGACATGACTTAGGATATGCTCTTCTAGACGACGTGATAAATTCAATTCGCTTTTCCTCATGCTCCTCAGCTCTCGCAAAATTGGGTTGCACGTGGATCGGTCGATTCTTCTCCACATAAAAGTATGGTCAAATGTATTTTTCGATGCGTTATGGAAGAATACTGCAACCAGTGAAGGCACTGTCACTTTTGAAGCTTCATGGGTAGTTAAATGGGGATGAATGGTAAATGGGATGGCTTGGTTAACATTTTTATTGTACTCCAAGTGGTTTCGGGTTTTTGATAGGGTTTGAGAGTCACACAGTGCTAACACTTTCCTTTTGTATACTAGTGACTGGATAAGCAGCCATGAACAATTTCATTGACTTTTGTGCTAGTCTATTACTGCACTGTTGGTAACATTGCTTTTTCGATTAACTGCCCAGTCTGCTTGTGGTTCTTGTGCTCCAAGTGTACTACAATTTTGAAAGAATCCATCACATCAGGACACTGCCTCCTACTAATTGTAATAAATGGGCTAGATGAAGCATTTAAATAGTGCGGAGGGCTTTATCATGCGCTTCACACAGTGCTATTTGATCCGAGACGAGGATGTGTAAATGAGCGTCGCTCGGATTCACTGGATGAACGAATCAAGATCCTTGGTGTGATAATGCCCACCGAAACCCTTTGGGTGTACTCATATCCTCCTTTAACTGATTGCACTTGCCCATAATGAATGCCAGGCAAACGGAAAGTGGGTTAGTAATCCAAAAGTAGTGGTAATGGAGGGAGATAATAACCTGTTCGCTTCCAAGTGGCACCCACACACGTGCGTTCAGAAGACGAAAATAAAATATTATGCTAAATGTCGATAGTTATCCAGGCCAAAGCATCTAAGTCAAAAAGTAATAAGTTACAATCGCGTGAAATGTGCACTGTTCCCCGATCTTGCTCTGTCCAACCACTGTCATCCGTGACGATGTATGCAGTGACAAATTTTCCAGTGACTCAATGCTCAGTTAGTGCGAGATTTGAACTATGCGAAACGGTTGAAGGACGACCAAATACCAGACAATAATAATCTTTCCTCTGAGTTACATGCCCTTCCCAGGAACGAACGCCCAGTGTGTGGAGCATCTGGTGTGGGATAATCAACGCCTCAGAATCCGTGGTGAGTCAACACATGAGACGAGCCTGTGATGTAGTAACCACGAGTAAGTTATTTTACAACTTTAGAAGCATCAAACTGTGAGCAAATTCTAGGCACAGAAATGACTCTCACTACTTTGTTCATCGCAGATAAAGCAAAGATTGTGCTGAGTTTTGAATACGCCCCAATGAACTATGAGATTACCTGAGTCGCATTGGCACATTTAATGAGACACGCTTGCGAGAGTGAGCTCCGGCATCGTACCAAGCCTTCGGGCGCAAAAATTCAAGACGTCTTGCAAACCATACACCTACCCAGATGTTGGCTCCTCCTCAAAACTCTTCACCACACAATGGTGTACGCCTTGACGTAGGTGCTCGAGGAGCTTCGTCTCACCTGAATTCAGGTTGGTGACTAATCCTCATTAAGTGAGGGTTCCAGTCGTATCTCACTACTGATGTGTGGCAATTTCATGCATCGCTGCTATAATTCGATTGACGCGTTGACAACCGTTCAGTTGGGCACTAATTCTGTCCTCCTCTCTAGTTGTATTCTCCTCCATTTTGACTCAACTCATGTCCCGACTAAACTTGTACGCACACACACATGCACCTGACCACCCGTTTCGGCTTCATCCTACGACAAGCAAAAATAGTGGTCGACGTCTCCTTAACTCCCATAGGCCAATCTTTAGCATTATCAACATTGCAATCCCCAGCAAAAGCTGTGGAACTCTAACAACTTGACATGCGACCCTTTGCGGTACAAAATAGAGCCTTCTCAAGGCATAAAGCCTAAAGTAGACTAACTAAGAATTTTGATGCATTTGTTAAAGACACGTTCCAGGCGATAACGAGGGGAATGCACAAAAGGGCAATGAAGAAATAAGCTATATGGCAGAATCACTTGTTATGCTGAACTTAATGAAAGAGCAACGTAATGGAATCGGATGATTTGAATCTGGGCTGTATGTTACATACTACAGATGCCAGTTGCGAACGTTCAAGTATTGGGCGATGTCTTAATCCGCGCAGGTAAGGAGTGGCGCAATGGAAGTTCTATTATAAAGCGGAGGGTAACAAAATTCTCTTGCTCTTATCTGAATGTGTGGAACTCAGCAGCTACCCTAGTGCTAGATGGAGAGTGAAACTTAAGAATCGTTCAAAGTTGAACGGCTTGAGTGAATGTGGGCGCAGGAAATACTCATATCATTATCCACCCGGTTCGACAACACCAGCACATCCATCTACATCACCTCTGTTCTTTTGCCTTAAGTTTTGATCACCTACTTTTCGTGATGCTCGCGCGATGATTAGGCATGCTGGTAACTGTCACGTGGAAGAATGTGTAAGATCACAGAAAGTGGGGATGAGGCCCACACAGCTTCACCGCTGTTGTCAGCATTCAAGTCAAAACACGCTTTAGGAGCTATAATTTGGAAGAAGGAATACTATTTAAGGGCGATATGCGTCCTCTCTGAGCCATGGTACACGTTTGTATTCATAATGGAGAATATTCGTTGCATTGAGGTGTCTTTGCAACAGTTCAGCACAGAAGTGCCTGTGAGAAAAAGTCAATACAATGCACACATCGCTTAAAACAGATTGCTGTATTGATTCAGGGCTTATCAGATGCGCCAGTGGGTATGCTAGTTCAAATGAAACATTGAAAATTAACAAAGGTGCATGTTAAATTCCAAAACTGTCAATTACTGCATTCACTTGGCCACAGGACTTCTTCCATCTGCACTTACCTATTCGTTTTACCAATTGGCTGATACATGCAGCACAGATTTGGCACAGAGAGGAGTGTCTGCAGCCTCTAATTGCTGTTACCTTCTACAACTCGCCCTATTACTACCCGCCTAAAAATTTAAGCTCCATTGCGTCCACAACACTTCTCGTGAGAGTTTGCGTTTCATTTGTGGGTAGGAGAGAGACAACGCCTAATCCTTATCGTCAGCATTCCCCTTGTGAAGCAGAATGACAATTTAGACACGGTGGCGATTATCAGAAAAGGCGAAGTTTGAACTGTACCGACCAATTATATTAACTCTCATTTTTCCTTTAGGATATTCTCCTCTATTTGCGTGCAGCATCCAAACCACTGTTTTGAAAGATAGTTTGGTCATTTTGGCCTGCCAAGAGAGAGACGCGAGACCTAGCCGAATCCAACACTCACTAAGTCGGTCCTTTAATCAGTTCCTCTTCCTTCCATTATTGATCAACTGTTCTTTTGGTCCAACCATTAGTCTCTTTTTGATTTACTCTACACCCATTCCCGCCAAGTGGATGGGTTCTGGCCACTGCATCGCACTGGATCATCTTTCCGCCTCACCATCACTGCCGTGGAAGTAACCAAACCTGAGCACATGTTGTTTGCTATGTTCGTGAAATTTCGTACACCATCGTTAATAAAGGACTAAATTGCTAGTGTTCGGAACATTCAAAAACTGGCTTAAAGTGTTTGCTTTGGTTATAAACGCTAGCTTTACTACTTTTCTCTCAGGCAAGCCAGAAGTAAGGAAACTTGATGCAGAAGGACCAGATGATGAAGGTGGCAAAGACAGTAGCGAACATAGTAAGAGGAAAAAGAAGAAGGAGCAAGTCAAAGAGAAGTATATTGACGAAGAATGGTTGAATAAAACCATGCCTTTGAGGACTCGAAGTCCAGAGGATAGCAGTCAGGAAGGGTGTGGCGAGCTTTACGATTCGCTAAGCAATGATTGGAAGCAGAACAAGATTTTGAAAGCAATTCGAATAAACTTGGTCCAGAAGTGCACGGAGCTATTAGAAGAATTAGCAGAGGACGCTCAGACCTACAAGAAGCCCAGTGAGCAGCGTTCAAAGGACATTAAGCTCGGAATTCACGAAGATAGTACAAACCGTAAGGAGTTGACCAAACCGTTGCGTTATTGCTCCTGTCAGAGCGGCGATGATATGACTAGTCAGAAGCACCACGTGCCACGCATGAAGGAGCCCTTACTGAGGTGCTAAAAGAGCGTGGTCTTGAGTTGCTTTGCATAGTAAATCCGATCGATGAGCATGCAGTGCCGCGACTGCGTGAGCATGACGCGGAGAAGTTGGTGCAAGTGACGAAGGAGGGTCTTGAACTTCTTGAGGATTAGGCAGAGTAGGAGAGGTTTGAGGAAGTAAAGGCCTCCTTCAAACCTACTTGCAAGAAGATCAAGTACATTTTAGACAATAGCTTGAGAATCTCACCGTGTTTAGCAGTCTTACTGCTTCTCCCTGTTGCATTACTGCTTCAGCATTCGACTGGACTGCTAACGTGGAACAGACCATGAAGGCTTAAGCGCTCCGCGAATCCAGCACACTCGGATATATGTCCACCAAGAAATATTTAAAAGATCAACCCTAGTAACAAGGTTATGATTCGTCTAAAAAAGATTTTGTCAGCTGAAGGCAAACCCAATAAGATTTGCAATAATCCCATAAGCACGCTCTTCAGCGCAGCCACGCTCTCCTCTGGATTCACTTTATAGGATCCAAAGGCTCGTGTCGATAAGATCCACGAGCTGATAAGTATGTGTTTGGAGATGCCGGAAGACGAGCCGATGAAGTTGGCAGATAAGACAACCGCTGGCAGGTAAGCTTATCAAGGACTTATCAAAGCATAAATGACGACCAAGCCGATGGAGCGACGAGGCGGAATAGACATTGTAAACATGTTGTCTTCCATTTCGCCTCGCTTTCTTTTCCTTTTCACGCCTTCTATTCCATCTCAACAAAATTGCCTTTAGTGCTCTGGAGATCCTGCAAGGACTTGTTTCATAATAAAGGAGAATGTTTAGTTATGCTCGAAGAGGAAGCCGAGACCGCTCACTTTCCAGCAAGTACCGGACCTATCTTCTATTTGATTCGGAAAATGTTAACATGAACCTCTGTATCCCATAAAGTGAATCTAGAGACGAGCATGGCTGTGCTAAAGAGCATATTACTAAGACCCTTGCAAAACTTATCCGATCAGGGTTGATCTCCAAATACTTCTTGGTGGACATATATCCAAGTGTGCTGGATTCGCAAAGCGCTTAAGCCTTCATGACTCACGTCTTGTTAGCAGACCAACCAAATGGCGAACTAACAATACAAAAGGAGGCAGTGGTAAGCCTGTTGGACACAGTGACTTGGTCTTCTTGTCTTCACTTCCTCGAACCTTTCCCTCTCCGCCTAGCCCTCAGGAAGTTCAAGACTCCTCTTCGTCACGCCCACAAACTTCCTCGCGTCATGCTCACGCAGTTGCGGCCCTGCATATCCATCGATCGTATCCACCACGTAAAGTACCTTAAGGGTAGAACTAGCAAGACTGTCCTTGGTTCCGTTCGGGATGTAGTAGATGTCACTTTGGTGCTTCTCTATTTAAGACACGTGGCTAGATAGGACAGTGATCTTGACGCAGTGTGCCATCCAACTTTGCGATTGTTGTTGCAGCATTTTGTTATATCCATCGCTACGGAGAGAAACATGGCTAAGGTGGAGGCCACCTATGCAAGTGGCCGAAAAGAACGGCAGTAGGTGCGGACTTCTTTGGTTTGCATTTTTGAGCCAAGAACACCGAGTGTGCTGACCTGCACTCCCTCGGGGACCATTCTTCCTCCTAGATGATCGAATACCTCTGAACAACGACTTCAGTTTGGCTTCCAATATTAGTAAATTCAGCCAATTCGTACGATTGGCTGGAAGAAGTAGGATACGCGCGCACAAATCTGACGACTGATTAGACGACAAGGGCTGCCCGGTAAGTAAGCTGCGTGATTCAGGCAAATTTATAGTGCTTGAGTGACCTTGCCATTCTGGTAGCAGCGCATCTCTGCTCCATTTTAGCTATTGAGTAGGAATAAAGAGGAGTCATGCTCCCTTGGATGCTCGGTGATCACCAGTCAAGAAGAACTCGCCTTAGAGTCTGCAAGCATATACTAAAACCTAGCATTCACACACTCGTTGTATTTTCTCTTCTGGGCTATTGTTGACAAATTAACTTCCGATCTCGAGGGTGATGCTGACAGCTTAAGAATAGATTGAAGTGCATTCCACGTAGTTCTGCAATTCGACTAATAAATTAGAAATGCCTTTAAATAGGATTTAACAACAGAGCAGTTTTGAACTGGCATTTATAAAAACTGCTACCAACGATTAGGTCCAAATCTCACAACACATAGTTGCGCAGTAGCTCAACTAATTCTCCTCAAATTCTGTCAGCTTTTGGAATGTAATAGCATCACTTTGTGGACGGGTAGGTAGAGCGACATGGATGTGTAGTCTTTCGATGCATGTTATCTTTCATCCTTCCTTACCTCCTTTTCCTTTCTATCTCTCCCCTCCCATCAAAATGCGTTTTTCCTCTGCGCCTTAGAGATCTCGCGTGATCTCATCCCACATCAATGCAGATTGTACTAAGTGCGGTTTAGACAGAAGAGTGGACTATTCACGTTCCTATCATTGCTCTAGATCTCCACCTATTGATTAAACGCAGTATTGCCACCATTTGGCTACTTGGATGACTTAGCACGAGACAGGCGCAAGCAGCAAGACATTCTGAGTAATAACTGTATCAGCAGCATTCATGGGACCACTAAGTTGCCTGCACAGCTTTTAGAACTCTATGCTTCTGCATTGATTTTATGGGAACTGCTCTGCTGAAAAGAGCTTGACGAACCCCATTCGCATGAATGCTTGCACAGTTACAGCTTATGAGATAACAAGAAAAACTTAGTGATTATACGATCTTCTCGACGGAAAGAAGGCAGTGTTCTTGAAAACTGACGCCGGATTCGAATGCCTATAATGACACTGTATAGGCTCAGAGGGAGACGAATGATACAGAATGGTCCCATCTCGACGGCCAATGCCATGGTCAAAGCTAATTTTGCATGTCCTTCAAGGCTTCTAATTTGTGTTTTCCTCAGTCGAAGCATTAAATCACCTTGGACACGCTACTTAATTTCATGGTGTGTGTTCCATGTCCACTCTACCACCACGTGGTTCTACTTCAATAAGTGGCAATGCATTCTAGCTTTTATGCGCTGAGCAAAACTGTGGAGGATAAATTGAGAATCGACAAGTAAAACCTTTCTGCAATACCTGCGCTGCCCTGATCTAAGATTAAACACTTACGCATTTTCAGAGCAGCCATCAGAGAGCAAATCGAAAGTGATGGCAATTTTTCATTTATCTAATCAACATCCTTGCAACTGGAGTGAGCATCATTCCGTCTATGACTTCTGCTGAAGTGCACTCATGGTAGAACGAATTGAATCCAACTGATGATAATCGATGAGTTATTATCGTGTTACTGGCTTCGTTTGCTTAGGCATTTAGGACATCAAAATTGTTAACATGCTAAATGAGGCCACATGAAGCTTGATGCGTGAGTAAAAGTAGTATCATGAGTGTTCATTATTGAGGCTTCGATGAAAAGTCAAAATTTGGCGTTCAACTTTTTCAAATGTATGTGCGCACATCTGTGACACCAATGCCAGTCGACATCGATGAACTTGAGTAGAATTAAAGGAGTCTAAGTACGCGGGTGCATGATTCTGACAAGCTCGGGGCAACACACCTTAGTGGGAGGTGTAGCGCCGGCTCAAGCACTGTCCGAGTCGGACAGTTGTGCATACGATGATTCTAACTAAAGGTCGGTCGCTGCAATTTAAAGACACATTAACCACTGCTCGACTTCTCTGTGCATGATATGGTTGCAAAGAACAAAATCCGTGGTGCGTATCCACTTATGTTGTCAATGCTGACTTGAACTAGATTGATGTAGCGCTTTTGTGGCTAGGTATAGAAGTCAAATCCAGTCACGACAGCGCTGGAGAATAGGTTTATAAATGACATCCACCAGCTGTACCTTACGAGTTTGAGCCGCAGTTTGAAACTGAAATATTTACAAAATTACAGGAAATCCTCAACACTACTACTTGTGTATTTAATTTGATTTGCATCATCTATGCATGGGATTTACTTTGTTGGAATAAGGGTATCAATTGTACGATGGGAACTTGCCCACTAATGATATGATCAGCTTGCAGTGGTTATGGTTATGTTTGCTCCAAAACGTTCCCTTCATTGAAGGCTGATGACGTTTATAACGACTAATGGCTTTTTGTCAACTAACGGCCTTTTGCTTTCAACATACTTGTTTTACGTCAAATTTTACAGCCTACGAAAACGTCAGCATCACGAAAACATCGCTTTTATTAAAAAGTTATTGGAAAGCCAAAAAGGGGCTGCTTTAAGTGACACTGGCAAATAAGAAGACATGACTATAATTTTAATGACTTGCAAGCATCGGGAGTTCCTGGGAGCAACCACCGACTAAGGAAACACGGTGCCTAACATTGGTCGTGCGGCTCCATTTGATTGCAAGGAAGGATGGTGGTACTACAGGGACAACGCTATCATGCCCTGTTCACGAATGATATAATGCGTAAATCACGTAATACGGGACTAATGTCCACTGCTATTGTGAAGCTAAAACGCGAAGAACTTCCTCATCGCACGCCTTAACAATGGCCTTGTTGTCCACACATTATCCCATTAATCCTCTTCTTCTGAAGATCACCTGCCCTGTTTGATTGCGTTGCATAAAATTGCCTAAGTCTGCTTTTATTTTCAATAATAAGTGATTCCTTCATGAATGAAAGCGCAAGACTTTGTTGTTTACGTAAGGACAGCGGGTACCAAGCCTCAAATGCAATCACATGCAGCATTCGCGAAGAGGAATGTTGATCTCTTACATTCCAATGACCAATCGCTATTCCACACTACAAGCTTCGGGGTAAACCAGGTTACGCCAAGACTAACTATGGGAAGAGAAGTAAACAAAAATTGGTAGTGAAGGGAAAAATGAGTTGGCAGAAGATGAACGTATGGAATGGCAGGCATGACAAGGCTTTACGGTTCCCTCTTCGAAAACCCAAATAACAATGCTTGGGATATAAAGTGCAAATAAAGAAGGAAAAGGTAAAGAAAATAATGACCTAGAAATTGTAGGAAAGAAGAGGTAATGTAATTTGCCTGGTCGGAGGTAAAGAACAATGCTTAGTTAGGACGGAATCTAGCACCAGAATACGTTTTTCGTATCCTCCTTTACATTGATTAAACATCAAATATAGAAGTGCATGACTAAGATAACAAATTAGAACATCCTTTAATTGGGATAAGTACAAGTGTTGATTCAGCACTTGTTTGACTGCATTTAATAAAATTCTCAATTCCTCAGTTGAATTAACTTTGACTAAAGTTTCCATTTAGAAATCGTTTAAGATCTGATTTTAGCCGAATGCATAATCACAGCTATGGATCCGCAGGTCTTTTATCCCGATGAAGTCGAATTCTGATTCAGTTTCACAAGTGGTTACGCTATATTTGTGATCAGTGCACAAAGCTAATCCGGGCGATGAAAAATTGACAGCGTCTTCCCTCCACCCGTTATTAAAGCGACAATGCTCCTACAAGAAACATTACAGGCGTAATGGATTTTGGATTCTCATGCGAGGGTAGTAATAGCTCATAAGTGAGTAGGATGGTAGTGATTGTGACATGAGTTCCGAGGCTGCAGACACTCTCATCTAAGCAAACTCTACATAACAGTTTCCAGCCCAAATAGTAAACGAATCAGTAAATGCTACTAAGGAAAACTACATGAATAAATGAGTAATTGAGGATTTTGAGGCGAGGCAGGTACTTTTGTAATAACCGAGGTCTCAGTTGAACCAGCATATCCGCTCGTGAATCTGCTAAGAGTTGAATCCATATAGCAGTCTGAGTTAAGCGAAAGGCTCCGCTGTAACGGGATCTGAACGAACAGTCCAGATGATGCAATGAAATCAGAATCATGACACGTATCCTGAGATATGCGCGAAGGGTGGTCATGAGGCTTGCTGGCGTATGCAGAGTTTGGCAACTATAGGGGATGAGGGAATGTGCAGATTATAAAAGTGGTTAAGTCTTAAGTGTAGCACAACTCAATATTGTTGTCTACACTTTCTTTTAGCCCCATCCCTTGCTCTGGATCCTGCTTCGTCTCAAAGCACACGTTTGTAGCTGTCATCTTCCTGATGAGGACAGGAATGTCCTAACGACTCCTTTTGCGATGGTTTTAATACAGAACCTAGATGCGCGTTGTAGCTTAGACGCTGTACTGCAATAATTCGTTGTTTATAAAGGATCATTTGACGGCTGCAAAACTGCTTCACTATTAAAATCTTTCCATAGTGCTTCAGAAGCCAAGGTATGTGTTTCGGTGCATCGGCGCTCTATGCCTCAGTGTTTGTGGGCTGCATAATGTTTCAGGATAGAAGATGGTTTACTTACAGCTCAAAAGCATTTGCTTTTTAAAAACAGTTTTGACTCTCTAAGCCCAATGTTCGTAAGTGTATACTATGAAGTTAATGAGCATCATTAACACTCGTTCGTAATTTGCAAAACCGAGTGATGAAGAGCCCATTTAATGCCTAGCCTTTTATTCTGACGCCATTTTCCCTACTCTTGCCATCTTTGTCTAAAAGCTATGCTTCACGATTTTCTTTCCACCCATCTTTTCACTTCGTCCTATTTGTGAGCTCAGACGAGGTCGCAAAACTCATCAGTGACATCATAGTGACCCGTGAATCGTGTTAAGCGAACAACAAAAATTATGTCCGCACAATCAAGAATCCCCTGCTTGAGATGCGTCATCATAACTAAGACGTCTGCTTGAACGCAGAACAGTAAAGACGCACCCTTAAAATGCATAAAGAAGAGGCATGCACCAGCATCCTTCGATCAAGTCGTGGAAGGGGTGAAGGGCGAACTCGGATATTACAGATGATCTGGGCATTGTGTTATAGGAGCTCAACAAATGAAGTCCAGCTCTAGGTGTTTTTATTTTAATGTGGATTGCCACTTGAAATAGGCTGCCGCTTTGACGAAATTATATTCAGAGCGGCTGTGGTTAAAATTGCCGGAAGATTGTTGTTCAAATCTCTTCTCAACGGCTCAAATTGGATAAGGACGTGCTGTTACCTGAACATTAAGTTCGCTGAAGCAGAGCCTACTTACCGGAGCAGTCTTTGCCACCTGGTCAGTCGTCGAATTTGTACGTGTATCCTACCTTTCTCCGATTATTCACAGGCATCAGCTGATATCAGTAGTAGTGAAGGCACTACTGAAGACGCCGTAAGGCGGTATCGGATTGTTAGGGAGGAAAATATATAGTTTAAGGCCACCCTTTGCCTCTACCACTATTTACGTCTACATGTAACGGAAGATTCCATCGTAACGTAATTTCTAGCAATGCTTCCACTAAGCTAACAATGAACAGAATGAAACGCTGCAACAAACACAGCCACTGTGTTTGGTACAATCGGTGTAGATCAGCTTCACAATCGGCTACTAGTTACTTCCGACGGCGCTAATGACGATGTACGCAATCTATTGCACAAGTCGCATGCGACCAGGCTGTCAATATCAGCCATCTTGGAGTTGAAGACACCGAATTACCCTTTCCCTTTTGTTCTCTGTACTCGCGCTGCCGTTCAATTTAACACAACCTGAGCAAGGTGTCTTCGACTTAGTCATTTAGCTGCTTGCTTTTCTATTAACTGGATAAGAATCAATACCATCTCTAGGAAGTGTGTAGATGGTAAAAAAGGTGAACTTTCAATCACATATCTGATCATCCTTTTTCTTGGCGACTTCGGAGGCGCAGCAAGCAGCATAGCTATTTACAAGATGGCAGAATCAATCACGACCACGGTTGCGACCCAAATTTTACCACACTCGCAGATCTCTATACGGCGCTGTGGAGTGAGCATGCCTGACATACTTTTGTGTTTCACACCGACCCCTTGCTTGTAGGATAATGGTCTGTTATATTAACCTGCTCCCTCAATCCCTTCGTTTTGAAGGGCAAGCGGGTGGAAGGCGCAGTACTTAGCTGTATGAGCTGTCCCAGTTTGCTGCTCACATTGTCTGTGATTCTAAACTAGTGGCTCATCACATTACTTATTTGGCTTCCTCAATCCACTTTCTTTCCCCTTACCAGCTTCTCCATGATATCTTCTCCGCACTTCCCATGTTGTCACTGTGAAGTGCGATGTGTACATAAAGAGAGTTTGCACAATCTTGTTTTAGATTGGCAAATGGAAGAAGCAAGTGACCGTCGTTCGGACAATAAAGAAGAAGCAGAGTTCTGGTTCAACGTGATTGTCTTGAATGTTACGCTGCAGAAAGAAAAAAACAAGCTGCTTATTTTCTTATTCCAGGGTAGTTTGTAATGCTTGAGACCGAGAAGTGCTCGATCAAGGATATTTTGCACATTTGGATGGGGGACTGGGTGGTTTGAGGCATTCCTTTTGGCTGCCCTGAAAGATGGGGAGGTCGCGAGAACATGACGCCTTACTGGGGAACGCCGGTGTGACCCTTCATGGGTCAAAAGTAACTCTCCATCGCATAGCAATCAACCATTCATACTTCAGTCATTCTGTTGAGGGAACTCCTCTTCTTGCTGAGGTATTCAAGTTAGTTTGCGACCATAGGACGAAGGTGAACAACAGTTTGTACCCCTAATAAATTGCTTCCGTTAAGAATTTCATGCGTTTTTATTCTCACTTTTTTGGAACCTTCGTCTTTCTTCTTGCAGTCTGTCTTGAGAACACCTTCAATAGCTTTTAAAACTTGCTAATGAGACTCGCACTATTTGGGAGCTTCAATGCAAATCAGACGGTCTGAATGCGAAAAATGGAAAGAATAACTAAGATATGAAAAGCGAATTTGACCTGAAATAGAAAAATAAGTGGGCAACGTACACAGCGGCTTAAAACTTGGGTGAGTTGAGATGGCGATGGTAGTTAGTGGATGGGATCCACGCCACCACGAAACCTAGCAAATCATTCGCATTAGAGCTAATAAAATTATTTTAGTGGTGTTGTAATGTCAAAATCTAAACAGGAGGATAAATCCCTTCAATGCAGTGATTAAAGGCAAATAGTATCAACATTTACCTTGCTTTTAGTTGTTGAGGCTGAAATGTTAACGGCTATTTGCCATGAGGCATGCATACGCATAAGTGCAACAGGAACGATCGCAAACGGGTATAAAAGATGGCTTGAAAAGAATAAACCCAATAGCATGGTAAAATCACGCTGAGAAGGGCTTCATAAAGTTAAAATCACGATGCTGTATCACCATGATGGCGTTGCCTGTAGCCGGTTGACTATCTACTCGAAATTATATCTCGCTTTGTCCACACTTGTCCTGGTATCTTGTAGGAGCATAGCCTTCACACATTTCATAAACCAACTACAAAGTGTTGATGGGGTCGAATCGCACGCCAACTATGGAGATCAGCGAGAGCTGACATGTTTACAGCACACCCTGACCTATGATTATGTTAGCGCAATGGCTAACATCTGTCGCATTCCCGTTATTTGGCGACCGCATACCACTAACTCACACCTGGATTCAAGTTGACCCTCACTCGGGTTGATGACAGAAAAACTTAGCGATTAGATATTCGTGGACCAAATACTACGTTTAACTCCCCTGTAAGAGCGTGAAAGACAACCATGGCCGTGTATCAGGCGGCTACAAAATCTGTCCACTAAAAGCAAAATTATCCCAGGCATCCTCTCTTCCAGCGTCAGTTCATTGAAGACGTCATTCATTTCGTGGACAAGTGGTGAATTAAAACATGCATAGATAGATTTGTTCAACAATTTTAATGCAAGTGCAGTATGAATTCAAAACAAGTTTCCAACTATGAGGATGACCTCTCCCAAATGGCTGCTGGTAGATAGACTAGTCGTGACAGGGTAACTGGCTGTGTGAGAATGGTAATCGTGTTAATGTTAAGGCGTCGCTACTGGTTAGATGCACTTGAATGTTAAGCAGGAGGCGTAACCGGCAGGCCAACGAACCCAAACCAAAAAGCTGCGTAATCCATTGCACGATCTATTTGGAGCATACAAATTCCGAGCAGACGGTAGTGGCCAAGTACAAATTCACCCACAACCAATGGCGACATCTTGTGGGCCATCCATCGTATTCGCAGGAACAGTCTGGATTAACACAAACTTCTAGGCCTTTCTGAATCCCAAAGCTCGCTAAGATGAGGAACAACTGCTGCATCTGTCATTCTAAATGAATAATTCGATGCTTTTTAACTTCACCACATGCTTTGAGGCCAACCAACTGGTCATTAGCCATTATTTGATCTTGCAAATAAAAGGGCAGGCTGTGCGAAAAGTGCATGCATTTATTTACTGCGACATGGTCCTACGTGGGTGTAGATGATTTAGTAAATTCAATAAATATGACTTTAAAGTTAGAAGCTCATTGATGCGTAGATTTCAAGTGGCCGAAGCTGCCGATTTCCCTCTTTACTGGTTGAGTTGATGGTGTCGACGTCGTATGTCGTGTTGACTGGGGGATAGTGGAGCATCATTCATAGTTGTGGCTGTAGCAGGCGTAGAGAATAGACATATTGCGAGATGTCAGTTAAGGAAAAGGCACCAGCTGAATGATGTGGTACACTAGGGACAACGCCAGTGCTTTATTCACATGTGTCTGCATATGCGTTTGCAGATTCGAACGATCAACAAAGGCATGTTGGCAAGTGGGATTAAAGAAAGGGCTCTAGCTTGTGTGCACACGCTTGTGAATCTGAAGACTACTTCTGCGCCCTTGCAACCACTGCTGCTACTCTTGCCCAATTTTAGCCAATATCCCACCTTTAAACAGTCTCAATGTACAAAGTCTGCGGCGCTGTTGAGGCAGATGCCTGTAATCGCATTAATAAATAATTCGATTCCCTCACTAGCAGGGTCTCTCAAGGCATCACGCCTTTGCTGATTGCTCACACCTGCTAACGCATGTGCGAACACACATGAATGTAAGGCGCTATTGATGTCGTTGCTGCGGTGCATCATCCAGTCGCCGCCGTTTGCTCAACCAACACCACGCAAAGGGGTCTCAGAATATTGCCTCTCTAATTTTATTTAGAGCAATATATTAGGCAGCATAGGAGAAATGACCAGTGCTGATTCAGGAAAATTGACCATCGTCCATCCAAGTATGGTCACTGACTGATCCCATTCACGGCATCTCTTATGCGTGCAAATGAGTCGCACGCATTCGTTTACTCATACGCTGCTATACTGCCTAGACTGTGATGCGACTAAATGCATTTGCAAAGAGATTTCTCCTCAGACAGCGCAGTCAGCTTCGATACTTAATAATAATTGCACCTCACCTTGCCCAGATGTGTCCTATAGCATTGAAGGTGTTTCGACCTCACAGAATTGAAAGCGCAATCGCAAAATATAGCAGCTCGATTGGATTGTGCAGCAATTACTTGGGTGTCAGCGATGGATGGCATGTTTACAACCTAGCTTGACCTGAAAAACAGTGTGTTCGTCAGCATCTGTGGTTTACTTCATTCGGACAACTGCACACCGTTGTCTCACACTCGGCTTTGAGTTGACTCACTCACTCCCAAAGGTTTTAATGACAGCATCTTAATTGTGTCCTGCGTGCCATGAAATCCTGTCCATTAGGAGCAAAATAATTCAAAGCATCATTATCTTCCACCGCGATCTGGTTGAAAGCGTCCGGCCCTCATCGGGTCAGTAGTGGCTAAAGTGCAAAATCCGATTCGCCAATTAGATGTGGGTGGCACACAGAGTTAGATCAATTTATAAATGCGAAGTCAGTTTCTAAATATCTACAAGTTGACTAATTGCCCGTGGCAGATTAAAATAGTTTAATGAACCTGTGCGAAGGTTTCTAACTCAGTCACCTAGTCGATTGCTTTTCGAATATCAGGATGTGAAACATTACCAATGCTAGGAACAATGTAGATAAGGGCGAAAGATGAACTTTTGATCCCACGTCCGATCATCGTTTTTCTTGGTGGTTTCGGAGGCGTAGCATGCAGCGTGGAGATTAGTAGGACGGTAGAATCAATCACGACCATGGCCACGATCCGAATTTCACCGCACTTGCAGCATTCTACACGGTGTTGTGAAGTGAGCAGGTCTGACTTAATTTCGCATTGCACACCAACCCTTCGCTTGGAACATAACGGTTTGTTCTGTTAGCCTGTTTCTCAATTTTTACGTTTTGAAGCGCAAGCGGGTGGGAAGGCGTAGTACTTAGCCACGTGTGTCGTCCGAGTTCGCTATGCACGTTACCTGTGGTTCTAGCCCAATGGCTCATCACGTTACTTAGTCGGTTCCCTCAACCCACTTTGTTCCCTTTAACCGGCGTTACTGCAATATTATTCCGCACTTCCAATGCTGTCACTTTAAAGGGCGATGTGTGCAACGAAAATCGCTAGCAAACGCATGATTTGGATTAATAAGTGGAAGAAGTCACGATTGACCATCGTTCGGGCAAAACCAATTAGTCGAGTTTTTGTTTAATGTGGGGTATAAGAATACGTGATGCTTGTATTCGCATTCCAAACAGTTTTTATTGCTTGAAAACTGAGGGCATTCGATCAACAAAACTTAGCAACTGGTGCTTAGTCTCTAACTTACGCAGATCAGTGCGCACTAGAGCTAATAGAAATTACGTTAGTGATATTGTAAGACTAAAATCTAAACAAATAGAACAAATCCGTTCAATGCAGTGATTGGAGGCAAATAGTGCCAACATTTGTCTTAATTTTAGTTATTGAGATTAGAATGTTGTCGATTATCTGACTTGAGGCGCATACGTACTTATAATTGTGCTACTGCCTTCACATTTGCTAAAATCTTTAGAAAATCAAAATTATTGATGTGTCAAATGATCCAGCATCTTAATGAAGCCGCGTGAGGCTTAACTGGTAAATAGAAGCAGTTTCATAAATGTTAATTAATGGAGCTGTAATGTAAGGTCAACTTCTTTGTTCGAAGTTGCTAACAGCGTATTTGTATATATGTGACACCAGCGCCATCCATCATCGGTAAATATGACTGGAACGGAAGTAGTCCAAGTACGTGGATACATGGTTCTGGCAAGATCATGGAGGCGAGACACTGGCTCAACTCCTTTTGATTTCAGCAGCATTTTTGTTAGCAAGACACCGATAATCTCTTTCACAGTGTGTTTAACAACGTAAGCCCATCCACATCAGCAAATTGAGGAACAACTTGATTGGAGAGCCAAAGTCGATGCTGGCCAGGTCGTGGAGATTATCGACAGCCATTGGATATCAAACACTGTGTTCGAGTCGGACGGTTGTGTATGTAGCAATATTGGTTGAAGTTTGGTCGCGGATCGCTCGTTCCGCTAAAGCATGAAGAATCCTTGCACACTGCTCGACTTCTTCATCCATGATATGATTGAGATGGGCAAACTCTGTGGTAATTTTCATCTATTTGTCCATGACCATTTTGACTGGATCGATGCAGCTCTTTTCCAGCTGAGTGTCGAAGGCAAATGCAGTCACAACAGTGCTTGAGAATAGGTGCAGAGGTCTCCTCCACCGCCTGCATCTGGCAATTTCTAACCACACCCTGTAACCAAAGTGTTTATGGAGACAAAACATTTCCTAACACCACCATCCATGCATTAGATTGCATGCGTTTCTTCCATACATTGTTGTTTGCGTCCCTGGAATAAGAGACTGATGAGGCAGCAGAAGATTATTTGCTGATAATTTTATGAGCAAGTAGCAATAATAATGGCTGTGTTTGTTCAGAATGCTCTTCCTCCATTGGGGCAGATGACGTATATTACGACTGAAGATTTGTGTCAATTAACGACCTTTTACTTTCAACACGCTTTCAAAATGTTCATTATGCAAGGTGTCCTACACGCTATTTTACATCAAAATTGACAGTCGTCGGGGACTTATCAGCATCAGAATGCCACAGCTTTGTACAACAATTATTCGAAACTGTAAATTGGGGTGAATTTGCATGATATTGACAAATAAGGGGGCAAGACGAGAGTTGCGATGACTTACCATCATCGAGCTTTCTTGCATGCAATCTTTGTTCAGGGAAATATTTGTCCTTAGAACTGACGGTGTGGTTCTGTTTAATCGCAGGGAAGGATGGCAGTGCTGCAAGGTCAACACCATTGCTTAGTGTTCTAACAGTACCTAAGGCGTAAGCACGTCGTACGGGTCTACTGTCATCTACTATTCTAAAGTGAGAAACGCAAGGATCTTCATTCTCTGCAAGTTCCATTAATAGCCTTGCCATCCATATCTAATCCGATGAATCCCTCTTCCAAATTCAACCTACTCAATCTTTCGACTGCGCCATAGGAAGCCGAAAGAATCCTACTCTCACTCCCACCAGTAATTATTTCTCCATTAATGACGGCGTGCGGCTACGTTGTCCACATAAGAATAGCAGGTGTCCAGTTCAAAATGCAGCTACATCTAGCATTGGCGAAGCAGAAAGTCAGTCCTTTGCAATTCAATGGCCGATGGTCCGTCTCTGCAGCAGGACCAGAGGTGGATTAGGTTTCGAATAGACTAAATACGAGAAAAAAACCAAGGAAATGATTAGCAATGAGATGAAAAACAAGTTAGCAGAACATTAACCTATTGAGTGATGGGCTTGACAAGGTCTTACAATTCCTACTTTAAAACTCAAATGATAATACTATCATTGGCAATAATGCTGTGGTGGAAACAAAGAATAAAATTATGAAGAATGGGAGAAAGGAAGAGGTGGCACAATTTGACTCTGACCTCCTAAATTTTGCAACCTCTCTATACCTTGGCTTCTTACAATGTTAAGGAAACAAAAAGAATAAGAAATAGACCAGTAGAAAGGCTGATATGGAGCCATAAAATGCGATGAGAATGAGACGTAATTACAGAAAGACTTACGGCATGGGCATTGCGACAGGCAGTGAACGGATATACGTGGTTGACAAGTGTGGGAATCGGTACGAGTCGCGCAGATTTGCTGCACCATGTCTGTTTCGTAAAAAACAGAACTTGGTTTAGATGGGTTTCAACACCAAAAGTACATTTTCTTTAACCTCGTTGGTATTAGTTGAATATCGGTGATGGCAGTGCATGATAAAGGCAGCTTAACGAAATGTCCGTTGAGTAAAATAAGAGCCGGTGATGATTTAGCACTTGTTTAGCTGTACTCAACGAACTTCTTGATTCCTCAGTCGACTTGTCACCAACCTTAGCTTATATTTAGAAATCAGTTTGGACCTAAGCCTGAGTTAGCTAGGTGTCACCATCACATTAAGCAAAGACTGCAGCCAAATCCATAATTGCAGCCATAGTTTCGTAGTCCTTCGATCTCGATGTAGCCAAACTGTGATCCAGTTTCGCAAATGATCAGGCTGTGCCTAAGATTAACACTCAAGAGAATCGCAAGCGATGAGGATAAAGTGGTGTCTCCCTCCCTCCCGTTGATGAAGTGTAAATGCGCCTGCGAGAAGTGTTGTAGACGTGGTGGATCTTGGGTTACCTTGCAAGAGTAGCAGTAATAGCTCATGAATAAGAGGAAGGCAGTAATTGAGACGTAAATCTGAGGTTGAAGACATTTCCATCTTAACAAATTTTGATAAGACATATCACGTTAATAACTACTAGTAGTTTTTGACATTTTTTGGATACCGAATGCAATTTCATCATGGTCAAGGTCTCGGTTGGACCAGCGCACCCTCTTGTACATCTGACAAGCTTTGAATCCTTATAGCAGTTCGGGTCGAGCAAAACACGTTCTGCCATGACAGACTCTAACCAAACATTGCAGATGGCGCCAAGTATCAGAGTCACGATACAAATTCCGTGAGGGGTCAAGAAGCCTGATGGCATCTGTCGAGTTCGGCAAATAGAGTGGATGCAGGAAAGCATAGACTGAAAATAAACGGATGAATCCTGGTAGAGTACAACTCATTGTTGCTATTTGCAGGACTCCTCGGCTTCTTCGCTTGCTCCGAATCCTGCTCCACCTCACAGCACCCATTTTATCAGTAGTCTTTAAGTTGGAGCCAAAAACGACCTATTGCCCTCTTTTGAGATTCTATTTATTTAGAAAGTGGAATCAAGTGGAAGTGTAGACCCGATTTTACTTTAACCCCTTATTTATGGAGGGTCATTTAAAAGACGTTAAAGGCTGCTCTACTGCAGCAGATTCTTTACATCTTACAGTCGAAGCCAAGATTTAGTTTGCAGTGCATCGATGCTCTATATCTTAGAGTTTGCGAGCTCCACGGTGTCTAAAATGGTAACCGATTCGCAAACAGTTTAAATATACTTCTTTTCAAAGGCAGGTGCAACTGTCATGAACTCATTTACGTAAGTGTAAGGAATCTATATAATGTGCATCATTTAGCGCTCATTTGTGACTTGCCATACGAAACGATGAAAGCCTCATTCAAAGTCGTTTTGGTGTCAGTCTCAATAGAGGGGAATCAAACATAGGGAACTTGCCATCTTACGTAGGCCTATACCACCCCTGCACGAATGTGTTTAAAATTTGCAGTTGGAGAGCGTACAGAACCTCGCCTCTCGTCTGCGCCTGAGCTATCGGAACTTCTACTAGTCAACCTGATGTCCTGATAAGGATAACAGCATTAATCCTAACTCTGGCAAGAATTCATCCATCAGGAATGACCATCTCTTTTGGTGGCAATGAAAGAAACGGAAGACTCGAAGGCAACGAAGACAGAGACCATGACAATATGAGAGACAGAAAAGGGAGTAGAGGAAAAGGCAGACGATCAAGGATATAGAGTATGATCAAAAGAGTTCCCGAACCAACGCATATTGAAGCCACCCGGTGTTTCCACCTCGCCTTACGTCGCCATAGTTCCTGCCCTACTCTAAGCTTGAATTGGAATTAATTGTTGGGTGGTTGAAGAGGGTAAATCAACTGCTGTATAAGTGCGACCCTAGTCTGCTGATCTTGTCTACTCGCATCTGCATCCCAACGGCTGATCGCCTATTCTCGAGTCTGATGCACGCCTACGACTGTGCGTCATTGGAAGCTAACATGTATTTGCAATGCTTGCAATCATTCGTCAATCTATGGATGCCTCCTCTTCTATGCTTTTCTATCAATGTTCAAAAGATGGACCAGTGCTGCCAGTATCAGTGCTTCACTTGCCAGATGGGCGGAACAAGTGGTAGTGGCAGTCATTGAACTCAAATACTAAATACCTCAAATGCTGCCACTCAAAGCCGTTTTTGGCTTTCCGCCTACTTTAATGGCCCTTACCGAAGGTAGTGCATATGTTCATGAAGCCACCTACCATGAGACTCTCAGTCAGTGCAAAAATTGATGTGAGTAAATCGATACAGATGGCCACATATCAGTAAGTTGATCCCACTCCACCGCTCTCAGTCCTATCTGGGAACGAATAACCAGTACTCCCGATACCATTTGAAATGGGCGCAGAATAAAAGTTATTTCTGTGAGAACCACTAACTGAACTACTAATCGCCATTTGGAATCTTAAAACTCGGTGTATTCCAACCACTAAAGTCATCTATTTTGGAACCAGCTCCGTGCTCTTGCTTCCAGAAGTCAGCAAAATCCCAATGTTTTGAACACAAAATACCAATTACAATGCTGCAATTTTTCTCTTTTTATTTGTATACTATTTAATCGCATAGTTGTTTTTGCATTGGTACAGAATCGTGAGCACACCCACAGAATCTGAAATGAGGGTGGCGCCTGACACTCAAGGTGTAGGATTGGGGAGGTGGTGAGTGTCCCACTACATATGAACACATAGGTAACTACTCAAGTAGACGAATAGAGTATCAGACTACGATGCTTCATTTTCTATCTCAAGTCTAGCCAGTTTTTCTATCCCTGACGCATTCCATCCCTTTCGACTACAACGGCATGCATAAACGCACCTTCCCATCTTTGTGCAAAATTAGCGCACTCAATGCGCAAGAGAACGGATCCTTTCTGTTAAGCATGTAAAAGTGAATGCAACAGAGAGGAAGCAACATCCATCACATCAGCATATCACCATGACGGCTTGATACTTCAGCATCTGTGAGGGAGTGCGATAACTGGCCTTTGGTGGTGATGTGTAGTCGTATAACCGTGTGAGGAATAAACATCTCCTCTTCTGACCATCCTTTCGTCTTTACTCTACCAACCGTGTTGCAACTGGCTGTTTTATTTTGCAGTTTTTGATGCCGATATGGGTGAGTCGTCGTGCGCAGCAAAGTCCATTTAATCGTCTTGATTTCGCTCACTTCATCTGATTTGGTAAGAGGAAATATTCGCAAAATTACACGCAAAATCATTGAATAAGGATTTGCAAAAACGAGTGTGCAATGCTCATTTTATGATTTAGCTTTGCTGCTTTAGCCAGTGATTCCTCTGCGACAAGCTATTTTGGCTACTACACTCCCATCTCTGTTTGCGGAAGGGTCTAATGGTAAAATTCCCCAATCACCTTCAGATCACTCAGAGAATATGCACACTCCAACGAAGATGACGGCTCTGGCAGTGATAAAAGAGGAAATCATTTGAAACTTCCATTCAAACAGTCTTCTACTTGCTACCATTTCGTTCAAACTCTATCTCTCTATCCGATTTCTTGGATCTTGACAAGGCGAAAATCCTAAACAAAACAATCAATAATGTTTCTTAAGGCAACTCCGTCAAATAACATTCTTCTGCTCAAAAACTCCTCTATTTAATGGAATGGGACCACTAGACAGCCTTCTACATTGGCAGAACTGCATTGTCACCCTGATAAATGGCAAGCTGTGATATTGCTAACCAATCTACATATTATATATTACCTTCTTTAATTTTCCACTGCATTTGAAGCACGATAGTAAGCATTGCAGAGAAGGTGCTTCTAGGTGAAGCAATAGTGTGAGTAGTTCTCGGAGTGACGAGTTAGCTTCCTCTGTTTATGCGCATCAAATACACGGGAATGCAGACTGGGTGCTAGCTACGCCTTGATCACGTACCATGGCCGTGCTCGTTTCACAAGCCCAGTTTATTCATTTGGCTTGAAGTACTAGAGACTCCTCCATCTATGCTCTGCATAAGGTTTTGGGAATGTACAGGCTTGAGCAACAGAGCTAACTGTCAAAAAGCAAATGTATTAAATTGTCTGACTCAGTTATTGCTTTGTCAAGGAGGTCCCTCAAACTTAGAAGAGAAATGCAATCTTAGATTCGAGAAAGACGTGGCAACGATGCATAAGATAAAATGATTATACAAATCTTGGGCACCGAACTGGGCGAATTCAAGTGCGGTTGCGGATAGGGTTTTGCATTCCTTCTTCTCTTTGCTCTTCACTAGTGTGCCATCATTTGTCAGACGCCCAAATGCTGCCTTTCTTCTAGTGCTTGTTAAAAGAGACAGGCATTGTTTTGCTGTTTGGCGGTGTGCTCAACATAGTCCCCTTGCACCTGTTAGAGCTGCGTCATTCCATGCTATGTGAATAACCCACAACAGGGTATGTGCTTAACACGAACCTTTTCCAGGCCCTGCGTTTTGTTGCTCTAGCCTTTTCTTCCATGGCCTTGCAAATCAACCATCAGGATTTGTTCCACCATCATCTGCACCACCGCCACCGCATCCTTTAGCCACCACTGCAGTGCGCACAGTGGAAGACATTTTCTAAACATAGCAATGAGTAGGTCCCACATTGTAGTGCAACAGGACTTAGCCTGAGACATAGCAAACCAAACTGTTGGCTTCCTGTTCTGCTGTTCGATCTATCAATGGGCAACAGCGCGAAGGGATGTCCTTTTGAAAGCCTTAGAGAGTTGGTGGTTGCATGTCCCTTAATGAAGGATACATTACAACAACTTCATGCCACCTGCATGCATTAAGTGTGAATTGCCTAAGTGACTTCACACATGCCTTTTATATTAATAACCTACTACAGACATCAGCTCGACACCACGGCCAACCAGCAACTCCTATTTCCCACGTAGCACTCACCAATCCAGTTGGTAATACCTCGGACTGCTGTAATCAATTCCACCATCTTAATCACTTTCTTCAAGACAGATACACTGCAGCATTGTTTGACCATTTGGATTGCCAACTTTGGTGTCAGTCTTATCCCTTTAACAGAAGCTGATTGGTTGCCCACCCAATCAGCTCTTTTGCAGTGCTAGTTTCAGCCTCATGTGTCAGTCTGAGTTGCAACAAGCTAGCCTTTATCATTCTAATGGATAATCGCTTTCTTCAGTTGGCATAATGAAGCCAGTAATTTTAATCTTTCAGTATGGAGAATCTTTCTGATATGCCGCTAGGATGTTTTGGTGTCGGGTTGGGGGTGAAATTCCGTGTCACTTTTGACCGTTTGCTATGGTCTGCTTTGTTAGATTAATAGAAATGTTCTGCGGGTCTTACTGCAGACTGATGAAAACTGCCATATGGATGATAGTTGGGATCAAACGTGGCCAATTATTCTCACAGGTATACCTTGCCAGCTTCACCAACCATCCTCACATCTCATCGGTCATTCTCCCTTAGCTAATTTTATATGGTCCACAGTGTAGGGAGTACTTAAAACTTTCAGTAGATATTCGCCTTTGTTGCACTCCATCCAACCGAATTTGATGCGCTACCTAACCCCATGCTGCAACTTTCCTACAACAACTCCGACTTCAATAACTCCATTTCCGATGTCGACAACAGCAAATTTTTCTTCTCGTTTTTCCAGTAACTGCTATATTTCTATCCTAAAACCTTTTGAAACTCAAAGTTGACTGTTCACATGACGTGATACGCTGGATCTGATATAATTAAATTTATTGTTGGACTTGTCATTCAACTCATTAGAGCCCTGTTGTAAAAAAGGAAATTTGTTGTACATTCTAGCTACTCAGTGAAGAAGTGATGACAAAATTTGAGATTTGTTGGTTTCGTTATCGTGGTTAATGCAAGGTCTTGAGGTCGGGTACACTTAGGCTCCCGTGTAAACATCGCTAAGAAATGGGGTTCATACTACTTGCCAGAAATCGGGCCAACATCCGTGCATTAGAGTTCAACACACTTTCTAGAATTTGACGATTGGCAGTACATAAAACTCCTGTGAAGTAGGATGCGTTGGTCCTTTACCGTGGTCCCTTAATTACCTCTTATCTAGCTGACCTACTTAGGCTCCGGGATGGGAATCGTCTGCGTTGGTATCGATTGCTTAGCGTGTTTCATTAAAAAGCTGTTATTTTGGTTTAGTAGCAGTTGCCAACGCATAATCAGAAGGAGATAAAGAGTGATCACCGAAAACCTGAACAAAAGCATGAAATTATAGTCGCCTAGGACCATGTTTTGAAAAAATTGCCAATTTTTCAATTCTGTCAGCTACATTTGTGATAAATGCAGTCCCTTAAATCGCGTCCCAAATTGGACAGTTTGTGGTTCCATGGCTGATGGAACCAACCTGATATCACCCTCAAACATGGGCTCAGTGATTAAATCACCCTACACAAATCGCCAAGATGTACTTATTGGTATGTTTGCGATTTCACACCCAAATTCTACTGTTACAGTCATTGGTGCTTTAGGCCTAGTATAAATTATAGAATCACATTTCGAGAGCAAGATCACACAGTTTACTATGGTTAAATGACTTGGGTCGGCGAGAAATAGATTGTCCTACTGAGCTCTACTATTCAACAGTGGAGTGGGTAGCAATGTTTACAATTTATCTTAATTCACCCTGCAGTTGCGTGACTTCCACGCTATTGGCTGAGAGAAAAGCATTCCTTGCTATTTGTCCCGGCATCAAACGCCTCACCTTTGGTACTGTCGCCATGCATATCTGGTGCTGGCAACTCGGATCTCAGTGTGTGGACTAATGGCAGCAAACGGGCTATTGGTTTGCAGTTTGCCCATGCCGCAGATGCTAATTTTGTGAACGTCAGTAGAAATACCGCATCAAAACGAGGCTCTCAGAGCAGAAGAATAACTTCCTTCTTATTTGAGTTTACTCCTTTTAGCCAAGTTGAGTCCGGACAGGGGGTGACAAGATACACGCCAAAACAGCTGGAAGCTTAGGGTGAATAGGTGTCTTGACGCAGGCACACATGAAGATCTGGTAGTCAGACTCCGTCCCACTAAATCAAAAGTCCAGTTGTAGTTCAATAATCGTTAGGCTAAGCCTTAAATATCAAAAGGGCAAATGACGCAAAAGCAGAAAAGGAGGCGCCACCAAGGAAGGCAAGCCTAGTTTTACCCTGCAACCGCATTTACCCCCCACTCACGTCTCCCGCTGCAAGCAGAATAGTGAGGTGACGAGATGTCGCGTGATGGCAAGAATTGCAGCGGATCTGTCAATGAATCCTTGCTATGTGCAGTCCACACCTTATTTCCCTTCACCTACTATGCGCAACATGAATGACGAACAACTACCCGACACAGGCATCACCATCCAAATACTGTAGTTACTTTGTAGAATGGAATTAAAACCCTAGAATAAGGTTATTGCCATTAACGAAGAATCAAATTGATTTCCGCAATAGTCGGTATTAATGAGTAGAGCAACGTAAAGTCGGGCGGTGCGCGTTCGTGCATCCATAATTGCGTAACCAGTCAACGTGTTTCAATGATTTCGTGGCTGATAAGGGGATAAGCTATCCCACTAAGTATTATGATGACACATGAGCATAGGTAGGCTACGTCTCTTTAACTTTGTCGAAAGCAGCTGGCCTTTTTTGAGATGGCTAGATTCATACGAGTTATTACTTAGATTTTGGAAAAGATTCCACTTCGTCGTAAGGCATGCTTATTTGCAGAAGGGAATTTTCAGGCGAATGCCACGACATCGTCTGATGACAGAGAGCGAGTGGTGTGCACGGGGAATCCGACAGTCCCATGGTTGGGAGCATTGCGTGATTCACGAAATGGAACCACACATCATCCTCTTTCATCGGCCTTGTACGGATGTCTCAGCCGATGCTTTATCCAAATCTGAACCTTCTAAGCACAGTCCAGAGGTTGCGTAAAGACAGGTTCTGGCTATGTTTCGATAAAAAATCTTGACCACTAAATAATTGTACCCACCTAGCAAGAGACAAAATCAGGAGAAGTCCATTCTTATGTGTGTTGTTGTGGGTGGCTTTGGCCCATGTTTGACAGTGGCAGTCTATATTTATGTGTCACCGTGCCACTGACATCAAAGTGGTGGTAGTCTTCCCAGCACTTGAATCGCATCCCAGCATAGTCCAAAGTATCTAGACTGTAGTCGATTGCCCTGCAAGGCTCTCGTAGTAAAAATGCTAAGGCAGACTGGTGGGGTGTGATTACTATTCGGTTGTACTTAGAATCAACTGCACTGCATGCCTATTATTCCTCTAGCATGGCACCGTATATTTGTTATGCTCTGTGTCTCAGAATCGCCGTCAAATTAAGTTCATAAAGCTTCCAAATTGGCTGCAAATTGCTGCTATCTGCTGTTCGTCAAATGACTCTCAAATAGACTTTCACTCGTTGGCATGTTAGTAATGCTGGATGGGAAGGTGCAGACCTTGTTTTAGTGATAGAAATACTTGATTCAATGCAACACCTTACTGGCAGAGAGGTTGACCTCTTGCCCCAATATTGTACGGGGATTGTTTCCTTATCTGCCCTATTTCCCGATGACCAGCATCGTCCTTCATACACCCTAGTCAAATTGAAAAGACAAAGAAGAATGGCTTTCCCTGCTTTTGTTGCAACTAGGTCAGTGTTGAATTGAAGAGCTGTCCCTTACCTCCGCCATAATAATTTGAGTCTGCTTTGCATTCGGCCCGACTGCGCCAGGAGTAGAAACATATATAGCCATTGCTTAGGCATGTTGGGGTGCGATAACTTCGACGAATGAGCTCATTTAGTAAAAATCGTTGGGAGCCCAGTTTACGTTCAGAGTATTTAGCGAGGTTGACAATTTACGATACACGGCATTAAATGCCACATACACGTCAATAAATATTTAAGGTACTCACCTGAGTAAAGCGAAACTAAAGACTGCTTATTAGCAAGTTAACTACAGTGGAAAGAAGATGAGTGGAGGAGGCGTAGTATATCCACACTCGATGACAGCTTTTGCATGATCGCACAAACACCATTATTAAGCATTACTAAAATCCGTATTGCACACAAAGATGAGGCACTGCGATCGACGCGACTGCTCGGAGTAGTTGCTATTTAGCAAATCGCAATCGCCGTAGCTGGAGTGAACTTCACTTCGTCCACGATTTCTGTTGAAGTGCCCTTGCAGTGATTCTGCGTCCATGGAGCGGGTAGTAGTAGAAAACTTTAGCTAAAGCCATCTTCATAATTTCTTTTTGGATGCATAATATTCCTAGTGCTAATTATTCCTGACATGTGCACTACAGACTTCTTTTCAAAGTTGCTTTGAAAATGCCAACATTGCGTCTGTTTCAATGAAACAATATGGCGACTGGCACACTAGACTAGGCAATTTCAAAATAAAGTGCATCCATGGAGTAAATGCTAAGGTCTCTTAAGCGCAGCAGCACAGATAATAAGGCGGCGAAATGACATTTTAAATGAGCATTGCTTTCCTACAGCGATGCTGGGAGTTGCCTGCTCAAATCATCCATCCATTGCAGACGCAAAAGTTGTCAGTAGGGAACACAGAGATTGAGGTACCACCGATGCTACTTCATTAACCAAAATTAATTAATTCATGAATTGCATTCGTTTTGATGCCAAATAATCAAGTGGATCAATGAAAGGTGAATTAGGGGACAGCACCTCATAATGGAGACCGCTGCAACAAACGAACGCAGCTGACGAACATCACATCTGTCGTGTGCTATGGTGTTTCAACCAAACCGACACCAATAAATGCAATTCTGAAGCAAAAATCGAGACGAGCATTACCCCACTTGCTCCTAATTTGGTTGACACAGTCCCCAACAATTTTGGTTGGTCTTTTGAATGGATGGTCACTTCGCCAATGGAGGATTGGATTGCCTGTGAAACATGGCGGCAGCGACTTCTCAGTGGAATGGACATACTTGGAATAGATATTTATAATTCCTGATGTTTGCATCTACTCCTCCAAATTTTCTAGCCACAAACCAAAGAAAACTTTTAATGATTCCATTGCTTAGGCAAGTCGAAATATGGCTTTACGAGGTAAACAGCAAAAAGTGAAAATTAGAGCCGATGCCAAATACTATTTGCCGCAGGCAAGTGCATTCACCTGGTAATTGTTTCGCGTGATCTTTTCCAGCTGCCCAAGCTTAAATAAATTTTATTTGAAAAATGTACACAAAGGTTTTCTTGCAGCAAATCCTTGGCTATTCAAAAAATTTTCTATTCGCCTTGCTATCCTCATTAGCTCGATTCAACTAAAACAATTTTCCAAACGTACAGACAACTATTTGAACGTCAAAGTCAATAAGGAACTACGAAAAGGCACAGATAGCACCGCCTACCCACCAGGGTAGTGTGCACTAGCTCTTCACTTGGTCATTCCTCCAGCTATCAGACTTGCTCGTGCACGTCCTGCCATTCCCTGCTCAATGGTACACGTCTTTAATAATAGAGCCAGCATTGAAGTCTTCACTCTAGTTGAGAATGACAGGGCAATTCCAGTAGAAATTAAATTAGAGTTTCCATGATCCAAGCCGCGGCAATGCCAATTCTGGTTGACCTGCTGGGATAGCAGTGAATGGGACTGCATTCATCGATATGACTACAAATGTGAGCTTTTCCTGCAATCCTAGCTCAAGGCTGCTGGTTAACCGCTTTCGTCATAGTGCCGATTTTGCAGATGCGGCCAAAAAATAATACCTCATCACGATTTTAGAGAAGTCCACTCCGCCCTTCGAGTTCCTGTGCTCTTTTAAAATGATAGCATTGGGCTCACTTACTCGGTGTTATGCAGTTGAATCCGATTGCATCATTGACAAAAATTTGGGCATTGTACTGATTACTACGTCACCAATCTGCCTCTCGAGAAACGGCCAAATACGCGGTCATCACCGACTTCTGCGCTGCAGCTGAAAAACTCCGTTAGCAGTCCTAAGGTCAGCTTTGCAGTTCCGACCTCATCCGTGCGGATTCAGAAAAATCTTCTCGGTTTGTGCTCCGCGGCGTGTAATGGGACACAGGAATAAGATGGACAATAGAAGCGAATAGCTGTAGATGGTAGGTTCACGACTGCAACCGAGATCACAGCTTTCTGCGCACGTCTAGTTCCTGTTGGGTCCTGCACAGCTCATTCCCTACTCAATGCAAGCTGATTTGTTCAATGGCCAATCACTATGTTACTGTAAATTACTGTCTCACAGCTTATCGTGGACGCGTCCAAAGGAAGAAATCGAGCACCATGGACACAACTGTATGCCGCATGTTAATAACTTATCTATCCAAAACAGTTCACCGCACACACTATGCCGTGTTTTCCTTCCATCAGAAAGCAATAAAGAGGCTGACTCAGCACTGCTTGATCGCGTTAATCATGTATTTTAGTTGTTTCTCATGCTTCTTCATTCTGCTTTCCTGCATTTTTATCCAATGATTTTAATTTGAGATTACAGATGACCGCAAGTCATTGCACCTCAGGAGGTGCAGTTATTTTCTATACCAATCCTCCCATCCATCAACGAGATATAACGGCACTGATTCTGCTTTCAAGAGATAAACTGCCCTTTTTGCTAGCCACCAGCCATTGTTTTTAAACCGGCGTGGTGTATTGATGCCGATGGCTTCTAAATGGCTATCACGTGTGGGTACAACGCAGCAGTATAACCATGCGTATGAGATAGTATGCAATGCATGCGCTTTTGAATCCGCGCTGAAGGCGGCAGTCCGTCAATAAACGCTAACAAGATTTGCTTCACCTGCCCGCGTGAAAGGTGTGGATCCTAAAGAAGGAAAATTGTGATCACTGTAAGTTGCTTCTAACATTAGCAATATAAGACTTCCTTTTGCCCAAACAGTCCAGCTGCATTAGCCTACTATATTTTGGTAAAAGACGTATCCGTTATTGGGGTTGTGGAGTATTTGGCTCAAAACAATAGATTTACCAGTTTGATCATATGGGTCTTATTTGTCTTTACCCAGGTTTTACTTTGCTGATCAGATGAATTAATATCCCAGCCCTCCATGTGTTATTTTTTCGAGTCTTTATTAGTTTAACCGAGAACGCCAGTGGCAAGGCCAACTGGCACCTCACGGTTGAGTGTTAATTGTTTCCATCACAAATCTGCATGCACTGCTTTACTTCTTGCTAGAAGCATGCAACAACAAGCACATTCTCCCTTGCAAAGTCACGATTACGATTACGTTGCCAAAGTCATAGATCAGATCCCTTGCTATGACTCACAATGTGAGTTCACATCGTCTCAAAACTCCCTCAACTGTGACTTGTTTATGCAGAAGATTGGGTTTGCTCTAAAGCACTGCCACCTTTTGTGCCTTTGCCACAGTTTAAGTATACGTCCACCATGGAGGTGTTGATGATGGGGTGTGTCGGAGTGTAGTGGTGACAGCTGACAATTATTTATGTGCCAAGTTATCCACGACGGCACTAATCAAAGTCTGTTAGTTCAAGGATGACGCTTGGTCTAAGTGAAGAGCAGTCAACTGGAACGCAACCTAAATTCCAGCACAGGCCGTTCCAGTGCACTGCCTCCAGCCTTTCTACTACACCCTTACAGCACCATTCAACACGCAGTCAGTCTGCTTAGACAAGTCGCATTAATGTTCTACTTAATAAAACAGGTTCTAGTGCTTAAGAATGCTAATCGGGAAGGCAGAAAGGCGGATGAAGTGATGAGCGTAATGTGAAGTAGAATCATATGGTTAGCACTTTGGTGGTTATTAGGTGCAGAAGCTATTGCT
This sequence comes from Taenia hydatigena, assembly GCA_036345935.2. Classification (NCBI taxonomy): domain Eukaryota; kingdom Metazoa; phylum Platyhelminthes; class Cestoda; order Cyclophyllidea; family Taeniidae; genus Taenia; species Taenia hydatigena. The sequence continues at coordinate 952,257 of JADWOT020001577.1, forward strand.
TGTAGTGCAGCCTATGGCGTAGCGCTCATGGAATGGTTCGGCTCAACTTCGCTGGCAACTATTACTACTCTTGGCCAAGTTTAGCCACCACCTGATTTTCAAACACCCTCATACTACAATGCTGTTGCCGCCATTGAGACTGTTGGGTTACATTGCCTCCAATTACAATTGGCTCACAGCAGCCATTTTATTAAAATTTGGCTGCAATAATTGACTTGGAGGAAAAAAAATCATGACAGGCGAGTATACATTTACAATTGAATGGCGTGATCAACTATGCAAAATTAACAAAGTTTGGTTACTATTGTAAGCTACAGCAGGGTGAATCGAAAATGATTGAAGGATTATGTGCATATGTGAGTAAATTAATTGGGAGGTAATGGGATGGAAATCAGTCTTTATGCTTGCAAACGTAGCTGCTTCTCACCCGAACAACGCTCACTTTCAAGGATTCACTAGGGTTTACATATTTTAAACCGGGTCAGAAGAGTAAATTAAAGACTACAAGGAATCCAAGGCCATTGGTTTGGGACAACTGTCGCAAAGTTTGACTTCGGTGGTAAAGTATTAGGTGCACACACCGTAGACCTGTACTGTTCAAGGTATATGGCACGCTTTCTTCTGTCATTTCTACACGATTACGTGGTCATAACTACCCAGGAAATGGAAAAAAAGGTATATGGGAGGTCACAGTAAACAATGTGTATGTATTAAATCAAAGAATGTCAACCAATAGTCCCATATCAAAGCTAATGCTCCTGCGCACTCGACAATGGTAAAATTAATTATTGCTACCTTCAAGCGAGTAGGAAAGACGACTGGGGTTCTTTTGGTCATTAACTCAAAAATATCCATTTTTCATGGAATTTGAATAATGAAGTCCAATCGGTCTAACGGTACGGCGGCAAAACTCTCCTCGTCCAGGATGCCGTGCTATCTCTCCGCGCAGTCAAACGAGGCAAAACCTGGACCAAATTAAGCGGAATTGCATCCACTAACCTTGGGATGCCGTGAGGTATCAACTTAGACACTCCTTCTCCACACACTAAGGATAGAGAGGTGCGACTTGTTTTAAATTTGACTCCTCAAATTTCACGCACAACGCCAATCGACTAAGTCCCTTTCTTCGCATGCTCCTGACTTCTTGCCTACATGAATCCTGCTGCACTCAGCTAACAATCCCACTTCCATTTCTCACGTATAGAGACGCTATTCTCATTGTTCGAGTTGGTTGTCTGTCCAACAAAGTGCCGCAGTTCGTGGACAAGCTACAGCATTTTTGCGAAAATTGTAGGTCGTTGGTATCGCCTCCTCCAGTTTCACCTTCCACACTACTTTCCGAAGTGGTACCTACATTATAATTTTTAATGTGCTGCACCAGTTGTTGGTGCCCTAGTCAGCTTGTCAGTGCATCAGAATTTCCTCTCTTTAGCTAAGCCCAATAAGTTCATCCCAATTTTTAGAGTGCGTCAATTGTGGTGCTCTCCAAAGCGCAGTAGGGCAGCTGCAGTCGCAGCCGCAGGCACTCATAATTGCACTGCAAAGGAAGAGGCCTCAGAGTTGAGCTGATGCGGACAGTTAAGAAAGGTTCGTGAAATTGATAGTCTTCTGCATCGATATGCCGAGGTGTGCAATGGCTAACTTGGATACCTACGATACCTTGTTAATCTACTTACTCAAAATCCTATTGCCTTCCGTGGCTTCCACATTACAATTATCATCAAGCGTACTGGCGAATGCGAAGTAGTTTAAATCGGTCCATCTCACAGATGTGATCAAATGCCTGCCACCGACATGACGACTGGCGTCGGCATTGATTCCTCAGCCAACCTCATTTGTTTGCGTACTACCTTGGGTAAAACTGCTTCCGTTAATTAGCTTTCGAAATGACGCGCGGAAGGCATTGCCTTCAGTAACCGCAACTTCCTTGATGATACCTGCGCGTTGTAAGTACTCAAGAGACAAGAAAACGAAATCCTAAGCCCTCCCTCGGCTAAAATATGAATATAGGAGACAAATGAGTACTGATTTGTTTCAATTGTCCCTGAACTCACTCCAAATTCATTTTGTCGTTTCTGGTTATCAAGAAGTCAACTTAGGTAAGAGGGCACAGGCAAAGAACTAAAAGCATAATTGTTAAGTTGTCCCTCACTTCTGTGTGAAGCACTTGCTAGCGAACATTGGTGAGTTTTATGTGAAAGTCGTCAGTGTTTGAAACAGAATATTTGAGGTTGTATCTGTCTTGCCTACTCTATACTTCCTCGTCAAGTATTCGCTGTCTGCAGCACGATTGTAGGAATTCGCACCAAAACAGGAGTTAGGTTCCTTTGGCTTAAACAGTATACGAGGGTAGAGGATGGAAAGCAAACTGAGTTATAAGTGATAAAAGCTCTTGATTCTTGCAGTTCATATGCTATGGTAATCACACCGATTCAGTGACCTGATGCATGAATATCTGGCACAAGGCATGGTGGGGAGGGGCGAGAAATGGTCATCACGTCACCGCCTCAACCGTAACATGGACAACACACTAGGTGGGAAAGGTGATGGTGAGCAAAGCAACGTGCGAACTCGCGACTTGACCCCATGTGCGTTGACCCTAACAAAGGGTAGGATTGGCGTATACATCAGCGGTTTGTCCAAGATAACTTTTTCTCTGCATGCGGAATCAACCTGATTATGCGTGTTTTCGGACTTACAATGATAAGGGACACTTCAAATAGCGCTCCAAATTTGTTAGTAAGAATCGCAGTTTTGGGAAGCTGTAGTGTAAAATAGACTGCATGGATGCACAAGGAAAGAAATTTGGCTATAACGAAAGGGTCAACATAGCCCAAAATAGCGTGATGGGTCGGAACGGCAGCGCGAGTACAGAAAACAAATGGGAGAGTCTAATTCGGTGCCTTCAACTCCAAGATGGTTGATATTGACAACTTGGTCGCATGCGACCTGTGCAATAGATTGCGCTAATTGTCATTAGCGTCGTCAGAAGTAACTAGTAGCTGATTTGAACCCACTGTACCAAGCACAGTCGCGATTCATGATGCAGCGTTTCATTCTGTTCATTGTTAGCTTAGTGGAAGCATTGCTACGTTGAGGATAGAAATTTCGTTACGATGGAAGCTTCCGTTATATGTAGACGAAAATAGTGGTAGAGGCAAAGGGTGGTCTCAAACTACATTTTCTTGACAAATAATACTAAGTGTGATAACTTTGGCACTGTCGAGAACCCTCCTTCCTCCCTAACAACCCGATACCGCCTTACGGCGTCTTCAGTAGTGCCTTCACTATTACTGAATAATCGGAGAAATGTAGGACACACGCGTAAAAATTCGACGACTGACCAGGTGGCAAAGACTGCTCCGGTAAGTAGGCTCTGCTTCAGCAAACTTAATGTTCAGGTAACAGCACGTCCTTATCCAATTTGAGCCGTTGAGAAGAGATTTGAACAACAATCTTCCGGCAATTTTAACCACAGCCGCTCTGAATATAATTTCGTCAAAGCGGCAGCCTATTTCAAGTGGCAATCCACATTAAAATAAAAACACCTAGAGCTGGACTTCATTTGTTGAGCTCCTATTACACAATGGCCAGATCATTTGTAATTGCCGAGTTCGCCCTTCACCCCTTCCACGAGTTGATCGAAGGATGCTGGTGCATGCCTCTTCTTTATGCATTTTAAGGGTGCGCCTTTACTGTTCTGCGTTCAAGCAGACGTCTTAGTTATGATGACGCATCTCAAGCAGGGGATTCTTGATTGTGCGGACATAATTTTTGTTGTTCGCTTAACACGATTCACGGGTCACTATAATGTCACTGATGTTTTGCGACCTCGTCTGAGCTCACAAATAGGACGAAGTGAAAAGATGGGTGGAATGAAAATCGTGAAGCATAGCTTTTAGACAAGAGTAGGGAAAAATGGCGTCAGAATAAAAGGCTAGGCATTAAATGGGCTCTTCATCACTCGGTTTTGCAAATTACGAACGAGTGTTAATGATGCTCATTAACTTTATAGTATACACTTACGAACATTGGGCTTAGAGAGTCAAAACTGTTTTTAAAAAGCAAATGCTTTTGAGCTGTAAGTAAACCATCTTCTATCCTGAAACATTATGCAGCCCACAAACACTGAGGCATAGAGCGCCGATGCACCGAAACACATACCTTGGCTTCTGAAGCACTATGGAAAGATTTTAATAGTGAAGCAGTTTTGCAGCCGTCAAATGATCCTTTATAAACAACGAATTATTGCAGTACAGCGTCTAAGCTGCAACGCGCATCTAGGTTCTGTATTAAAACCATCGCAAAAGGAGTAGTTAGGACATTCCTGTCCTCATCAGGAAGATGACAGCTACAAACGTGTGCTTTGAGACGAAGCAGGATCCAGAGCAAGGGATGGGGCTAAAAGAAAGTGTAGACAACAATATTGAGTTGTGCTACACTTAAGACTTAACCACTTTTATAATCTGCACATTCCCTCATCCCCTATAGTTGCCAAACTCTGCATACGCCAGCAAGCCTCATGACCACCCTTCGCGCATATCTCGGGATCCGTGTCATGACTCTCATTTCATTGCATCATCTGGACTGTTCATTCAGATCCCGTTACAGCGGAGCCTTTTGCTTAACTCAGACTGCTATATGGATTCAACGCTTAGTAGATTCACGAGCGGATGTGCTGGTTCAACTGAGACCTCGGTTATTACAAAGTACCTGCCTCGCCTCAAAATCCTCAATTATTCATTTATTCATGTAATTTTCCTCAGTAACATTTAATAATTCGTTTACTACTTGGCTGAAAACTGTTATGTAGATTTTGCTTAGGTGAAAGTGTCAGCAGCCTTGGACCTCATGTCTCAATCACTACCATCCTACACACTTATGAGCTGTTGCTACCCTCGTACGCGATCCCAAAATCCACTACACCTGCAACTCTTCTTGTAGGAGCATTATCACTTTATTAAGGGGTGGAGGGAAGACGCCGCTTATTTCCCATCGTTCACATTATCTTTGTGCGTTGATCACAAATATAGCGTAACCACTTGTGAAACTGAATCAGATTTCGACTTCATCAGGATGAAAGACTTGTGGATCCATGGCTGTGATTATGCATTCGACTAAAATCAGATCTTGAGCGACTTCGAAATGGAAACTTTAGTCAAAGTTTATTCAACTGAGGAAATGAGAATTTTGTCAACTGCAGTCAAACAAGTGCTGAATCAACACTTGTACTCATCCCACTTAAAGGATGTTCTAATTCGTTATCTTAGTCATACATTTCTATACTTGATGCTTATTCAACGTGAAGGAGGATATAAAATGTATTCTGTTGCTAGATTTTCATCCAAACCATGCGTCGTTCTTTACCTCCGACCGGGCAAATTACATTACCTCTTCTTTCCTCCAATTTTCAGGTGATCATTTTCTTTACCTTTTCTTTCTTTATTTGCACTTTACATCCTAAGCATTTTCAGCAATGGCGACATTGTTATTTGGGTTTTGAAGGGAGAACCGTAAATCCTTGTCAGGCCTGCCATTTCATACGTTCATATTCTGCCAACTTATTTTTCTCTTCGCTGCCAATTTCTCTTCGCATTGTTAGTCCTGTTGTAACCTGGTCCACCTTCAAGCTCGTAGAGTGGAACAGCGATCAGTCCTAGTAATGTAAGGGATCAATCTTTCTCTTTGCGAATGCTGCATCCCATTGCAGTTGAAGCTTGGTATCTCTTGTCCTTATGTAGACAACAAAGTCGAACGCTGCCATCATGAATGAATTACTTACTATTGAAAATAAAAGGCGACTTTAGGCAATTTTTCACAACGCAATCGAGCAGGGCAGGTGACCTTCAGAAGATTAGGATTAATGCGATAATGTATGGACAACAAGGCTATTATTAAGGCTTGCGGTGAGAAAGGTCTTGGTGTTTTTAGCTTCATAACAGCAGTGGACGGCAGTCCCGTACTGCGTGATTTACGCGTTATATCATTCTTGAACAGGGCATGATAGCGTTGTCCCTGTAGTACCATCATCCTCCCTCGCAATCGAATGGAGCCGCATAATCAATGCTAGGCACCATGTTTCCTTAATCGGCGGTTGCTCCTAGGAACGCTCGATGCTTGCAAGTCATTAAAATTATAGTCATAACTTCTCATTTGTCAGTGCCACTTAAGGCAGCTCCTTTTTGGCTTTCTAATAACTTTTTAAAAGCAATGTTCCTTTGATGCTGATGCCCTCGTTAGCTGTGAAATTTGACGTAAATAAGCATGTTGAGAGCAAAAGGCTGTTAATTAACATTAAGCCATTAGTCGTAATAAACGTTATCAGGCTTCAATGAAGAAAACGTTTTAGAGCAAACATAAAGGTAACCACTGTAAGCTGAACATAATATCATTAGTAAGCAATTTCCCATCGTACAATTGACAGCCTTATTCCAACAAAGTAAATCATATGCATAGATGATGCAAATTGAACGAAGTACACAATTGACAGTGTTAAGGAACGAATTTACTATTATAATTATTACGGTTTCGAACTGTGGCCTGAAATCGGCAGGTACAGTTAGTATATATTGCCTCTATACCTATTATTCAGCGCTGTGGTGACCGGATTTGCCCTCTACACCCAGCCGCAAAAGCGCCACATCAATCTAGTTCAAGTCGGCATTGACAAACATGGACACGCACCACAAAGATCGTCCATCGCAACCAATTCATACACAAAAAAGTCAGGCAGTGCGTAAGGGGTCTTTAACTTACAGCCACCGACATTTAGCCAGACTCACCGGATGCTCAACTGCGTGGTTCAAACACAGTGCTTGAGCCACTGCCACACCTCCCACTAAGGTGGGTTGCCACCACATCGCCAGAACCATGCACCCGCGTGCTTAGCCCTCTTCAAATCCACTCAAGTTCATTGATATCGACTGACGCTGTTGTCAGAGGTGGACGACCAAACAGTTAACAAGGTTATGCACCAAATTTTGACTTTCATTTCATTAAAGTCTCAAAAATAAGCACTCATGAGAATGCTTTTACTCACAAATCAAGCTTAATGCTAGACCATTTAGCATGTTAACAATTTTGATGTCCTAAATGCCTAAGCAAACGAAGCCAATAACACGATAATAACTCATCGGTTATCATCAGTTGGATTCAATTCGTTCCACCATGAGTGCACTTCAGCAGAAGTCATAGACGGAATGATGCTCACTCCAGTTGCAAGGATGTTGATTAGATAAATGAAAAATTGCCATCACTTTCGATTTGCTCTCTGATGGCTGCTCTGAAAATGCGTAAGTGTTTAATCTTAGATCAGGGCAGCGCAGGTATTGCAGAAAGGTTTTACTTGTCGATTCTCAATTCATCCTCCACAGTTTTGCTCAGCGCATAAAAGCTAGAATGCATTATCACTTATCAAAGTGGGATCACGTGGTGGTAGAGTGGACATGGAACACACGCCATGAAATTAAGTAGCGTGTCCAAGGTGATTTAATGCTTCGACCGAGGAAAACACAAATTAGAAACCTTGAATGGCATGCAAAATTAGCTTTGACCATGGCATTGGTCGTCGAGAAAGGACCATTCTGTATCATACAGTGTCATTATAAGCACCCGAGTCCTGCGTCAGCTTTCATGAACACTGCCTCATTTCCGTCGAGAAAGTCGCACAGTTGCCAAGCTTTCCTTATTTTCTCATAAGCTGTAACTGTGCAAGCATTCATACAAATGGGGTTTGTCAAGCTCCTTTCAGCGAAGTCTATTCCATATAATAAGTGCGGAAGTACAGAGGTATGAATATGCGCAGGCAACTTCGTGGCCCCATGAATGCTGCTGATAGAGCTATTACACGGAATGTCTTGTTGCTAGCGCCTATCTCATGCTAAGTCGTTCAAGTAGCCAAATGGTGGCAATACTGCGGATCATCAATAGGTGGAAGTGTGTAGCAGTTGTAGAAACGTGAGCAGTCCCCTCTTCTGTTTCAACCACAGTTAGTATGATCTGCATTGATGTGGATTGGGGTCACGCAAGATCTCTAGGGCATAGAGGAAAAATGAATTTTGATGGAAGTGGAGAGAGAAAAAGGAAAAGGAGGTAAGGATGGATAGAACATGGTATGTGTCGAAAGGCTACACCTTTATGTCGCTCCATCTTCCTGTTCACAAATTGATGCGTGTGCGTGATTTTGGGCTTAAAATGGTGGGGGACACTTCAAATAGAACTCCAAATTTGTTAGTAAGAATCGCAGTTTTGGGGAGCTGTAGTTTAAAATAGACTACATGGATGCACAAGGAAATAAATTTGGCTATAACGAAAGGGTCAACATAGCCCAAAATAGCTGCAGTAAAGGCAAGCATAAAATTTTGCAATAGTTGGAAACATGATGTCTAGACACACTGAAAGCTGCGAGGATCTACTTACGTATCTACAGTGCCTCATTTATCTACTTGCTAAAGGTCGTATTGTCTGTGGTATTTGCTTTGATAGTCAGTAGCAAGCACACTGGCATCCACCAACTTAGCATGATTATTTTATCTCACAAATGCAGGCAAAGCTTTTGCGCTAAATTACACGAATGATGTTGACATCGGTTCCTTAGCCAATCACATTAGTTGGCATCCCACTCTGGACAAATCTGTTTCTTCTAATTGGCCTGCAATGTGACGCACAAAAGTCGTACTCCTCAGTGTCTAGAGCATCAGCGCCAAACCATGGTAACCAATAGTGTCGCCGCAACCAGTTCCTTGTCAAACGAGCAGCTTTCTTGGTGGTATCTGTGCATTAACACACCGTAAATGAAAGAAAGTGATCTGGTCGCACATGCTTGTTCTCGCCTTGAATTGAAACATGGAACGACAGTTGGCACTAATTTGCACAAATAAACTTTGAACTGGTCCTAACTTCGTTTATGTATCTCTGAGTGTTACAACTTTGGTCTTGATGGGTAAGCCTAGGTAAAGCAAGGAAAAGAGCAGCAGTGATGTGTGACCACTTCGTGTCGTTGCGTTGACGACACACCAGCTGTGAGAAGTGATGGGGAACAAAGCCACGAGCACAGTCATGGATTGAACTTAATGTGCGTTGTCTTTACAAAAACATGAATGGGGTGCAAGCATTAAAAGCTTGGTCAGAGCAACTATTTTGCACATGTAAGATTAGGCTGAGTGCGTAGAAGTGGCGAGTTTTATGTGCCAAGTAGATTGCCTGCAGCAACATTTAAAAATTTGTTCGTGAAAATCAAAGTCAGTGAGAGCTGCAATGCAAAATGAATGATTAGGGTGCACAACTAAAAAGAATAGACTTAGACTTGGACAAATAAGCCCAAGAAATAGGAAGACCAAGCAGGTGTTTGATGTAGCAGGTTGGAATCTGGTTAAAGTGCAATGGCGATGGTTGGAGGTGGATGAGATACATGCCGTGACAAAGCTCACTATACCAGGCTTGGCCACTGTGCGATAGACCTAAACGGAAAGGGATTTCTGCACTCTAACGGACAACGCCAAAACGGTTGCAACGCTCTTCTTTATTGTTTAGGGAAATAACTGCTGCGAACAATCGCTTCTCCTTGGCAGATGTTTGAGCTCCATTGCTGAGCATCTATGTGGTTTCAGGTGTGCATATGCCTGATTGCATTAGAAATGACTGCATGCGTGTGCGCTAAAAAGAGCCTAACATAAGTAAGAGGACAACGACGTGCCATTTAGGACAGCTTCATAAAGCGATCATCACGACATGTGTCATCATGTCGGCATTGCCTTTACCCAACCAAAGGCTAGAGATGACAAAAGAAATTCTGAACATCAAAAAAAAACAGTTTCCATTTCGGTTAAAATTTGAAGTGGCTAAGAGGAAATTAACCTTTGAAATGGGAAACACGCTGCACATGCTTCGGGTCGGTGGTTAAACTCCACAAAAGCAGTACCGTTTCAGTAAAGAACAACGTAATGCGTTCCAAAAAGTACCCCAGAACAATGCCTCCGTGAATTTAATTGGAGCGATATACTATAGAGCATAGAAGAATTGACAAGTGATGAACCACGTCATCGTTCAACTTGGACAGAATCGGCCTTGTCCTTCACCGTCACTCGGGTAAAGACGTCACGCATTCACCAAGTCAGCGATGATTAGAGTACGCAATCTTATTTGACTATGTATCGTAAGTGCTGCAGAGAGTCACAATAAGTTAGCAACCATCTACTAGTGGATCAACTCATCGCGACAGGGCTAATAAGTGTTGAAGTGATTATAAGGTTGTTAATCTTATGGCTGGTGCTGATGGAATGGCGTAAGCTGCGCAAATTTTGAGAAGATGGTAATGGAAATGCACAAGTGACTCACTACGATTCTAAACCTCAGCGTCATTAGATATTACAAGCAGTTACAGTTTGAATCATCCATTCAAGTCTGGGCACGCCCCAAGTGATCTGACTCTAGGCTGGAAGAGCACATCATTGAATAGCGTCAGCCACTTCATCCCATCGCCTTCCTCGATCATAGTTAAGCTATCGCTGTCTATTATCCAAAAGTATAAACACAGACCCTGCGAAACATGTACACATTTATTCACCGAGAATCGCTATAAAGTAAGCGCTTTAGAAAAGTAAATTCAGTTAATCAGTCATTAAAATTTAAAGCCATAAAGTAAGCCCATCAGTGCGCAGATTTTGAGAGGAGGAAACGCCAGCGTTTTCTCTCAAGTGGCTGAGTTGACTGTGCTGAAGTCGTATGCCGTGTTACTGGCAGTGGTGGTAGGGACATCAATAGGAACGGTCGCTGTAGCATGAGTGGAAGACGGACACTTCGTAAGGTGTCGGGTGAGCAAACTGCGACGGCTGAATGATGCAGCACAGCGGGAACAGCGCCAGCGCTTCACATCCATGTGTGTCTGCAAGTGCGCCCGCAGATTCGGACGATCTGCAAAGGCGCGTTGACAGGTGGAACAGACGAAGGGCTTCTCGCCTGTGTGCGCGCGCTCGTGACCCTGAAGAAGCCATTTACGCGAGCATGCCTTATCACAAAAGCGACATTTCCATGACAGTGAGTGACTCCGTCTATGCATAGGCAGAGAGTCAGCGCTTTTGTATGCTTTTCCGCACTCTTATCATTTCCATTTTGGTTGCACTTCTTCGTCCACTTCCTCGTCATTTACATCATGGAAGTTGTAAAATAGTCGATGTTGCTGTTTTTCCTGCTGTTGTCATTCATTCATGGAGGACATGGAAAGGGAGTTAAAGTGTGTCGATCCACAATTGTGAAATTCTTTGTCCTTGTCCTCTCATCAAATTAAACTGCCGCCACATTTACTTCTGCCAACACTTCTTCCACTCCATCGGTAGACTGCTTTGATATGTCGAAGTTATCTCAACGTGAATACGGGTGGAACGGACAGAACCTATCCATGGATGGCCCTACGCTTCCGGTCTTGCACCCCGATTTTTCATCACCCCTTTCCTCGATCAGTCACATCGAAGCGCTTCCACAAATTCATGCTTGACCTGCCAATTATTACCCTTTGATGCCATCTCACCTTCTTCAATACTGTCTTTCAACACTGCCTAGTCAACTTGGTCTGCAGACGTCCGACTGCCTTTCCTTGTATCACAACATGCTGTCAGCTATTCCGCTTAGCATGATTAAAAATCCAAAAGTACAACTGTTGTCGGACCCAATGATACTACCTGCAGTTTACAGAATAGCGGGGTCTCTCAATACAATAACAAAGATGCGATGAATGACAACAACAGAAAAAAACAATAACATCGACTATCCCACAACTTCCAAAGGTGTAAATGGCGAGGGAGTGGACAAAGATGCTCGACTGAAATTGAAATGCTAGGAGTGTGGAAGGGTATGCAAAAGCGCTTCCTCTTTGCATGCGCATAGACAAAGTCACTTACTGGCATGCTCACGCTTCTCTATTCGAGACACGAAGCCAAATAGGATAGTGATCCTGACCCAATGTGCCATCCAATTTTGCGGTTGTCATTGCAGCATTTTGTTATATCCATCGCTGCGGAAAGACACATGACTAGGGTAGAGGCCACCTGTGCAAGCAGCCAAAACGAACGGCAGTAGGTATGGACTTCTTTGGTTTGCATTTTTGGGCCAAGAAATTCGAGTGTGCTGACTTGCACTCCGTGGGGAACCGTTCTTCCTCCCACACGATCAAATATCTCTAAAACAACGACTTCAGCTGTGCCTCCACTATTATCGAAGCCAGTCTATGTCTGTGATTGGCTGGGAAAGGTAGGATACGCGTACACAAATCTGACGACCGACCAGACGATGAGGGCTGCGTAATTCAGGCCAATTTATAGTGCTTGAGTGACCTCGCCATTCCGGTAGCAGTGCATCTCTGCTCGATTTGAGCTATTGAGTAGGAATGAAGAGGAGTCATGCTCCCTTGGATGCTCGTTGATCACCAGTCAAGAAGAACTCGTCTTAGAGTCTGCAAGCATTTACTAAAACCTAGCATTCACGCACTCGTTTTATTTTCTCTTTTGGGCTATTGTTGACAAATTAACTTCCGATCTCGAGGGTGATGCTGACAGCTTAAGAATAGATTGATGTGCATTCCACGTAGTTCTGCAATTCGAATAATAAATTAGAAATGCCTTTAAATAGAGTTTAGCAACAGAGCAGTTTTGAACTGGCATTTAGAAAAACTGCGATCAATGACTAGGTCCAACTCTCACAACACATAGTTGCGCAGTAGCTCAACTAATTTTCCTCAATCGCTGTCCGCTCTCGGGATGTAAAACATAATTTTGTGAACAGGTAGGTAGATCGACATGGATGTGTAGTCTTTCGGTACATGTTATCTTTCATCCTTCCTCACCTCCTTTTCCTTTCTATCTCTCCCCTCCCATCGAAATGCGTTTTTCCTCTATGCCCTAGAGATCTAGCGTGATCTCATGCCACATCAATGCAGATCGCACTAACTGTGGTTGAAACAGAAGAGGTGACTACTCACGTTTCTACTACTGTTACAGACTTCCACCTATTGATTATCCGCAGTATCGCCACCATTTGGCTACTTGGATGACTTAGCACGAGATAGGCGCAAGCAGCAAGACATTCTGAGTAATAACTCTATCAGCAGCATTCATGGGGCCACGAAGTTGCCTGCACAGATTCAGAACTCTATACTTCTGCATTGATTTCATGGAACTGCTCTGCTAGAAAGAGCTTGACGAACCCCATTTGTATGATTGCTTGCACAGTTACAGCTTATGAGAAAACAAGGAAAACTTGGTATCTGCACGACCTTCTCGACGGAAAGAAGGCAGTGTTCTTGAAAACTGACGCGGGGTTCGGGTGCTTATAATGACACTGTATAAGCTCAGAGGAAGACGAATGATTCAGAATGGTCCTATCTCGACGGCCAATGCCATGGTCGAAGCTAATTTAGTATGCCCTTCAAGGCTTCTAATTTCTATTTTTCCGATCAAGGCATTAAAGTTACCCATGACAAGCTACTTAATTTCGTGGCCTGTGTTCCATGTCCACTCTACCACCACGTGATCCCACTTTGATAAGTGATAATGCATTCTAGCTTTTATGCGCTGAGTAAAACTGTGGAGGATGAATTGGGAATCTGCAAGTAAAACCTTTTTGCAGCCATCACAGAGCAAATCGAAAGTGATGGCAATGTTTTTCATTTATCTAATCAACATTCTTGCAACTGGAGTGAGTATCATTCCGTCTATGACTTCTGCTGAAGTGCACTCTTGGTGAAACGAATTGAATCCAACTGATGATAACCGATGAGTTATTATCGTGTTATTGGCTTCGTTTGCTTAGGCATTTAGGACATCAAAATTGTTAACATGCTAGATGGTCTAGCATTAAGCTTGATTTGTGAGTAAAAGCATTCTCATGAGTGCTCATTTTTGAGACTTTAATGAAATGAAAAGTCAAAATTTGGTGTTTGACCTTGTTAACTGTTTGGCCGTCCATCTGTGACAACAGCGTCAGTTGATATCAATGAACTTGAGTAGATTTGAAGAAGGCTAAGTACGCGGGTGCATGGCTCTGGTAAGGTAGTGGCAACTCACCTTAGTGGGAGATGTAGCACTGGCTCAAGCACTGTGTCCGAGTCGGACAGTTGTGCATACGGTGATTCTAACTAAAGGTCGGTCGCTGCAATTTAAAGACACATTAACCACTGCTCGACTTCTCTGTGTATGATATGGTTGCAATGAACAAAGTCCGTGGTGCGTATCCACTTTTGTTGGCAATGCCGACTTGAACTGGATTGATGTAGCGCTTTTGTGGCCGGGTATAGAAGTCAAATCCAGTCACGACAGCGTTGGAGAATAGGTTTACAAATGACATCCACCAGCTGTACCTGCCGATCTCGGGCCACAGTTCGAAACCGAAATATTTATAATAGTAAAGGCGTTCCTTAACACTGTCACTTGTACACTTGGTTCATTTTGCATCATCTATGCATAGGATCTACTTCGATGGAATAAGGACATCAATTATACGATGGGGACTTGCTTACTAATGATATTATGATCGGCTTACAGTGATTGTGGTTATGTTTGCTCCAAAACGTTTCTTTCATTGAAGGCTGATGTCGTTTATTACAACTAATGGATTTTGTTAATTACCAGCCTTTTGCTTTCAACATACTTGTTTCACGTCAAATGTTACAGCCTATAAAACGCGAGCATCACGATAACATTACTTTTATAAAAAAGTTATTCGAAAGCTCAATCGCCTCGCGAACCCAGCAACCCTGATCACAAGGCTATGATTTGTCTGAAGGGGATTTCGTCGGCTGAAGACGAACCGAATAAGATTTGCAAGTCTTATCAACATGCTCTTCAACACAGGCGTACTCATCCCTATTTTCAATTTAAAGGATTTGCAGGTTCATGTCAATAAGATCCACGAGCTGATATGTATGTGGTTGGAGATGCCAGAGGACAAGCCGCTGAAGGAGGAAGATAAAACTACTGCTGGTAGCAACGCGGGTGGGCCTTTCGAGGTTGGTGATGATGGTGCTGCTATAGAGGAGGTTGACTTAAGTTGTTTGATGCGCTGCTGCCCGTGTGTGCACATGTAAGATACGTTGGTAAAGCTGTTTGTTGCGTGAGGTAGCGTATTTATGAATCTCTTGGGCATGGTAGTCGGATGCATGCTGTCCACGTTGTGGACGCAGAGACTAAGGACGGTGTGCATGAGGTCGTTTCCAGAGCAAGTCCAGCCAATGTAAAGATGTAATTACTATCTAAAATCGAAATAGACTACTATGTTTGAAAGGATGTCTCTTTGCGAACGCATTTTTGTTGTAAAGAAGTCTAATTGCTATCTTAACACGCGAGTGTACAAATACATGTGACTCATTTTTGCCATGCTAGGGTAACAACGGCCAATTTTTCCGCATCTGAACGGTAGTGCGCGAGACCAATGGCTAATATGCTACCTTATGAAAGTACAATGACATAGTTCCATGGATCCTCCACTCAAAGGCACCACATCACTATTCAGTGCAACAGCATGAGTGACCAGCATTGTTTTCACAGTGCTATACCATCAGTCATACCTCCGTATAATACATCAGACCACATTTCAAATAGCACTTTTCCTATTTCTGGGGTCCATTCCACCCCAGTCACTTTGGATTCCAACAAACAGAGGCAAAGTGTTTCGCTATTCGCAATCTTTGATGATACCTTAAACCTTCTGTTAGGCAACGGTAGTGCCATCATGATGACACTGCATAAAGGCACAAAATCGTGATGATCGCTTCACACAGCTATTCCAAGTGAAACCTTACCATAATTTGGCTTTTGTTGAGCTTGTTTTAGTGCGCTCAGCTGCTGTCATTCCTGTTGCGCTAAAGTGTGTCTACGATTCAAGTCAAATAGCCGCCCAGTGATGCAACTTCGACCAATTTCCACTAACACTGAGAAAAACACTCACTAGGTATAATGAGCACCGAGCCACGCAAAGTAAAATCAAGTCTGGTTTACTGAGCTTTTATATGTTATCCATCCCATCCAAAGCCAATCACTGCAATCGTACTCCGCACGAATGTTAAGCCAGTGCACACGGCTTTGTTCATTTTTTTATCTCAGAGCGCCTCTTTTTCTCATGTCTCAGTCAAATTTTCTTTCTTGCGCATCCAAATCATTTAAATTGCACTGTAATTCAATTAAAGGTTTGCCATTTCCTCTGTAAAAGTCAACACCCCCACGACCTCAAACTTATGCGACGCGTGTAGGAAAAGGATATCCTGCCCAAAACTTCAACGTGTGTTCGTCCGACTCCCTGTTAGAACTAGCATGCATGAAGGTGAAGCGAGGATTTTGCACGTCCATGCGACCACATAAAGCGGTGACGCGATATCCGGTACCATCTCCAATCCTTCATCCCCTGTGCCAGACTTTCGTGAACTTGTAGGATATAATCCACGAGTAAGAAGGGCTACTGTGTCTTAAGAACACCGCGACCCATAACTTAGTTTGATTTAATCCACGAATCCGCCACCTATCATCGTGCACAATTTTAGCTTTAGGGGCCTAACTTCCATTTTGGTGCTCTAGCTTAGTGGCATAGTGGAAAATGTTACAGCTATGGAGATTTCGGCCGATGCTGATTCGTATTTTGCAATAATGCAAAGCAGGACCCATTAGTTCTAATCCATTCCTTTATCTATAACCTTCGCCTAGGCCAGTCTTAACAAGCAGAGATACTCAAACAAAGTTGGAATCATTCTAATGACTATTGATGCAGATCAGAAGACAGACTATGCAAAAGTCGTCTTTCTTGCTGAAGAGCTCATTATTGGTAAAGTATTTCCATATCACAAAAAAACCGTTTGTTTGACAATGGCTAAGGCACTACAATATACCATGGTCTAGTACTGATGTAATGGATACCAACGAGCACGGGTTGCCATTTATGCTGTGATAGTCATTATTTATTACGAGTCCTTGCTGAACTAAAATTTGATAAAAATATTTCTCTCTGACTATGGTGGATCTAGATGCTGGCAATTAGCAATTAAATGTCAACAAGGAGGAGGAGAAGTGAATGTGCAAGTAGAAGTCATGATTTCTGGAGGTGACTGGGACCGTCGGAAACACTCAAGCAGTGATTTATCTAAACTCATATTTTAAATATGCTTCCACCTCATCAATCTCCTAGCGATTCCATCTTGCCTGCCGAAAGCTCAGAGGAGTTTGACCTCTCTTCGTTCCCACCGCGTTGGCTCTTATCAGTTGGAAATGTGCTTGGTGTACACAGACGCAAACTCGAGGACAAAGGTCCCCCACGGAATGCGATGCTGCCTAGATTATACAGCTTGCCTGTCAGGGCAGTGCTCGCTATCTTGTTGGTCAGTCATCCGACTATCGGACCAGTACACAAAAGCCGCATCCTTTCTCGTTAAACAAAGCATGTTAACAATAATGAAATCTCTGTATCTGGCTAGGTATGAGAAAATTAGAATCCTCCTCATAATGCGATTCACTAGGCCTATATCATAGCAAAATTGCTTGAAGGATTTCGTAGCTGCGGAGTAAGTCTACTTCCTTCCAAGTTTTTTTCTATTAAGAAGAACTAACGCATAATTAAAGATCTCTCTAGTGCGCTTATTTTGCACCATTCTGCTCATGCAATTCTTCGAAATCTTGAGAGATAGAACGTCTTTGGCGCGGATAATGGACCGATGGTAATGCTACGTCAGAGAATGAGAAGAGTGATAATGACTCTCGTGACTTCCTTGGGAATAGTAATAAGGAAATTGCAAGAGCTCCCAGATCATACAATGCAGGAGGCTAAAACCAACTATCTTGCGGATAAAGATGTTTTGCCACTATTTTCCTGCAATTCTTAATGATAGCCTTGCAATTCCAACCTCATCCATACATGTTGCCTCCCTGGATTCGTCATTAATTTCGCTTTTAGAATTCCAAACAGTACGTAATTAGTTCCTTATTAAGCAGGTGCACATGTAACAGGTTAAAGCTTTAATAACCACAGATGCGCAATGATGCCTGACAGAATTCGCACAACCACGACATTGTGCTTGATCATCATAGTAAACACCGCTTTGGCGATGCAGCGAATGGTGGAGAAGCACTAAAGGAAACTGGAAACAAAATTGGATGGAACAATCAGGGCTGTTCAAATTTTACAGACACCAGACCTACCACTAATACAACCGCAAACCAACCCCGACCACAATCACAGCATTCTGCACAGCGTTGAAAATTAACTTATTCTGTGGTCAAACATAGTCTACGTGAAAGCTATTGTTCTACTGCCTACTTCGAGCACGTCCTAAGCAGGAAGCGAACTGACCCAGCACTTCCATGCGTGGCATACTGAGTACTTACTTGTGCCAATCAGGCTCAACGCACTTTCCTTTCTTTACATCAGTATCACACCCTACTAAATAACGAGATCTCGATTAGTAAGCATGCACAGTACTTGGCTGCGTTGGTCATCCACTTTGTCGCCTCCTTATCAGTGATTCTAACATGGTACCTCATCCAATCGCTGGAATGAATTCATCGCCTCACCTTCCGTCAAACCACGCTGGACACCTTTAGTCATGGTGTTGAGCGCAACTATTTGTGATTCCACTTTCCTATTAATTTGTTTATTTCGCCTCTTATCCCTCTACTAGCTACCCCATGACATATCAGGACTGAAGACATGCCATCTAGATGGGCGGATGCTCATTGAAATCGCTATTCACTTTCTACCAGACTGCTCATCAGTAGTGGTGGTAATCCAATGTTGGCTACGTGTTACCTTTGTAAAAACTAACGTCGAATGCTGGCAAATACGTATCTCACTCATTTGCCACGGAGCGTTTGCCTAGTGAGTTAGAAAAATAATGCCAGCATGAGTGAGGTCGGATTTATGGTGCCACACTTATGCTTGGCAGGTAAAGGACCTTCAATTTTTTGGGATGATAAAAGCCGATGATGACTGCGTGTTTGTACACGACTTGCGCTAGGGCTTATAAATGCATCCACCTTTACTAGAAGCACAGAAGTTTATGCAGTTTAATTTGTCTATCAACAGCCCTTGTGATGCAATGACTCCATTCCGTCAACCCTGATCACCCATGATTTTTCATGTCTTGAATTTCCAGATATAGCATCAGCTGGACATGTCGCACGACCACGTGCGCTTGCAGTTAAAGTCGTCTAATTATGCTGTGCTCCCCTCAATGGTATGCTCTGCATCAATTCTGCTTTTTCAAAAAATATTGCCCTGACCGCCGACTTTAAGCATTTATTTACTTTGAGGCATTCGCAAAAAGACACGCGTGAGTTCTCAAAACGAACACGTACGAGGGTAAAGCAAAAAAACCACTTCGATATGCAATGCATGATCGAATGACAGACGAAGTAACGGATGCTGAGTGCAGTACAAAGCAAGTGAGAATCAGACAGCCGCAGACCAGTCAGGCAGTATCTTAAATTTCCAGGCAGGCATAGCCAGTACTGGCATTGGGCTTGAGTGATTGCTAGGGTCGCAATTCCGTTACACAAAATGTTGTGGGAGCACGGTAAAATTCAGAAAGATTTGCACCGAACATTATGCCCCACAACAATTTTTGGCATTACCAGACTTCTAATCTTGCGCCCTTCCTTTCTTGCTGGACACCAACGCTAGCAATGTGGATGTGGATGGTGAACTCATACAAAACGCGATCGCTACCAAAACTGGTTTTTCCGTGAACACTATTCTGCAGCAAGGCATTGAACAGCAATAAATAACTACGCAGGTGATGGGTCACCTCAGGCCCCTAGAAGTGCAAATCAGCTAAAAATTGGCTGAATTTTAACGTTTTGGACTGCTGCTGGAAACCGATTCCATTGATGGTCAACCTTGTCTACCGCAAGGGCTGAGATCATCACTGATACCAAGTTAAAAAAAATTATAGGAAATAACAACTGCTCGCAGAACAATCTTTCTGCTACTGCACGTGAGGGGATTGGTAAGGAAGAGAACTGTATCATCAGAGTTGTGGTGACTTGCAGTCGCCTGTAATATCAAAGAACATTTTGATCCTAAAAATACAGAAGATCAAAATGAAGAAAGATGAAGAGGAACTGTAGTGCATCATCAAAGCAATCACGCCGTGTGCGCTCACGATCCACCACGCGATTCGCGTAAAAAGCCTATTTTCTTTAAAGACCATGATGTTTGCATTGGTGTTGCAATCTCATCTGTGCTAAGCCACTTCTTATGGGTCTACTCTGCTTTTTTCTCGTACAGACCTTCCCTTTAAGTGACCACAATTCTCTCACTCCGCTTCACTGATGGCCTTATGCGTTGCACCCGCTTTTACAAGGGCAGTACTGACGAGGCAGCAAAATTACCAGTGATTTGGCGTCCAACGCTTGCCCTAGATGCCAGTTTTGAGTCGCAAGCACCAATTAGGAAACAAAAAGGAAATTCGGGGTAATGTGATTACGCAATGCGCCAAACCCTCAGCGGCCTCCTCTTATTTGCTCAGAGTGCAANACTTAATGCGCCAAACCCTCAGCAGCGTCCTCTTATTTTCTCAGGGCGCAACTACTGCAGGGATGTAAATCGATCGCAAACCTGCGAGTTAAAATATAACCGCTTGCAATGCTAAAAACCTTATTTTAATTCCTTTGTGAGTTGATAGCAAGTTAGTCTTGAATGCAGATCAACGAATGTTCAAGTCTCTTCTCGATGGCTCAAATTGAAAATAGATGTGTTACTACTTGAATACTAAGGTCATTTAATCACTATAAATTTACCCAAATCGCATAGCTTATTTATCGGAGCAGTCTTTACCACCTGGTCAGTTGTCGGATTCATGCACCTGTATCCTATCTTTCTCCGGTCTTTCGCAGGCAATGGCTGGTATCGGTAATGGCGAAGACACTGCTGACGTCGCTGTTTAGAGGAGTCTGATTGCACGGAAGTAAGGACAGTCTCCAACAGTGCCCAAGTTAGCACTCTGTGCCACTGCCAAGAAAATATCGTTAGAGGGAACTCGTTGCTTAACCATTGTTTTCGTCGACACGTGATGGAAGTCTCCATCTTAACGGAATTTCTATCCCTAGCGTAACAGTTCTTCCAATGAATGCACAATAAAAGAAATGCAACTTTGCAACAAGTACTGCAGCTGTGGTTGGTATATTGGATCCGGACCAACTCTCCAATTGACCGCCAACTACTTCCGACGATGCCGATGGCGCATGCATCCAAGCTGTCAATATCAGCCATCATGGAGTTCAAGACACCGGGTTACCCTTTCCCTTCATTCTCAGTGCTTGCGATGCCGCTCTTACCCGCTCTTCTCAATTTGGCAAAACCTGGACAAAGTGTCCTTTATTCAGTCACTTAGCTCATTGCTTCGCCATTAACTGGATGTGAATCACCACCATCACTAGGAAGGGTGCAGGTGAAGGTAAGGAATGAACTTTAGACCCTATGTCTGCTCATCCTTTTTCCTGGCGGATTCGGACGCGCAGCAAGCAGAGCAGAGACTAATAAGATGGTCGAAGTAATCAGGATCACGCTAACAATGCAAATTTAACCATACTCACAGCCTTTCACACGGTGTTGTGAAGCAAGCATTTCTGATATTCATTTGTGCCACGAATCTGTGGTTCTAACCTAATGGCTCATCACATTACTTACTTGGCTTCCTCGATTCACTTTGTTTACCTTTACCAGCTTCTCCATGACATCTCTACCGCACTTCTAATGTTGTCACTTTGAAGGGTGATGTGTACATCTAAAATTGCTAGCAAACACTTGTTTCAGATTAGCGAGTGGTGAAAGCAGGTGACCGTCGTTCAGGCAATAAAGAAGAAGTAGAATTGTGGTTTAATATGGTTATCGCGAATGCCACGCTGCAAGAAGGATCAGTAAAAACAGGCTGCTAATATCTGTATTGCAGAGCAGTTTGTAATGCCAGAAACTCATAAGTATTCAACCAACAATATTTTGCACATTTAGGGTGTAGGACTGGGTAATTTTAGGCATCCCGTTCGGCTGCACAAAAGGAAAAAGGGGTCGCGAAAGCATTGCGGCTTACTAGAGGACGCCGGTACAGCCTTTATAGACCAACTATTTATACGTCAGTCGATTTGCTGACGGTGCCCTTCTTCTAGTTGAGGAATTCAAGCTAGTATACGAGCATGGGAAGAGGGTGAATAATTGTTTGTACTCCCAATGCATTGCATTCGTTGCGAACCTTACGGCTTTTCATTTGCGACTAGTTTGGAGCCTGCAACTTTCTGCAGTCTGTCTCGACAATGGTACTCGAAAAGTCGTCCATCTTGTGGCTGGATATCAAAAATGCGTTAGTGTGATTCGCAAATATCAAGTAGGTGACCAAGATTACTTGCAATTTTATTTCAACATTAACCGTTCTTTTATTTAACTCATATTCCTTATTTACAAGGCGAAGATAGATATGCTGGTTTATGCTCTCCTTTCTTACCATGCAGTCGAAATGGTAGGCTGCGGCTCACCTTCACTAATGATGATGTAGATTGCTTGTATTAGCGCGCTTTCGTCTCTGCTATTTCACCATGCACTGACCTCTGTGAGGCCACCAGTAGGAACCTGTGCCACAACAGGATTTTGGCCCCTTTAGCCTAAACAGCCGTTAGGGATAGATGGCAGAACTGTAAATCGAATCAAACTAAATTGTGATTCACACAAGTTCTTAGTTTCTCTGACTCATATACTGCAGCGATTGCATTGATGTAGCAATCAGATGCAGGAAAATCTGGCATGGAGGACGGAGGAGTGGAGATGGTAATTGTTGGGATGTCACCGCCTTGTGTTCCTACATAGATGACACGCCAGTTGGGAGGAGTAAAACCACACACAAAGCCATGGCTCCACCTCATGCGTGTCAACCCCAACAAAGAATGGGACGAACGCCCATCAGCGACTTAATCAGGGGAAATTTGTCGAACGTGTATAATTGATTTGAGCGCGTGGTGGCAAGGTCTACATGGTGAAGGGAACATCTCTAATAGCGTTTCAAACTTCCTGATGAGAATCGCAATTGTTCAGGGCTGCAGTGCGAATTCCACGATCTTAATGCAAAAATAGAAAGAATAACTAAGATACTAAAAGGAAAGTTAACCTAAAATCGATAAGTAAACGGACGACACACGCAGCGGCTTAAAACTTGAGTGGGTTGAGATGGCAATCTGTACACAGTGAATCGACTTAGCAAACCATGCTGTCTCTAATTTACACAAACCAGTGCCTGTTGGAGCTAATAGAAATTTTAGTTGCTATTATTGGACCGTTTTTTAAGCAAAGGGAGTAAATACCTTTAGTGCAGTGGTTAGAGGCAAATAACGTCAACATTTACCTTAGGACATGGTAACGGCTATTTGACGTGGGCGTGTACGTGCTTAAGTGCAACAGCAATGATCGCATACGAGTAAAGGGAGGGCCTACAATGAGTCAGCCAAAAGCATGGCTAAATCGTGCTAAGATGTGCTTCAAGAAGCTAGAATCACGATGCTGTGTCACCATGATAGCGTTCTCTTTAGATGGCTGGCTATCTGCTAGAATTATGTTTCGTTTTGTTCACACTTGTCCTGAAGTCGTGTAGAGATATAGCCTTATTAACCAACTGCGAAATGTTGACGGATTTGAATCGCACAACAGATATTGGGAGAGCACCGAAAGATTACATGTTTACAACATTTTTACAACAAATCCTGACCTAAGATTCTGTTAGCGCAATGATTAACATCTGTGGCATACCCGTTGTTTGGTAACCGCATGCCACTGCCCCACACATGGATTTGAGCTGACTCTCGCTCGACTCACTTGACCCTAACAAAGGGTAGGATTGGCGTATACATCAGCGGTTTGTCCAAGATAACTTTTTCTCTGCATGCGGAATCAACCTGATTATGCGTGTTTTCGGACTTACAATGGTAAGGGACACTTCAAATAGCGCTCCAAATTTGTTAGTAAGAATCGCAGTTTTGGGAAGCTGTAGTGTAAAATAGACTGCATGGATGCACAAGGAAAGAAATTTGGCTATAACGAAAGGGTCAACATAGCCCAAAATAGCGTGATGGGTCGGAACGGCAGCGCGAGTACAGAAAACAAATGGGAGAGTCTAATTCGGTGCCTTCAACTCCAAGATGGTTGATATTGACAACTTGGTCGCATGCGACCTGTGCAATAGATTGCGCTAATTGTCATTAGCGTCGTCAGAAGTAACTAGTAGCTGATTTGAACCCACTGTACCAAGCACAGTCGCGATTCATGATGCAGCGTTTCATTCTGTTCATTGTTAGCTTAGTGGAAGCATTGCTACGTTGAGGATAGAAATTTCGTTACGATGGAAGCTTCCGTTATATGTAGACGAAAATAGTGGTAGAGGCAAAGGGTGGTCTCAAACTACATTTTCTTGACAAATAATACTAAGTGTGATAACTTTGGCACTGTCGAGAACCCTCCTTCCTCCCTAACAATCGATACCGCAATACGGCGTCTTCAGTAGTGCCTTCACTATTACTGAATAATCGGAGAAATGTAGGACACACGCGTAAAAATTCGACGACTGACCAGGTGGCAAAGACTGCTCCGGTAAGTAGGCTCTGCTTCAGCAAACTTAATGTTCAGGTAACAGCACGTCCTTATCCAATTTGAGCCGTTGAGAAGAGATTTGAACAACAATCTTCCGGCAATCTTAACTACAGCCGCTCTGAATATAATTTCGTCAAAGCGGCAGCCTATTTCAAGTGGCAATCCACATTAAAATTAAAACACCTAGAGCTGGACTTCATTTGTTGAGCTCCTATAACACAATGCCCAGATCATCTGTAATTGCCGAGTTCGCCCTTCATCCCTTCCACGACTTGATCAAAGGATGCTGGTGCATGCCTCTTCTTTATGCATTTTAAGGGTACGTCTTTACTGTTCTGCGTTCAAGCAGACGTCTTAGTTATGATGACGCATCTCAAGCAGGGGATTCTTGATTGTGCGGACATAATTTTTGTTGTTCGCTTAACACGATTCACGGGTCACTATAATGTCACTGATGAGTTTTGCGACCTCGTCTGAGCTCACAAATAGGACGAAGTGAAAAGATGGGTGGAATGAAAATCGTGAAGCATAGCTTTTAGACAAGAGTGGGGAAAAATGGCGTCAGAATAAAAGGCTGGGCATTAAATGGGCTCTTCATCACTCGGTTTTGCAAATTACGAACGAGGGAAGACGCCGCCTATTTCCCATCGTTCACATTACCTTTGTGCGTCGATCACAAATATAGCGTAACCACTTGTGCAGAACAAACTTTCTGCTACTGCACGTGAGGGGATTGGTAAGGAAGAGAACTGTATCATCAGAGTTGTGGTGACTTGCAGTCGCCTGTAATATCAAAGAACATTTTGGTCCAAAAAATACAGAAGGTCAAAATGAAGAAAGATGAAGAGGAACTGTAGTGCATCATCAAAGCAATCACGCCGTGTGCGCTCACGATCCACCACGCGATTCGCGTAAAAAGCCTATTTTCTTTAAAGACCATGATGTTTGCATTGGTGTTGCAATCTCATCTGTGCTAAGCCACTTCTTATGGGTCTACTCTGCTTTTTTCCCTGTACAGACCTCCCCTTTAAGCGACCACAATTCTCTCACTCCGCTTCACTGATGGCCTTATGCGTTGCACCCGCTTTTACAAGGGCAGTACTGACGAGGCAGCAAAATTACCAGTGATTTGGCGTCCAACGCTTGTCCTAGATGCCAGTTTTGAGTCGCAAGCACCAATTAGGAAACAAAAAGGAAATTCGGGGTAATGTGATTACGCAATGCGCCAAACCCTCAGCGGCCTCCTCTTATTTGCTCAGGGTGCAACTACTGCGAGAATGTAACACGAGCACGAACCTGCGAGTCAAAACATGACTGCTTGCAATAATGAAGGCCTTATTTTAATTCCTTCGTGAGTTGATAGCAAGTTAGTTTCGAATGCAGATCAACGAATGTTCAAGTCTCTTCTCGATGGATCGAGTTGAAAAGAGATGTGCTACTACTTGAATACTAAGATCATTTAATCACTATAAATTCGCCCAAATCGCATTGCCTATTTACCAGAGCAGCCTTCACCACTTGGTCGGTTTTCGGATTCATACACGTGCATTCTATCTTTCTCCGGTCATTCGCGGGCAATGGCTGATATCGGTAGTGGCGAAGACACTGCTGAAGTCGCTGTTTGGCGGTGTCCGATTTTACGGAAGTACAAAGAGTTCTCGTCGACATACGATGAAAGTCTCCATCTTAACGGCACTTCTATCCCTAACGTAACAGTTCTTCCAATGAGTGCACAATAAAGGGAATACAACCTTGTAACAAGTACTGCAGCTGTGGTTGATACATTGGATCCGGACCCACTCTCCAATCGACCGCCAATTACTTCCGACGATGCCGATGGCGAATGCATCCAAGCTGTCAATATCAGCCATCTTGGGGTTCAAGACACCGGGTTACCCTTTCCCTTCATCATCAGTGCTTGCGATGCCGCTCTAACCCGCTCTTCTCAATTTGGCAAAACCTGGACGAAGTGTCTTCTATTTAGTCACTTAGCTCATTGCTTCACCATTAACTGCATGTGAATCACCACCATCACTAGGAAGGGTGCAGGTCATTCTTTTTCCTGACGAATCCGGATGCGCAGCAAGCAGAGCAGCGACTAATAAGATGGTCAAAGCAATCAGGATCACGCCCACAATGCAAATTTAACCATACTCACAGCCTTTCACACGGTGTTGTGAAGCAAGCATTCCTGATATTCATTTGTGCCGCGAATCTGTGGTTCTAACCTAACGGCTCATCACATTACTTACTTGGCTTCCTGCAGTCTGTCTCGACAATGGTACTCGAAAAGTCGTCCATCTTGTGGCTGGATATCAAAAATGCGTTAATGCGCTTTGCAAATATCAAGTAGGTGGCCAAGATTACTTGTAATCTTATTTTAACATTATCCGTTCTTTTATTCAATTCATATTTCTCTTCCACAAGGTGAAGATAGATATGCTGGTTTATGCCATTCTCTCTTGCCATGCAGTCGAAATGGTAGGTTGCGGCTCACCTTCACTAATGATGATGTAGATTGCTTGTATTAGTGCGCTTTCATCTCTGATACTTCACCATACACCGACCTCTGTAAGGTTACTTGTAGGAACCTGTGCCACAACAGGATTTTGGCCTCTTTAGCCTAAACAGCTGATGGGGATCAACGACAGACCTGCAAATCGAATTAACTTGAATTGTGATTCACACAAGTTCTTAATTGCTCTGATTCATATACTGCAGCAATCGCACCGATGCAGCAATCAGATGCAAGGAAATCTGGCATGGAGGACGGAGGATTGGAGATGGTAACTGTTAGGATGTCACCGCCTCGTGTTCCTGCATCTGCATCGATGACACGCCAGTTGGAAGGAGTGGGGAGGAGCAGAACCACACGCAAAGCCATGGCTCTACCGCGTGCGTGTCAAACCCAACAAAGAATGGGCGGACGCCCATCAGCGGCTTGGTCAGGAAGACTTAGTCGAACGTGTATAATTGATTTGAGCGCGCGGTGGCAAGTTCTACATGGTGAAGGGAAAATCTCCAAAAGCGTTTGAGTGAATGCGGGTTAGGAGATAGGATGTGTAGAAAATTCCTCCTCGAGATTCTGTTTATTGGAAGCGCATCCAAGCTGTGATAATGACAATGCGCTGGAGTCATATATCATGGTAGCGGGAGAAATGCTAAGGGAAGTTACTGCTGCTGCTGCCGCTAAAAATGATGAGAGTATCGGCTCGTGATTGCAAATGTTTCTGTCATTGACGTTAGAGCACGGCAACTTGGGGTAGATTTTGGCAGTAGATGACAGGTCTAGAACGCCCTCTATGGAAGAGTCTACAAAGAGTGGAAAAATTTTTATATACATAAATGGAAACACTCAAGTATTAGCGATTCATTGGTTAAAGCATGCCTGCCTCTCTTCCAATAAAACCGACACCTTTTCGACCATGCGAATACTTGGATGTTTTCATGCGTCTAGACAAAAAATTCTAAACTCTGTATAGGCTCTTCCGTAGAGGGCGTTCTAGACCTGTCATCTACTGCCAAAATCTCCCAAGTTGCCGTGTTCTAATGTAAACGACAGAAACATTTGCAACCACGAGCCGATGCTCTTATCACCGTCAACGGCAGCAGCAACAGTAAATTCCCCTAACATTTCTCCCACTACCATGATACATGACTCCAGCGCATCGACATTATCACAGCTTGGATGCACGTCCAATCAACAGAATCTCGAGAAAGAATGTTCTGCACATCCTACATCTCAATCCGCATCCACACCAACCCTTTCTTCGGTTAGTCAAGTGGGAGCATTCCCACAGCCTTTTGCTCCACCCGTCTGTTTTGGCTCTTCTCCAGCTCTTCACTTCCCACACCACTCTCTTCCACTGCTGCCCGACCAAGTTTGTATGCAGACCTCTTGTTGTCTTTCTTTGTATCACTATCTGCTCTCCAAAATTTTCGTTAACACGATTATAGAATTGCTAACCAGAAGTACTACCGATTCTACTGATATTGCTGCCAATTCCCAGACTAGCGAAACCCTATACACACCAATATTAATGCGGCCAACAACAACAACAACAAGGACGACAATAGCCTCGCCCATTTCACAATCTCCAATGAGGTGGATTGTGAGGGCGTGAATGAAGGAGAGCGACCGAGATGGGAATGCGAGAAGTGTGGGAAGACGTACGATGTCGCTGCCTCTCTACAAACACATAGGCGGATTCACTCGCCTTCATGGAAATGTCGCATATGTGGCACGGCGTTCAAGCACAAGTGGCTTCTTCAGGTACACGAGCGCACACACACAGACGAGAAGCTCTCCGTCTGTCCCACCAACTAACGCGCCTTTGCTGATGGCTCGAATCTGCGAGCCCACATGCAAGCACGCATGGAGGTGAATCGCTGGCGCTGTTCCCAATGCACTGCATCATTTGCTCGACACTGCTCCCTTAAGCGACACCTCGTAAAGTGTCCATTCGCTACTCTTGCAACAGCTGTTGTTACAAGTGAAAACTCTGCAACACCTCCAGTCAGTACGACA
The DNA here is from genome assembly GCA_036345935.2 of Taenia hydatigena. NCBI lineage: Eukaryota > Metazoa > Platyhelminthes > Cestoda > Cyclophyllidea > Taeniidae > Taenia > Taenia hydatigena. The sequence continues at coordinate 981,376 of JADWOT020001577.1, forward strand.
TGCGACGGCGACATCATCGACCAGGATACTCCAAGATTTCGTGTCGCATTTATAATAGCAATGTTTTGGAAAATAAATGCATGCACTCACTGCAGAGTCTCTCTTTTAACATTGTGATCAATTAACAGCCGGCTATCAATAAAGGAGCCGCGAAGCGTGCGATGGGATGAGGTGGCTTACACCGTTGTGAATTCGATTTGATCACATTTGTTCCTATTCTTGCTTGGAGTCAGGTCACCTATGGTTGGGTTCGCGTATCATGCTCGAAGCCTCGAATGTAGTAATTCATGGCCCAATTTACCAGAACATTCGCCTTCGGGATCTGGAGGAAGCAACTATCTAAATCGCATCGAATCATTCGCATGTAACCTTGCACTTTGCTTTTGCTACCGTCTCGAGTTTTGTACAGTTCACACCGACAGAGCAGTGGTTCACTAATGATGTTGTAGATTGCTTGCATTAGTGCACTTTTACCTCTGCTACTTCACCTTACACTGGTCTCGTTGAGGCTACCTGCAGGAACCTGTTCCACAACAGGATTTTGGCCTCTTTAGCCTAAACAGCTGATGGGGATCGACGACAGACCTGCAAATCGAATTAACTTGAATTGTGATTCACACAAGTTCTTAATTGCTCTGACTTATATACTGCAGCAATCGCACTGATACAGCAATCAGATGCAAGGAAATCTGGCATGGATGACGGAGGAGTGGAGATAGTAACTGTTAGGATGTCACCACCTCGTGTTCCAACATAGATGGCATGCTAGTTGGGAGGAGCGTGGAGGAGCAAAACCACACGCAAAGCCATACCTCCACCTCATGCGTGTCAACTCCATGCCCATCAGCAGCTTCGTCAGGAAGACTTAGTCGAACGTGTACAATTGATTTGAGCGCGCGGTGGCAAGTTCTACATGGTGTAGGAAACATCTCCAATAGCATTCCTAACTTCCTAATGAGAATTGCAATTGTTCGGGGCTGCAATGCAAATTCCGCGGTCTGAATGCAGAAAATGGAAAGAATAACTACGATACCAAAAATGCATTTGACTTAGAATCGAATACAAATGGACGACACATGCAGTGGCTTAAAAATTTGGGTGGGTCGAGATGGGAATGGTAGGTGGTGAATGGGATACATACCATGACAACTTAGCAATCCATGCTGTCCCTAATTTACACAGACTAGTGCGCGTTGGAGCTAATAGAAATTTTTAGTTGCTATTATTGGACCGACATCGAAACAAAGGGAGTAAATACCTTCAATGCGGTGGTTAGAGGCAAATAACGCCAGCATTTACCCTAGGACATGGTAACGGCTATTTGACGTGGGGCGTTCACGTGCTTAAGTGCAACAGCAATGATCGCATACGAGTGAAAGAGGGCCTGAAATGAGTCAACCCAATAGCATAGCTGATTCGTGCTAAGCTAAGCTTCAGGAAGCTAGAATCACGATGCTGTGTCACCATGGTAGCGTTCTCTTTCGATGGCTGGCTATCTGCTTAAAATTATGTTTCGTTTTGTCCACACTTGTCCTGAAATCGTTTAAAATATAGCCTTATTAACCAACTGCAAAATGTTAAGGGTGCTGAATCCCACAACGGCTAAAGGGATAGCAGCGAGAGATTACATGTTTACAGTATGCTTACAACACACCCTGACCTAAGATCCTATCAGCGCAATGGTTAACATCTGTGGCATCCCTGTAGTTTAGTTACTATGATCGTGTATTAGATGGCTACAAAGCCTGTCAATTAGAAGCAAAATTATTCTAGGCATCCTTCCCTTCCAGTATCATCTCATCAAAAGCGTCATGCATTCAATGGTTCAGGGGTGAACTAAAATATAAATTGATAAAGTTGCTTAAAATTTAATGCAAGTGCAAGACGAATTTGAATTAGGTTTAAAACAGAGTGACTAACATTGTGAGAATGCTAAGTTTTTTAATATTAAGGCGTCGCCGCTGATCGGATGCGACCGAATGTTAGTCGGGAATTATGATCAGCAGACCAACAGGCCTAAACCACAAAAATTGTCGGATCCACTGCACAATCGACGTAGAATGCACAAATTTCGAGAAGATGGTAACAGCAAAGCACGATGTCACCTGAAATAAATCGTTGTGGTTCCAAAATTTACTGCCTCTAAATTTAAAATGTGTGGATTATAGTTGGCTCGACCATGCATGATTTCCGAGCTCATTTTGTGCGCTAAAATGGAGCGATCAGCTAATGTCGATTTGACGTGGACCATCTATCATATTCGAAGGAGCAGTCTAGATTAAACCAACCGTTTCAGACTATTTGGAATCCCGTAAATCTCCAAGGCTAGGACTAACTACCACATCTTCCATTTTCAATAATCGATCCAAATTTCCTTTCATTTCGCCACATGCTCTGCAGCCAACCAAGTGTTCATTACCCATTGTTTGATCACAACAGTAAAAAAACAGACTGTGCGAAATGGGCATGAATTTATTTGCTTCGACATGTTCTGAAGTAGGTGCGTTTGACATAGTTAATTGCATAAATATGACTTTAAGAAATTGAAGCGACTGAAATGCCCTTTTAGTTGGTTGAGTTGATGATGCCTGCGTCTTACGTCGTGTTGACTAAGGAAGTAGTGGGTGTCGGTTGGGCAAAATGCTCTGGCTGAATGGTGCAAATGCGCCGGCAGATTCGAACGGTCGGCAAAGGCGTGTTGGCAGGTGGGACAGACGAAGGGCTTCTCGCCTATATGCGTGTGCACATGACCTTGAAGACTTCGTTTACTTGCAAATGCCTTGCCACAGAAGCCACATTTCTACGACAGTGAATGACTTTGCCAGTGCGATCGCAGAGAGGAATCGCTGCTATGTGTCTTCACACATTCCCAGCACTTCCATTTCGGTCGTATATATCCATTCAATCCCTTATTGCTCACATCATTAGGAATTGTGGGAGAACCGGTGCTGTCATTATTCTTGCCGTTGTCAATCGTCACGCCATTAATAGTGGAATGAGAAACGCAGCTCTTCAGGAAGTCGGAAGCATCACCGTACGTCATGTCGAACATAAAATTTGAAAACAGGTAGTGATGGAAGGGAAGGCAATCAAAGGCCTGCAGGCCAACTCTACTAGGCTGTTGTGAAAGGGACTGACAAGGAACATCGGGCCCTATCAAGGAACGAGGATTGACACGTGGAGCATGAAACTGTGAAAGCGCTTCGACTTGGCCGATCGACAAAAAGGGGATGAGGGCATGGGTTGATAGGAAGGATGAAAAAGCAATATTTATGCTTGCCTCTTATTTAGATGACAACGCGATCCTACCCATGTGTGAGGCTGTCTAGCGGTTACGTTTCGTTAAATTGCTATTTTTGGCGAAAATGTGGTATTGCACAGGGTAATTTGTGAATTGCAAATACGGCCCATTTTCGCTTTGTCGAAACCCACGTGATCTCAATAAGAGATGGAGCCTAAACGAAACATTAGTAGGTGAAGACCTGTATGAATAGTATCCTTGAAAGTTCTCCTCTTACCATATTGCTAGAGCCCTTAGCCTAGTTGGAGTGCTCATTTTTCCTGAAAGAAATGAAGCCAATTAGAGAATCATTACTGTCAGACAATTCTGCAGACGGAGATGATTGACACTTGAGCCAAATATTTCTGGAAGAGAACGGTGCTTTGAATATAGTTGCACTTAGTAGGCAGGCATGGTGTCTATCTGATACACTAATGCAATAATGAAAGGGCGATTTCTGTAAAACACATCATCTTCAAGATCTAGATGGAGCAAATTTTGGAATCGCAACAAATTATTTGCATGTTACTCTATGCTTTGCTTTCGTACATTTCACATCGAGAGGGCAGCTAATCGTAATCTATTCGTGGTTAAGGTTATGCAGCTTGCATTTAACACTGGTTACTAATTTCATGTCGGATTTCAATCCTCATTCTTAGATTTTCCTCACATGGAATCATTCGGAGATTACCAAGACTAAGTGCAAAAATAGCCTCCGATGAAAAGCACGTGAGCTAGGGAGACAATTGGGGTCCATGTACATTCAGATTTCGATTGATTTTAAAGGCCAATGCAACTGTGACAGAAGAAAAGGAGGTAGCCGCTTCGGAACTGATCACAAGTGATTCAGTGTCTGCGGGTTTCACCATAGTTGCTTGTCTTCTCCTTTTGGACCCATCAGTACAGCAATAATGAACCGTTTCTCTTCGCCAGCAGGCCTTGTTGCATTCTCCAGCATGCATTACCCATCAGTAGCAGACAACTCGTAAATGAATGATAAAGCTTCAAATATGTCTTGTGGTTGTAGTTTGTCACTATGACTCCACCCATCCACCTAGTTTCGACATGCATTTTACACGACAGTTGGAGTCATGCTGCTGTAATGACACGGCGTGGGCACCAGTTCGTGTGGTATTAGCTCCTCATCGTTGGGGAACCAATAATTGAATAATAGGTGAGTGACACAGGCATTCCGTTGGGATGGTGAGGTAGCAATGCAGCGAAACAGATTTCAGGGTGATAACTACTCGGGTCGCCGAGAACATCCATGGCGGTGTATTCCTCTGCCCCCTGCATTCGATCCAATCATTAAACGCTAGCGTGATCTGGTTTGATGCTCTCAATCGGAGATAAATGATCTTCAAGCCTACCCGTCGTTTGTCATGCGAGAATATTTTGGGTCTAAGATGATTGCTAACACCTACGAGAACTGTCCTCGCTGATTGCCAGTTATGCTTACCTAAGCCATCGCTATTATTGTTCGTTTGATGTTTGCCATCTATGAAAGTCACCAAATGTGAGTTGCTTAGATTCACCGGATGAACAAGTCAAATTAAAAAGGGTAGCTCTGAATTTGTAAGCGTTGGCCATGCCTACCGGAATCATCCAGGTTAATTTATTTTCTCCTTCAACTGATTGCACCTGCCCTTAATTTGTGCCAGGCAAACGAAAAGTAGATTCTTCACCCAGAAGGAATAGAAATGGTGGGAGACGCTGCATCCGCTTGCCTCTATTTATTACACATGCACAAGCGTTTAGAAGGCGGAAACAAGATATTGTATTGAATGACAGAGTACCGTCCAAGTCAAAGCACTCAAATCAAAAAAGCGTTTAATGTTACGGTTGCGCGAAGTACGGACCATTCTTTATTTTCACCCAATTCAACCACTATGATCCATGCAGTGTGTGTAGTGATGAGTTTTCCTGTAATTTTGCGTTCAGTTAGTGCGAGATTTGCACTACGCGAACAGTTGGAGGACGGTCAAATACCGGAAAATAATGATCCCTCTCCAGAGGTGTAAGTTCTTCTCATGACCGGATAATCGGCGTGCAAATCATCCGATCAAAGATAATCGACACATCAGAATCCGTAGTTAAACTACATGTGAGGTGTGCCTGTGCTCTCGTAATTACGGGTAAGTTCTTTTTCAACAGTATAAGCTTCAAACAGTGCGCATCTTTTAAGCATAGAAGCGATTGTCAACACCGTGACCAACACAACATGTAAGAAGAGCTTTAGCAGACTACGAGAGTGTCTAAATCGCCTTTTAACATTAAAAGCACGAAGTTTCGCTATTCATGCATTTACCGGGATATCCGTTCTTCCCTAAACCTCATCACTCTACAGTGGTTTATGCAATAGCAAGAGCTCTCGAGGAACTTCGTCGAACCCCATTTCAGGTTGGCAACTGACTCTCGATGGGTGAGGGTCATAGTCGTGTCCAAGTACGAATGGATGGCAATGTCATGTATTGCTGCCATCGTTTGGTTGACACGTTGATAATCATGCAAACATCTATTGATTGCGTGTTCCTCCCTAATTTTATTCTGTTTTGTACTGGCTCCATTCGTGTCTTGATTAAACTCGCATCAACATTTGCACAAACACTTAAAAATATCTGGCTGTCGCTTTGGACTTAATTGCACCAAAAACAAAATGGTAGCTGGTGTCTGCCTTTTCCCCAACGGACACATCGCTGGTATTACAAACTACATATTCCCTAGCAAAAGCTATGAGACATCATAAAATTGATGTGTGACGCTTTGCCATGCTTTTGGGTTGACTCATTTCAGGCCCTCTTTCACTCGTATGCGATCATTGCTGTTGCACTTAAGCACGTGAACGCCCCACGTCAAATAGCCGTTACCATGTCCTAGGGTAAATGCTGGCGTTATTTGCCTCTAACCACCGCATTGAAGGTATTTACTCCCTTTGTTTCGATGTCGGTCCAATAATAGCAAGTAAAAATTTCTATTAGCTCCAACGCGCACTAGTCTGTGTAAATTAGGGACAGCATGGATTGCTAAGTTGTCATGGTATGTACCCCATTCACCACCTACCATTCCCATCTCGACCCACCCAAATTTTTAAGCCACTGCATGTGTCGTCCATTTGTATTCGATTCTAAGTCAAATGCATTTTTGGTATCGTAGTTATTCTTTCCATTTTCTGCATTCAGACCGTGGAATTTGCATTGCAGCCCCGAACAATTGCAATTCTCATTAGGAAGTTAGGAATGCTATTGGAGATGTTTCCTACACCATGTAGAACTTGCCACCGCGCGCTCAAATCAATTGTACACGTTCGACTAAGTCTTCCTGACGAAGCTGCTGATGGGCATGGAGTTGACACGCATGAGGTGGAGGTATGGCTTTGCGTGTGGTTTTGCTCCTCCACGCTCCTCCCAACTAGCATGCCATCTATGTTGGAACACGAGGTGGTGACATCCTAACAGTTACTATCTCCACTCCTCCGTCATCCATGCCAGATTTCCTTGCATCTGATTGCTGTATCAGTGCGATTGCTGCAGTATATAAGTCAGAGCAATTAAGAACTTGTGTGAATCACAATTCAAGTTAATTCGATTTGCAGGTCTGTCGTCGATCCCCATCAGCTGTTTAGGCTAAAGAGGCCAAAATCCTGTTGTGGAACAGGTTCCTGCAGGTAGCCTCAACGAGACCAGTGTAAGGTGAAGTAGCAGAGGTAAAAGTGCACTAATGCAAGCAATCTACAACATCATTAGTGAACCACTGCTCTGTCGGTGTGAACTGTACAAAACTCGAGACGGTAGCAAAAGCAAAGTGCAAGGTTACATGCGAATGATTCGATGCGATTTAGATAGTTGCTTCCTCCAGATCCCGAAGGCGAATGTTCTGGTAAATTGGGCCATGAATTACTACATTCGAGGCTTCGAGCATGATACGCGAACCCAACCATAGGTGACCTGACTCCAAGCAAGAATAGGAACAAATGTGATCAAATCGAATTCACAACGGTGTAAGCCACCTCATCCCATCGCACGCTTCGCGGCTCCTTTATTGATAGCCGGCTGTTAATTGATCACAATGTTAAAAGAGAGACTCTGCAGTGAGTGCATGCATTTATTTTCCAAAACATTGCTATTATAAATGCGACACGAAATCTTGGAGTATCCTGGTCGATGATGTCGCCGTCGCATGTCGTACTGACTGGAGGTGTTGCAGAGTTTTCACTTGTAACAACAGCTGTTGCAAGAGTAGCGAATGGACACTTTACGAGGTGTCGCTTAAGGGAGCAGTGTCGAGCAAATGATGCAGTGCATTGGGAACAGCGCCAGCGATTCACCTCCATGCGTGCTTGCATGTGGGCTCGCAGATTCGAGCCATCAGCAAAGGCGCGTTAGTTGGTGGGACAGACGGAGAGCTTCTCGTCTGTGTGTGTGCGCTCGTGTACCTGAAGAAGCCACTTGCGCTTGAACGCCGTGCCACATATGCGACATTTCCATGAAGGCGAGTGAATCCGCCTATGTGTTTGTAGAGAGGCAGCGACATCGTACGTCTTCCCACACTTCTCGCATTCCCATCTCGGTCGCTCTCCTTCATTCACGCCCTCACAATCCACCTCATTGGAGATTGTGAAATGGGCGAGGCTATTGTCGTCCTTGTTGTTGTTGTTGTTGGCCGCATTAATATTGGTGTGTATAGGGTTTCGCTAGTCTGGGAATTGGCAGCAATATCAGTAGAATCGGTAGTACTTCTGGTTAGCAATTCTATAATCGTGTTAACGAAAATTTTGGAGAGCAGATAGTGATACAAAGAAAGACAACAAGAGGTCTGCATACAAACTTGGTCGGGCAGCAGTGGAAGAGAGTGGTGTGGGAAGTGAAGAGCTGGAGAAGAGCCAAAACAGACGGGTGGAGCAAAAGGCTGTGGGAATGCTCCCACTTGACTAACCGAAGAAAGGGTTGGTGTGGATGCGGATTGAGATGTAGGATGTGCAGAACATTCTTTCTCGAGATTCTGTTGATTGGACGTGCATCCAAGCTGTGATAATGTCGATGCGCTGGAGTCATGTATCATGGTAGTGGGAGAAATGTTAGGGGAATTTACTGTTGCTGCTGCCGTTGACGGTGATAAGAGCATCGGCTCGTGGTTGCAAATGTTTCTGTCGTTTACATTAGAACACGGCAACTTGGGAGATTTTGGCAGTAGATGACAGGTCTAGAACGCCCTCTACGGAAGAGCCTATACGGAGTTTAGAATTTTTTGTCTAGACGCATGAAAACATCCAAGTATTCGCATGGTCGAAAAGGTGTCGGTTTTATTGGAAGAGAGGCAGGCATGCTTTAACCAATGAATCGCTAATACTTGAGTGTTTCCATTTATGTATATAAAAATTTTTCCACTCTTTGTAGACTCTTCCATAGAGGGCGTTCTAGACCTGTCATCTACTGCCAAAATCTACCCCAAGTTGCCGTGCTCTAACGTCAATGACAGAAACATTTGCAATCACGAGCCGATACTCTCATCATTTTTAGCGGCAGCAGCAGCAGTAACTTCCCTTAGCATTTCTCCCACTACCATGATATATGACTCCAGCGCATTGTCATTATCACAGCTTGGATGCGCTTCCAATAAACAGAATCTCGAGGAGGAATTTTCTACACATCCTATCTCCTAACCCGCATTCACTCAAACGCTTTTGGAGATTTCCCCTTCACCATGTAGAACTTGCCACCGCGCGCTCAAATCAATTATACACGTTCGACTAAGTCTTCCTGACCAAGCCGCTGATGGGCGTCCGCCCATTCTTTGTTGGGTTTGACACGCACGCGGTAGAGCCATGGCTTTGCGTGTGGTTCTGCTCCTCCCCACTCCTTCCAACTGGCGTGTCATCGATGCAGATGCAGGAACACGAGGCGGTGACATCCTAACAGTTACCATCTCCAATCCTCCGTCCTCCATGCCAGATTTCCTTGCATCTGATTGCTGCATCGGTGCGATTGCTGCAGTATATGAATCAGAGCAATTAAGAACTTGTGTGAATCACAATTCAAGTTAATTCGATTTGCAGGTCTGTCGTTGATCCCCATCAGCTGTTTAGGCTAAAGAGGCCAAAATCCTGTTGTGGCACAGGTTCCTACAAGTAACCTTACAGAGGTCGGTGTATGGTGAAGTATCAGAGATGAAAGCGCACTAATACAAGCAATCTACATCATCATTAGTGAAGGTGAGCCGCAACCTACCATTTCGACTGCATGGCAAGAGAGAATGGCATAAACCAGCATATCTATCTTCACCTTGTGGAAGAGAAATATGAATTGAATAAAAGAACGGATAATGTTAAAATAAGATTACAAGTAATCTTGGCCACCTACTTGATATTTGCAAAGCGCATTAACGCATTTTTGATATCCAGCCACAAGATGGACGACTTTTCGAGTACCATTGTCGAGACAGACTGCAGGAAGCCAAGTAAGTAATGTGATGAGCCGTTAGGTTAGAACCACAGATTCGCGGCACAAATGAATATCAGGAATGCTTGCTTCACAACACCGTGTGAAAGGCTGTGAGTATGGTTAAATTTGCATTGTGGGCGTGATCCTGATTGCTTTGACCATCTTATTAGTCGCTGCTCTGCTTGCTGCGCATCCGGATTCGTCAGGAAAAAGAATGACCTGCACCCTTCCTAGTGATGGTGGTGATTCACATGCAGTTAATGGTGAAGCAATGAGCTAAGTGACTAAATAGAAGACACTTCGTCCAGGTTTTGCCAAATTGAGAAGAGCGGGTTAGAGCGGCATCGCAAGCACTGATGATGAAGGGAAAGGGTAACCCGGTGTCTTGAACCCCAAGATGGCTGATATTGACAGCTTGGATGCATTCGCCATCGGCATCGTCGGAAGTAATTGGCGGTCGATTGGAGAGTGGGTCCGGATCCAATGTATCAACCACAGCTGCAGTACTTGTTACAAGGTTGTATTCCCTTTATTGTGCACTCATTGGAAGAACTGTTACGTTAGGGATAGAAGTGCCGTTAAGATGGAGACTTTCATCGTATGTCGACGAGAACTCTTTGTACTTCCGTAAAATCGGACACCGCCAAACAGCGACTTCAGCAGTGTCTTCGCCACTACCGATATCAGCCATTGCCCGCGAATGACCGGAGAAAGATAGAATGCACGTGTATGAATCCGAAAACCGACCAAGTGGTGAAGGCTGCTCTGGTAAATAGGCAATGCGATTTGGGCGAATTTATAGTGATTAAATGATCTTAGTATTCAAGTAGTAGCACATCTCTTTTCAACTCGATCCATCGAGAAGAGACTTGAACATTCGTTGATCTGCATTCGAAACTAACTTGCTATCAACTCACGAAGGAATTAAAATAAGGCCTTCATTATTGCAAGCAGTCATGTTTTGACTCGCAGGTTCGTGCTCGTGTTACATTCTCGCAGTAGTTGCACCCTGAGCAAATAAGAGGAGGCCGCTGAGGGTTTGGCGCATTGCGTAATCACATTACCCCGAATTTCCTTTTTGTTTCCTAATTGGTGCTTGCGACTCAAAACTGGCATCTAGGACAAGCGTTGGACGCCAAATCACTGGTAATTTTGCTGCCTCGTCAGTACTGCCCTTGTAAAAGCGGGTGCAACGCATAAGGCCATCAGTGAAGCGGAGTGAGAGAATTGTGGTCGCTTAAAGGGGAGGTCTGTACAGGGAAAAAAGCAGAGTAGACCCATAAGAAGTGGCTTAGCACAGATGAGATTGCAACACCAATGCAAACATCATGGTCTTTAAAGAAAATAGGCTTTTTACGCGAATCGCGTGGTGGATCGTGAGCGCACACGGCGTGATTGCTTTGATGATGCACTACAGTTCCTCTTCATCTTTCTTCATTTTGACCTTCTGTATTTTTTGGACCAAAATGTTCTTTGATATTACAGGCGACTGCAAGTCACCACAACTCTGATGATACAGTTCTCTTCCTTACCAATCCCCTCACGTGCAGTAGCAGAAAGTTTGTTCTGCGAGCAGTTGTTATTTCCTATAATTTTTTTTAACTTGGTATCAGTGATGATCCCAGTCCTTGCGGTAGACAAGGTTGACCATCAATGGAATCGGTTTCCAGCAGCAGTCCAAAACGTTAAAATTCAGCCAATTTTTAGCTGATTTGCACTTCTAGGGGCCTGAGATGATCCATCACCTGCGTAGTTATTTATTGCTGTTCAATGCCTTGCTGCAGAATAGTGTTCACGGAAAAACCAGTTTTGGTAGCGACCGCGTTTTGTATGAGTGCACCATCCACATCTGCATTGCTAGCGTTGGTGTCCAGCAAGAAAGGAAGGGCGCAAGATTAGAAGTCTGGTAATGCCAAAAAATTGTTGTGGGGCATAATTTTCGGTGCAAATCTTTCTGAATTTTATCGTGCTCTCACAACGCTTTGTGTAACGGACTTGCGATCCTAGCAATCACTCAAACCCAATGCCAGTACTGGCTATGCCTGCCTGGAAATTTAAGATACTGCCTGACTGGTCTGCGGCCGTCTGATCCTTACTTGCTATGTACTGCACTCAGCATCCTTTACTCAGTCTGTCATTCGATCATGCATTGCATATCGAGGTGGTTTTTTTTGCTTTACCCTCGTACGTGTTCGTTTTGAGAACTCACGCGTGTCTTTTCGCAAATGCCTCAAAGTAAATAATTGCTTGAATTCGGCGGTCAGGGCAATATTTTTTCAAAAAGCAGAATTGATGCAGAGCATGCCATTGAGAGGAGCACAGCACAATTAGACGACTTTAACTGCAAGCGCACGTGGTCTTGCGGCATGTCCAGCTGATGCTGTATCTGGAAATTCAAGACATGAAGAATCATGGGTGATCAGGGTTGACGGAATGGAGTCATTGCATCACAAGGACTGTTGCTGAACAAATTGAACTGCGTAAACCTCTGTGTTTCTAGCAAAGGTGGATGCATTCATAAACTCTAGCGCAAGTCGTGCACAAACACGCAGTCATCACCGGCTTTTATCACTCCAAAAAATTGAAGGTCCTTTACCTGCCAAGCATAAGTGTGGCACCATAAATCCGACCTCACTCATGCTGGCATTATTTTTCTAACTCACTAGGCAAACGCTCCGTTACAAATGCGTGAGATACGTATTTGCCAGCATTCGACGTTAGTGCCTACAAAGGTAACACGTAGCCAACATTGGATTACCACCACTACTGATGAGCAGTCTGGTAGAAAGTGAGTAGCAATTTCAATGAGTGCCCGCCCATCTAGATGACAGTTCTTGAGTCTTGATATGTCATGGAGTAGCTATTAGAGGGATAGGAGGCAAAATAAACAAATTAATAGGAAAGTAGAATCATAAATAGCTACGCTTAACACCATGACTAAAGGTGTCCATCGTTGTTGGACAGGTGAGGCGATGAATTCATTCCAGCGATTGGATGAGGTACCACGTTAGAATCACTGATAAGGAGGCGACAAAATGGATGACCAACGCAGCCAAGTACTGTGCATGCTTACTCATCGAGATCTCGTTATTTAGTGGAGTGTGATACTGATGTAAGGAAAGAAAAATGCGCTGAGCCTTATTAGCACAAGTAAGTACTCAGTTTGTTAAGCATGGAAGTGCTGGGTCAGTTCACTTCCTGCTTAGGACGTGCTCGAAGTAGGCAGTAGAACAATAGCATTCATGTGGGCGATGTTTGATCACAAAACAAGTTAATTTTTAACGCAGAGCAGAATGCTGTGATTGTGGTCGGGGTTGGTTTGCGATTGTATTAGTGGTAGGTCTGGTGTCTGTAAAATTTGAACAACCCTGATTGTTCCATCCAATTTTGTTTCCAGTTTCCTTTAGTGCTTCTCCACCATTCGCTGCATCGCCAAAGCGGTGTTTACTATGATGATCAAGCACAATATCGTGGTTGTGAGAATTCTGCCAGGCATCATTGCGCATTTGTGGTTATTAAAACTTTAAGCTGTTTCATGTGCACCTGCTTAATAAGGAACTAATTACGTCCTGTTTGAAATTTTGAAAGCAAAATTAGTGACGTATCCAGGGAGGCAACATATATGGATGAGGTTGAAACGGTAAGGCTATCAGTAAGAATTGCAGAAAAATGGTAGCAAAACATCTTTATCCGTAAGATATTTGGTTTTAGCCTCCTGCATTGTATGATCTGAGAGCTCTTGCAATTTCCTTATTACCATTCCCAAGGAAATCACGAGAGTCATCAACATTCTTCGCATTCTCTGACGCAGCATTACCATCGGCCCATTATCAGCGCCAAAGACGTTCTATCCCTCAAGATTCAGAACAATTACGTGAGCAGAATGATGCAAAACATGTGCACTAGAGAGATTTTTAATTATGCGTTGGTTCTTCTAAATAGATAAAAAACTTGGAAGGAAGTAGATTTACTCCGCAGCTACGAAATCCTTCAAGCTGATTGGTCTGCGACATGACGCACAAATGTCATTTCCCGCAGTAGTGGGCGCATTAACATCAGACCGCAACTTCCTTGATGATACCTGTGCATTGTAACGACTCAAGAGAATGGAAAATGAACTTTTAAGCGGGAACGATGACTCTCACGTAAGCCAACCTTCAGCTAAAATGTGGAAATTAAGGACAAATGATCTCCGATTTGTTTCACTAGTCTTTGAACTGATTTTAACTTCAGTTCGGCACTTCTGTTTATTAAGAATTTAACTAAAGCAAGAGAACTCAAGCAAAGGAATAGAACTATAATTGGCAAGTTGTCCCTCACTTCTGTGTAAAGCACTTGCTAGCAGACATTGGCAAGTTTTATGTGAAAGTCGTCAACGCTTAAAACTGAATATTTGAGGTTGTATCAGTCTTGCCTGCTTTTCTATTCTTCGTCAAGCATTCGCTGTCTGCAGCGCGATTGTAAGAATTTGCGCCAAAATAGGAGCTAGGTTTCTTTGGCCTAAACAGCATACGAGGGTAGACGATGGAAAGCAAAAAGAGTTATGGGTAATGAAAGTTCTTATTTCTTGCAGTTTATATTCTACGGTAATCACAATGATTCAGTGACCAGATTTATGAAAATCTAACACAAGGCGTGGTGGGGAGGGGCGAGAAATGGTCATCACGTCACCGCTTCAACCGTACCATGGACAACACACCAGGTGGGAGAGGTGATGGTGAGCAAAGCCACGTGCGAACTCGCGACTTGACCCCCATGTGCGTTGACCCCAACAAAGAGTAGGATGGGTGCACACATCAGCGATTTGGCCAGGGTAACTTTTTTCCCACGTGCGGAATCAGTTCGAGTGTGCGTGATTACGGAATCAAAATGATAAGAGGGAATCGCAGATTTTGGGAGCTGCGGTATAAAACAGACTGCTTGGATGCACAAGGAAAGAAATTCGGCTATGACGAAAGGGTCAACTTAGCCCAAAATAGCTACGTTAAGGGCAAGCAGAAAATTTTGCAATAGTTTGGAACATGATGTCGAGGCACACTAAAAGATGTAAAGATCCACTCACGTATCCACAGTGCCTCAGTTATCCACTTGCTAAAGGTCGTATTGTCTGTGATATTTGTTTTAACAGTCAGCAGCAGGCACACTGGCATCCACCATCTTATTAAAATGATTTTATCTCACAAATGCAGGCAAAGCTTTTACGCTAAAGTACACGACTGGTATTGACATCGATTCCTCAGCCGATCGCATTAGTTAACACCCCACTCTGGGCAAAACTGTCTCTTTTAATTGGCCTGCAATGTGACGCACAAAAGTCGTGCTCCTCAGTGTCTAGAGCATCAGCGCCAAACCATGGTAACCAATAGTGTCGCCGCAGCCAGTTCCTTGTCACACAAGCAGCTTTCTTGGTGGTATCTATGCATTGGAACACATGCTTGTTCTCTTCTTGAACAGTAACTCGGGACGACAATTAGCACAATTTGCCAATTTCGAGCAACTTCATTAAATGAATATCAAGAAGCTGTGCCACCATGGCGTCACCGCCTTTACCCGGCCAAAGGCTGGCAATGCCAAAACAGATTCTAAACATTCAAGTACAGTTTCGATTCCTGTTTATAATTTAAAGCGGCAGGGAGGGAAATTCACATTTGAAATGAGAAAAACTGCTTAAAGCGTGGTCAGGCGTATGTTTTGGAGATTTGACTGCACATGCTTCGGGTCGGTAGTTCAACTCTACAAAAGCAATACCGTTGCGGCAAAGAGCGATGTAATGCGTTTCGGCAAAGGACCCCAGAATAATGCCTTTGTAATTTTATTTAAAGCAATATATTATAGAGCATAGAAGAATTGACAAGTGAATTCGGGAGAACCGGCCGTTGTCCATCCAAACTCAGTCACTGTCTGACCCTATTTACGGCATCTCTTATTTGTGCAAACTAAATTACGCGCTTTTGCTTACCTGCGTGGTATGATAGAATGTGGACTTCGTTGCGACTTTGCATTTGCAGAGAGACTTTCCCTCAGCTAGAGTAGTTAGCCGCGTTACCCGATAATAATAATCGCATCCCACACCGTCCGGATTTGTTCTATGATATTGGAGGTGTATAGCCCTCACGAAAGTTAACACTGAGTCGCAAAATGTGTTAGTTGGATTAGATTGCAAAATAATTACCAAAGCTAGTACCAGAAACGTCATGTTCAAAACCTCGTGTGACCTGAGAAACTGTTAGCGTGTCTATTCACACCGTTGTATCACACCTGGATTTGGGTTGACTCACCCATGATGCGGGGGAGAAGTCACAACAAGTTGTGCATGGGCAGAATGACGCGTTTAACTTTTTTGTAAAGACACAAGGGACGTTTCGGTAATCGTGTAATAGGTGGCAGCAAAACCTGTCCATTAGGTGCAAAATCTATTCAAAGCACTTTTCTCCCTCACCACCACCCGGTTAAAGATGCTACGCATTCACCGAGTCAGCAGTGATCAAAGTATGCAATTTTATTTGACAATGTATTGCAAGTGCCGCAGAGAGCCAAAATAAGTTAGCAATCATCTGCTAGTAGACCAACTTATCGTGACAGGGTGAATCGGTGTTAAAGTAATTTTGAGTTTGTTAATCTTAGGGCATCATTGATGATTTGATGCAATCCCTTTTGGAATAGAGGCTGGAGTCAACAGCAGGCCTTGAATCCCAAACCACGAAAGTGGAATGACTTACTTATGGATCGGCGTAAACTGCACAAATTTCGAGAAGATAGTAATTGCGATGCACAACTGACTCGTACCAATTCTAAACCTGTGTCCCTAGACCTTACAAGCAGCTGCAGTTGCGAATCATCCCATTCAGATCTAGGCACTCCCCAAGTGACCTGACTCTAGGCTGGAAGAGCACATCATTGAATAGCGTCAGCCATTTCATCCCACTGCACGCCTCAATCATATTTAAGTTATTGTTATCCATTATTCAAAAGTATAAACACAGGCCCTGCGAGACTTGCACACGTTTATTCACTGAGAATCGCCATAATATAAGCGCGTTTGAACAAGTAACTTGAATTGATATGCCACTAAAATTTGGAGCTCATCAGTGCGTTGATTTTGAGAGGAAGAAACGCTCAGCGTTTTCTCTCAAGTAGCTGAGTTGATTGTGCTGAAGTCGTATGCCGAGTTGCCAGTGTGGTGGTGGAGACGTCAATTGGAACGATCGCTGTAGAATGAGTGGAAGACGGACACTTCGCAAGGTGTCGGGTGAGCAAACTGCGACGGCTAAATGATGCAGCACAGCGGGGGCGGCGCCAGCGCTTCACATCCATGTGTGTCTGCAAGTGCGCCCGCAGATTCGAACCATCTGCAAAGGCGCGTTGGCAGGTTGAATAGACGAAGGGCCTTTCGCCTGTGTGCATGCGCTCGTGACCCTGAAGAAGCCATTTGCGTGAGCATGCCTTATCACAAAAGCGACATTTCCATGACAGTGTGTGATTCTTCCTATGCGTATGCAGAGCGGCAGCGCTTTTGTATGCTCTTCCGCACTCTTGGCACTTCCATTTCGGTCGCGCTTCTTCGTCCACTCCCTCGGCATTCACATCACTGGAATTTGTAGGATAGTTGACATTGTTGTTTTTCCTATCGTTGTCATTCATCGTATCTTTGTTATTGTAATGAGAGACCCGCTATTTGGTAAGCTGGAGGCGGCATCATTGGGTTCGACAACAGTTGTAATTCTGAACTTGTCAATTATGCTAAGCAGAATCGCTGACAGTATGTTGAGATACAAGAGAAGGCAGTCGGAGGTCTGCAGACCAAGTGTACTAGGCAGTGTTGAAAGGCAGTATTGAGGAAGCTGAGACGGCATCAAAGGGTTAGAATTGGCAGGTAGAGAGTGAATCTGTGGGAGCGCTTCAATGGGATTGATCAAGGAAAGGGGTGATGGGGATACAGGATGCGAGGACGGATGTGTAGGGCAATCTTTCGAAAGATTCTGTCCATTGCACCCGTATTCACGTTGAGATAACTTTGATGCGTTGAAGTAGTGTGCTGATGGAGTGGAAGAAGTGTTGGCAGAATTCGATATGGCGGCTGTCGAAGTTGATGAGAGTATCGGGGACATGGCAAAGGAGTTGAAGTGTGCCGATCCACAAATATGAATTTCTTTGTCCTTGTCGCTAAAGCATGCTGGCTTTGGAGACGCTTGGGTGGCAAGCGATAGCTCCAGAATGCTTGCTATGGAGAAGTTTAGGAGAAATGGGATAAAATTTGATGTGGATGTAAGCAAAACCCAACTAATTATGATGCGTGGGCTTGAGCAAGACTGCATCTGACTGACAAAAAGGCAGAACGAATGCTGACAAAGATGGAGTGAAAAGGCATCTTACCGTATTTCATGGTCGAAGGGCGTCCGATGAGAGCAGTGGGGCATTGTTTGGCCCTATAAATTGCATACTCGAATCTCATTGGTATGACCCCTTACGACTCATTGGTCAATAGTGAGTGATTTAGATTCATAAGCACAAACAATTATTAGAACTGCTCTATCTCGTCGGGTGATATAAAAGACAAATCAAATGCTGTACAAGTTTGATTTTAGTCCACTGATCTTTGCTATATGGTTTAGGGTGCAACAAGTATCCCCGCATCTGCATATCCATGGTTGACCACGTACTCTCAAACCTGATGCACGACTGTGAATGTGCGTCAGTGAAAGCTTTCAAGAGTCATTGCAATACCTGCAATCCTTCGCCAGCATATGAATGTCTTTGCCCTATACTTTTCATTGCTGGTAAAAATTGGTGCATTATTACAGCCGACATTAGCGGTCAAATTGACAGATGAGCTTGAAGCGCGGACTTTAATGTTAAAGGAATCTTTTAAAATACAAATACTTGAAAACCCTAATGCAGCACTGTTGAACTGTTTCCTGCTGTCTGTTCGATTTGCGGTAGTGGCGCTATCTATCACGAGACTCGTACTCAGTGCAGAGTTTAAATTGAGAAGGTCCTTAAAGACGGTCACATGTTTGCTCAGTTGACCCCACTCCACCGTTGTCAGTTCTTTTTGGTAACGACTAATCAGCACATCAGAAACCATTGCAAAATCTCACAGCAGTAAGGGCACTTTTGTGCTAACAACAAATAAGACTGCCAATCAATATGCAGTGCTTAGAAACATGGTGGCTCGCAAACAATGGGATTATCTGTTATCCAAATAGCTCTATGCTGACGCTTCTGCGAATCTGTTGAACCTCGAAATTGTTAAAATAGCACTCACCTTCATAAACTCTTCCATCGTAAGGTTCTTTTTTAGCATTAGAAAGATGTCGTGAGCTGATCCACATAAACTGAAAGCAAGGTGGTGCCTGAATCTCAAGGTGTAGGGTGGGGAATGAATTAAGCCATTTACCTCATGTGGGTGCATAAGTAAGTGCTCAAGAAGTGTTGTGGAGCTTTCGATTGCATGTCCTTTCATCATTGCCTTCGACTAGGCTAATTACCTCATCCTATTACTTTTGGCTACACTCGACTTCATGAGCTCTTTTTACCATCCGTATGTGACATAGCACACTGAATACGTGAGAGAGTGATTCCTACCCATTAAGCATGTACAGGTGATGGAATCAAAAGGGAGCGATTTCTCCTACATTGACAAGTCACAATGATAGCTTGCAACCTCAGCGCCTGTGAAGTAATGCGATAACTGGACTTGAGTGGCGATATGTAGCAATGCGTTCGTGTGAGAAAAGAGTAACCATTCTTTAAACCGTCCTTAAGATTACAAATAATTTCACTGAATAAAAAGCTATAGGAATGGATGTGCAGTATCCATTTTACAGGTTAACTTTACTTTGTTGTTTTGCTGGCACTTCTTTAATGACAAGTTCTTTCCCACTACACCGCTTGCATAATTCGGTCCACAATCTGCAGTCCACTGCTTGTGTGCCAATCAACTTTAGGCCATTCCCAGAACATACACATTCCAACAGGTCTAACGGCTCTAATATTGGTCTTACATTTTCGCTGTTTTATTCAGTCTGTAACACGTTAATGATCTCCTGGACTTTCGTCGAGTAGATAATCCTAAATATTTTGTAATTTTACTGCGTTCTCTGTCAAGCAGGTGTCGCTAAGCCAGCCAGAAGTTTGAGCACTTATCAAAATGACGAGTTGGATTTACCTGTTTATGTTCGTAAATACACAGGCATTCGAGCTAGTTGTCGGAGGCTTGCCTAATTTAAAGTCTCATCACATGAGGTGTCATCCATGCTCTGCAGATGTAGTATGACCGTGTACGTTTCGCAAATCATTTTTTTTTTGATTCTGACGCACTAGAGAAATCTATGTCTATGCTCTGTACGTGCTTTTGAGGATGTGCTGGGTTGACAAGCAAAACTAATCGTCGATGAGTAGATGGAATGAATTGTTTAATTTAGTTGGTTAATTACTAAAAGCTCACTTGTTATGTGCTTTGTCGGAGAAACACTTGCATCTTGAAAGCACAAACTTAGATTCGGGACTCACGAGTGATGTGGCAATGATGCACAAGATGGCGTAAGTGATGGAAAAATGCTTAGACACCAAATCGGACAAATCGAAGTGCAGAATTGGGCAGGAATTCGCACTGAGCACTGATGCATTGCCCTTAGTTGGTCTCTAATAGGTGATTCTCTCCCAATTTTTAAATAGACGAACATTACTTTAGCTGCCCATCGACGGGTTCTGAATATTCCTTTAGCACTATTTGGAGCTACAGCGCTTGATACTTTGTGAATGGTTCGCAATAGGTGATGCAATGCAAAAAAGTAAAAGAGGAATTGTCTGTGAACAGAGGAGCCTTCTCCTTAGTAATCAGGCAAACTTTCTTAAATCGCTGATCTGCTCAAAAGAATTCTACGTTTGCAGGGCACGTTGCTTGACTCAGCTTCTTCCCTAAAGCCATGTAACTTGGTTGAAGTTAATGGGTGCAGTAAAAAAATGACAAAAGTGATTTGAGTCATAAGGATTTTGTCCCATTTATTCTCTTTTTAAATGTCATGCCAAAAATAACAGTGTATCACGCATGGCGTTGATCCATTTCTCCTCATCTACTAAGCTAAATTCCAAGGGCATTGTTGCAGTTTGGACAAGGGGGATTCGCAAAGGAGGAGACGGTAATTTGTCACATTTTACTTACCGTAAAACACCATTTTGCTGAGCACTTTCACAGTTTAATGCCTTCTGCTTTGTGACCTGCGCCACAAATTTTCACTAAGTAAAATGCTGGTTGCCAAATGTGATCATAATATATACATCTGGTGTCGACAACAGGACTTTCATCGCGTGTGCTTCTGCAGGCTGCACATTGTCGATTTGCCGTCTGCACATCCACACACATACTACTTTCAAGAACTCAGTAAAAGCGTCGCCTAAACGCGTTCTGCATCATTCCAGTTTACCTTATGTTGTGCAACTTCATTAGAACGCAAGTTGACAATCCACACAGTAGAACATTTTGCGAAGATAGAGTCAGTATTTGAGATGAAGAGGTACCTTGACATATGGATGCGTGAGGGTCTCGTGGTATGAGACCGCCTTACAGAGTCGAGAATTTGGGTGATGATGATTACAAAACTGCCGATTTTAACGCTAAAATCTCAAGAACATAAAGCAAAGAGAACAGAAACAAGCAACTACAAACGATGAATCCACCAAGCGGTTTTTACTCGGAAGGCGCAACGAGGAACGATGCCTGAAAATGAATTGAATGTGAGACCGTGACTGTTAATTTAAACAAGAAAATGGATTTTTTTTCACCTTGTAAACGACTTGAGCTTAGAGCTAATTTAAGAACTTCTATTCGGCAATTTTGTGCCACGGCAAAGCATACGCTACTTGAACACCACGGCTTATTCGTCTTCTAAAAATAATGGGACTAATTTATGTCTTCCCATATCGCATCTCATCAGGTTCAGTTGGTGCGAGATGCGTGTGCAAAGGAATGTGAATGATTGAGAGTTTCAAACAATGTGTCTTGACTGTTGACTAATTGTGACATGACCTAGGATATGCTCTTCTAGACGACGTGATAAATTCAATTCGCTTTTCCTCATGCTCCTGATCTCTAGCAAAAATTAGGTGGCACGTGGATCGGTCGATTCTTCTCCACACAAGAGTATGGTCAAATGTGTTTTTCGATGCGTTATGGAAGAATACTGCAACCAGTGAAGGCACTGTCACTTTTTGAAGTTTCATGGGTGGTTAAATAGGGATGAATAGTAAATGGGATGGCTTGGTTAACATTTTTATTGTACACTGAGAGTTTTCAGGTTTTTGATATGATTTGAAAGTCACACAGTGCTAGCTCTTTCCTTTGTGTGTTAGTGACCGGATAAGCAGTCATGAACAAGTCATTGACTTTTGTGCTAGTCTATTACTGCACTGTTTTTAACATTGCTTTTTCCATTAACTGCCCAGTCAGCTTTTGGTCATTGTGCTCCAAGTGTACTACAAATTCGAAAAGAATCCATCACATCAGGACACTGCCTTACTGATTGTAATAAATGGGCTAGGAGGAGCATTTAAATAGTGCGGAGGGCTTTATCATGCGCTTCACACAGTGCTATTCGATCCGAGACGAGGATGTGTAAATGAGCGTCGCTTGGATTCACTGGATGAACGATTTAAGATCCTTGGTGTGACGATGCCCACCAATACCATTTAGGTTTACTTATATCCTCCTTTAACTGATTGTGCTTGCCCATAATGAATGCCAGACAAAGGAAAAGTGGGTTCGTAATCCAAAAGGAGTGGTAATGGAGGGAGACAGCAACCTGTTCGCTTCCAAGTATCACCCACACACGTGCGTTCAGAAGACGAAAATAAAATATTATGCTAAATTTCGATAGTCATTTAGGCCAAAGCATTTAAGTCAAAAGTAATTCGAGTTACAATCGCTTGAAATGTGTACTGTTCCCCGTTCTCGTCCTGTCCAGCCACCATCACCCATGGAGGTGTATGCAGTGATAAATTTTCCAGTGACTCAATACTCAGTTAGTGCACGATTTGAACTATGCAAAACGGTTGAGGGACGACCACATTGCAGACAATAATCATCTCTCTTCAGAGTTGCAAGCCCTTCTCAAGAACGAATGTCCAGCGTGTGGAACATCTGGTGCGGGATAATCAGCACTTCAGAATCCGTGGTAAATCAACACATGAGACGAGCCTGCGCTGTAGTAACCACGAGTAAGTTATTTTACAGCTTTAGAAGCAGCAAACCGTAAGCAACTTCTAAGCGTAGAAACAACTGTCACTACTTTGCCCATAACAGATAAAGCAGATATTGCGTTGCGTTTAGGATGCGCCTCAATGAACTACGAGATTACCTGAGTCGCATTGACACATTTAATGAGACACACTTGCGAGAGTTAGCTCCAGCATCGTACCAAGCCTTCGAACGCAAAAATGCTAGACGTCTTGCAAACCATGCACCTTCTTAGATGTTTGCTCCTCCTTAAAACTCTTCACCACACAATGGAGTATGCCTTGACGTAGGCGCTCGAGGAGCTTCGTCTCACCTGAATTCGGTTGGGGACTAGTCCTCGATGAGTAAGGGTTCCAGTAGTGTCTCACTACTGATGTGTGGCAATTTCATGCATCGCTGCTATAATTCGATTGACGCGTTGGCAACCATACTGATGGGCACTGATTCTGCGCTCCTCTCTAGTTGCATTTTCTTCCATTTTGACTCATGTCTCAAGCACCCTTCCTTGGGACATTACTTCTATAGCAAAATCATTTAACACAGCAGCTTTTTGCAGTTCCGACGAAGATTCAATAGCATTTGCTTCTTTGTCCGACGCACCCGATCTCAATTTTGCTTCAAATGAATGCGACGCTCTGATTGGTGTAAAACCGCTCTTGTGACGACTAATTATTTTTGGTTGATTGCATCGCTGCTATAATTTGATTGAATCGTTGACAACCGTTCAGCTAGGCACTGATTCTGTGTTCCTCTCTAGTTGTACTCCCCTCCATTTTGACTCCACTCATGTCTCGACTAAACTCGTATGCACACACACGCATGCACCTGACCACCCGTTTCAGCTTCATTCTACGAAAAGCGAGAATGGTAGTCAACGCCTCCTTAACTCTATAGGCCAATCTCTAGCATTACCTACATCGCAATCAGTAGCAAAAGCAGTGGGTCTCTAATAACAAAGTAGAGCCTCCTTAAGGCAGGAAGCCTAAAGTAGGCTAACTAAGCATTCTGGTTTACTGGTTAAAGAAACATTTCAGACGATAAGGAGGGAAATGCACAAAATGACAATGAAGAAATAAGCTATATGATAGAATCACTTGTTATGCTGACCTTAATGAAAGAGCAGCGTAATGGAATCGGATGGTTTGAATCTAAAGCCGTATGTTTTACACCACGATTTCCAGTTGCGATCGTTCAAGTATTGGACGATGTCCTGATCCGCGCAGGCAAGGAGTGGTGCATTGGAGGTTCTATTATAAAGCGAAAGGTAATAAGATTCTCTTGCTCTTATGTGAATGTGTGGAACTCAGCAGCTACTCTAGTGCTAGACGGAGAGTAAAACTCGTGAATCTTTCAAAGTTGAAGAAAATGAACGAATGTGGGGGCAGGAAATACTCATACCATTATCTACCCGGTCTGACAACACCAGCACATCCATCTACATCACCTCTGTTCTTTTGCCTTAAGCTTTGATCACCTAATTTCCGTGATGCTCACGCGATGGTTAGGCATGCTAGTAACTGCCACGTGGAAGAATGTGTAAGATCGCAGGAAGTGGGGATGAGACCCACAAAACTTCACTGCTGTTGTCAGCACTTTAAGTCAAAACACGCTTTGGGAACTAAAATTTGGAAGAAGAAAAACGATTTAAGCAGACGTTTGTATTTAAAAAGGAGAATATTCGTTGCATTGAGGCTTCTTTGCAACAGTTCAGCACAGAAGTGTCTGTGAGAAAAAGTCAATACAATGCACACATCGCTTAAAACAGATTGCTGTATTGATTCAAGGCTTATCAGATGCACCAGAGGGTATGCTAGTTCAAATGGAACATTGAAAATTAACAAAGGTACATGTTTAATTCCAAAACTGACAATTACTGCGTTTACTTGGTCACAGGACTTCTTCCATCTGCACGTACCTATTCGTTTTACAATTTGGCGGATACATGCAGCACAGATTTGGCACAGAGAGGAGTGCCTGCAGCCTATAATCGCTATTACCTTATATAACTCGCCCTATTACTACCCGCCTAAGACTTTAAGCTCCATTGCGTCCACAACACTTCTCGTGAGAGAGTTTGCGTGTCATTTGTGGGTAGGAGAGAGACAACGCCTAATCTTTATCGTCAGTATTCCTCTTGTGAAGCAGAATGACAATTTGGGCGCATTGAAATTAAAGAGTTACAGAGCTCTGGTATTGACTGTGGATACGTCTACAGTCTTAGCTCAACACGGTGGCAACTATTAGAAAAGGCGAAGTTTGAACCGTACCGGTCTTGAAATGGGAACTTAAATTGGAGTAACGTAGACTGTGGAATCCAAGAAGCCAATGACCAATTATATTGACTCTCCTTTTTCCTTCATTCTATTCTTCTCTATTTGCGTGGAGCACCCAAATCACTGTTTTGAAAGATAGTTTGGTCATTTTGGCTTGCTAAGAGAGAGACGCGAGACCTAGCCAAACCCAACACTCACTGAGTCGGTCCTTTATTCAGTTCCTCCTCCTTCCATCATTGATCAGATCTTCTTTTGGTCCAACCGTTAGTCTCTTTTCGACTTACTTCGCATCCAATCCCGCCATGTAGATGGGTGATCAGCCATCGCATAGCGCCGGATCATCTTTCCGCCTCACCATCGCTGCCGTGGAAGTAACCAAACCTGAGCACATGTTTACCATGTTGGTAAGATTTCGTACACCATCGTTAATAAAGGAATCTATTGCTTGTGTTCAAAACATTCAAAAACTGGCTTAAAGTGTTTGCTTTGGTGATGAACGCCAGCTTTTCTACGTTTCTCTTAGACAAGCCAAAAGTAGAGAAACTTGAGGCAAAAGGACCAGATGATGAAGGTGGCAAAGACAGTGGCGAAAATAGTGGGAAGGAAAAGAAGAAAAAGCAAATCAAAGAGAAGTATATTGAAGAGGAATGGTTGAATAAAATTATGCCTTTAAGGACTGGAAATCCAGAGAATATTAGTCAGGAAGGGTATGGCGAGCTATACGATTCGCTGAGCAATAATTGGAAGCAGAACAAGATTTTGAAAGTAATTCGAAAAAACTTGGTCAAGAAAGGACGCCCAGATCTACAAGAAGCCCATTGAGCAGCGTTCAAAGGATATTGAGCTCAAAATTTGCGAAAATAGTACAAACCGTGAGGATTTGACCAAACCGTTGCATTATTGCTCCTGTCAGAGTAGCGATGATATGACTAGTCAGAAGAACCACGTGCCGCGCATGAAGCAGCCCTTATTGAGGTGCTAAAAAAAGCGTGGCCTTGAGGTGTTTTACATGGTGGATCCAATCGATGAGCATGCAGTGCCGCGGCTGCGTGCGCATGATGCGAAGTAGTTGATCTGCGTACCGAAGGGGGGTCTTAAACTTCCTGAGGATTAGGCAGAGAAGGAGAGGTTTGAGGAAGTAAAGGCCTCCTACAAACTTACTTGCAAGAAGATCAAGTACATTTTAGGCAATGGCTTGAGAATCTCACCGTGTTTAACAGTCTTAATGCTTCAGCATTCGAATGGACTGCTAACGTGGAGCAGATCATGATGGCTCAAGCGCTTCGCGAATCCAGTACACTTGGATATATGTCCGCCAAGAAATATTTAAAAGATCAACCCTGGTAACAAGGTTATGATTCGTCTAGGTAAGATTTTGCTAGCTGAAGGCGAACCGAATAAGATTTGCAACGATCCCATCAACATGCTCTTCAGCACAGCCACGCTCTCCCCTGGATTCACTTTATGGGATTCAAAGGCTCGTGTCAACAAGATTCACGAGCTGATAAGTATGTGTTTTGAGATGCCGGAAGACGAGCCCATGAATTTGGCAGATAAGACAACTGCTGGTAGCAAAGCTTATCAAGGACTTCTCAAAGCACAAATGACGCTTGACTGTAAAAGCAGCATTTATACGACTAAGTCGATGGAGCGACGAGGCGGAATAGGCATTTTGAATATATTGTCTTTCATTTCGCCTTGCTTCCTTTTCCTTTTCACGCCTTCCATTCTATCTCAACGAAATTGCCTTCAGTGCTCTGGAGATCCTGCAAGGACTTGTTTCATAATAAAGGAGCATGCTTTAGTTGTGCTCGAAGAGGAAGACGAGACCACTCACTTTCCAGTAAGTATCGGACCTATTTTCTATTTGATTCGAAAAATGTTAACATGAACCTCTGTATCCCATGAAGTGAATCTAGAGACGAGCATGGCTGTGCTAAAGAGCATATTAATAAGACCCTTGCAAAACTTATCCGATTCGCCTTCAGCTGACAAAATCCCCTTCAGACAAATTACAGCCTTGTGATCAGGGTTGATCTCCGAATACTTCTTGGTGGACATACATCCAAGTGTGCTGGATTCGCAAAGCGCTTGAGCCTTCATGACTCACGCCTTCTTAGCAGACCAACCAGACGGCGAACTGACAATACAAAAAGAGGCAGTGGTAAGCCTGTTGGACACAGTGACTTCCTCTTCCCATTGTCTAAAACGTTCTTGATCTTCTTGCAAGTAGGTTCGAAGGAGGCCTTCACTTCCCTCAGAAAGTTCAAGACTCCCCTTCATCACGCACACAAACTTCTTCGCGTCATGCTCACGCAGTTGCGGCCCCGCATATCCATCGATCGGATCCACCAGAACTAGTAAGACTTTCCTTGCTTTCGTCCGGGATGTAGTAGATGTCACTTTGGTGCTTCTCTAGAGGAGTCCATTCCGCCCTTCGAGTTCCTGTACTCAATTAAAACTATAGGATTGTGCTCACTTACTCAGTGTTATGAAGTTGAATCCGATTGCATCATTGACAAAATTTAGGCACTGTACTGATCACTACGTCTCCAACCTGCCTCTCGAGAAACGCCTAAATACGTGGTCATCACCGACTTCTGCGCTGCAGCTATAAAACTCCATTAGCAATCCTAAGGTCTGCATTGCAGTTCCGACCTCATCTATGCAAATTCCAAAAAAATCTTTAGTTTTGTGTTCCGCGGCGTGTAATGGGACACAGGAATAAGATGAACAAATGAAGTGAATAGCTGCAGATAATAGGCCTACGACTGCAACCGAGATCACAGCTTTCTGCACACGTCTAGTTTCTGTTGGGTCCTGAATAGCTCATTTTCTACTCAATGCAAGCTGATTTGTTCTATGGCCAATCACCATGTTACTGAATAATATTGCCTCACAGCTCATCGTGAACGCGTCCAAAGGAAGAAATCGAGCACCACGGACACATCTGTATGCTGCGCATTGATAACTTGTCTATCAAAACCGGTCCACTGCACACACCATGCCGTGTTTTTCTTCCATCTGAAGTCACACTGCGGAAGTAGGAGGAAGCAATAGAGAGACTGACGCAGAGCTGCCTGATCGCGATGTTCATGTATTTTAGTTGTCCCTCATGCTTCTCCACTCTGCTTTCCTACATTTTTATTCAATGATTTTGGTTTGAGACTGCAAGTCATTGCAACTCTGAAGGTGCAATCATTTTTTACACCAAT
Source organism: Taenia hydatigena (assembly GCA_036345935.2). Classification (NCBI taxonomy): domain Eukaryota; kingdom Metazoa; phylum Platyhelminthes; class Cestoda; order Cyclophyllidea; family Taeniidae; genus Taenia; species Taenia hydatigena. The sequence goes on from JADWOT020001577.1 coordinate 1,009,815, forward strand.
CCTCCCATTTATCGACGAGCCATGACGGCACTGATTCTGCTGCCAAGAGGTAATCTTCGCCTTTCCTGCTAGCCAGCAGCCATTGTTTCTAAACTGACATGGTGTAAAAATGCTAATGGCTTCTAAACGACTATCACGTTTGGGTACGAAGCAGCAGTAGAACCACGCGTATGAGAGTTCGCGCTGAAGGCGAGAGTTCGCCAATGAACGCTATCAAAATATGCTTCGCATGCCCGCGTGGCGGTGTGGGTCCCAAAGAATGGAATTTGTGATCATTGTAAGTTGCTTCTAACATTAGCATTATAGGATCTTCTTTTGATCAATCAGTCTAGCTGCATTAGCCTACTATATTTTGGTGAAAGACGTATGCGTAACTGGGATTCGGAGCAATTGGCTCAAAGACAAAGGAATCACCAGTTGGAAGATATAGGTATTATTTCTTTTTACCCAGGTTTTGCTTTGCCGATCAAATGATTTAATTTCCCAGCCCTCCGTGTGTTATTTTCTTGAGTCTTTATTATTTTAACCGAGAACTCCAGCAGCAAAGCCAACTCACATTTGACGGTTGGGTGTCATTTTTTCATCGCAAATCTGCGTGCACTGTCTTACTTTCTTCGAAGAGTATGCAACTACAAGCATATTCTCCTTTGCAAAATCACAATTACGATTACGTTGCAAACGTCAAAGATCAGATCTCGTGCCATGACTCTAAACGTGAGTTCATTTCGTCCCAAAACTTACGCAACTGTGACTTTTTTATGCAGGAGATTGGGTTCGCTCTGAAGCGCTCCCGCCGTTTGCGCCTTCACCACACTTTAAGCCTACGTCTACCATGGAGTTGTCGATGATAGGGTGTCTCGGATTGTAGTGGCGACAGCTGCTGATTACCCATGTTCCAAGTTATCCTCAACGACACTAAGCAAGGTCTGTCAGTTCAAGGACGACACAGGCCGTTCCAGTGCACTGCCTCTAAGCTTTCTACTTCGCCATTACAGCACCATTCAACACGCAGTTAGCCTACTTTGACGAGTTTTTGCTTATGTCTGCCTAAATAGTCAAATGCACTCAGACTGCACATTAATGTTCTACTTAATAAATTCAGGTTGTAGTGCTTAAAATTGCTAATCAGGGAGGCAGAGGGGCGGCTGAAGTGATGAGCGTGATGTGAAGTAGAATCATTTGGTTAACAATCTGGCGGTTATTAGGTGCAGAGTCTATTGCTTGCAGTGCAGCCTATGGCGTAGCACTCAGGGGATGGTTCGGCTCAGCTTCGCTGGCAACTATTACCACACGGCCAAGCTTAGTAACCACCTGATTTTCAAACACCCTCGTGCCTCAAAGCTTACAACGCCATTGAGACTGTTAAGTTACATTGCGTCGAACCACAATTTGTCCACAGCAGCCATTTTATTGAGTTTGGTTGCAATAGCTGACTAGGAGGAGAAAAATCATGACCAACGGGTATAAGTTTACAATTTCATGGCGTGATCGACTGTGCAAAGATTAACAAAGTTTGGCAGCTATTATAAGCCACAACAGAAAGGATCGAAAGTGATTAAAGGATTATGTGCATTAGGGTCAATATATTCTAACCCCGGTCAGAAGGGTAAATTGAAGACTACAAGGAATAAAAGGACATTGGTTTGAGACAACCCTCGCAAAGTTTGACTTCGGTGGTAAAGTATTAGTTACACACACCGTAGACCTGCACTGTTCAAGGTGTATGGCACGCTTTCTCCTGTCATTTCTACACGATTACACGGTCCTAACTATCCAGAAAATGAAAAAAGGTTTATGGGTGGTCACAGGAAACAATGTGTATGTATTCCATCAAAAAAATGTCAACCACTAGTCAAATTAATTATCACTACCTTCAAGAGAGCAGGAAACACAATTGAGAGTTCTTTTGGCCATTAACACAAAAATATCCATTTTTCATGGATTTTTGATAGCGAAGCCTAATTAGTCTAATGCTACAGTGGCAAAACTCTCCTCGTCCAAGATGTCGTGCTATCTCTCCGCGCAGTCGCACGAGACAATCTGGACCCAAATTACGGGGAATCTTACCCACTAACCTTGGGGTACCGTGAGATGAAAGCTTCGACACTCCTTCTTGATACACTAAGGATAGAGAGGTGCGACTTATTTTATATTTGACTCCTTAAATGTCATGCACAACGCCAATCGACTTAGTCCCTTTCCTTGCATGCTCCTGACTTCTTACCTACCTGGATCCTGCTGCACTCAGCTAACAGCCTCGCTTTCATTTCTCATACATAGAGACTCCATTCTCATTGCTCGAGTTGTTTGACTGCCCAACAAAATGCCACAGTTCGTGAACAAACTGCAGCATTTTTGTGGAAATCGCAGGTCGTTACATCGCCTCTTTCAGTTCGACCTTTCACACCACTTTCCGAAGTGGTACCCACATTATAATTTTTAATGCGTTGCAGCAATTGTTGGTGCCCTAGTGAGCTTGTTAGTGCGTCTATATTTCTTCTTTTTGGCTAAGCCGAATAAGTTCATCCCTATTTTTAGGCTGCGTCTGTTGTGGTGCTCCCTAAAGCGCAGGATTGCAACCGCAGCCACTTGTAATTGCACTACAAAAGGAAGAGGTCTCAGAGTGTAGCTGATGCGGACAGTTGAGTGCAGCTCTTAATGGATATGCATATGCTCATTAGGTCCGTACAGATGTAATCAAAGCAAATGCTCCACTTGATTTATTCTCTTAGAGCAATCAAACATTATAACCGGGATCAAAATTACGAAGTTCCAATTTAGATATGGCATTGTGGTGACAATGGACTTCAAGTAAATTTATTGACAGTGGCCTCCAACCGACATGGCCCCATGGAATTACTGCTCTCATTTCAATGGGAAGCAGGGAAGTTTGTGAAATTGATGGTCTTCTGCATCGATATGTCAAGGTGTGCAATGGCTTACTTGGATACCTACGAAGCCTTGTTAATCTACTTACTCAAAATCCTTTTCCTTTCGTGGTTTCCATTTTACAATTATCATCAAGTGTACTGGCGAATGCGAAGTAGTTAAAATCGGTCCATCTCACAGATGCAATCAAATGCCTTCCACCAAAATGACGACTGGCGTTGGAATTGATTCCTCTGCCAATTTCATTAGTTTGCTCACTACCGTGTGTAAAACTGCTTCCGCTAATTGACCCGCGAAATGCGGTGGTAGATGCAGCAGAGTTATCGCCTATATTAGGGGAAAATTAAGGAAATGGTGATAAGAAAATACCACTAATCTCGACATTTTTTGTGTCAGATCAAAATCAGTTGCTATACAAACATGAAGCGCTTCCGATGAAATAACTGGGGTGAGACATAGCGCAGATCGTATGCCCTGGTGTGGCTGTGGTGGATGCTTTGGTAGTGGCACAGCCGTTGATGCTTGAACAAGTGAGATGTGAGCAGCAGGAGTCATTAGTGCAAAACGCTAAAAGTAGCAAAGAGGCGCGATGCACAAAATTTGCGGAGTGAACACAGCGTGACTCCTTTGAGATATCACAAATCAAAAAATATAACTTTCGGGCGCTGTTTTAAACCAATCAACTCAGACTTGGTTTGCACAGAGGCTAGTCTCTAATTAAGTCCACTGTGCTCACCTAAAAGTGTTGGCAGTTGGGTGCGCAAAATTGGGAGCAATACGCGCAAAGCACAAAGCTATATGCCAAGTAGCAGCACCTTTTCAGAGCTGTACAGTGCTTTGCTTTGGATGTGGTACAATTTGGATTAGGAAGGCCTCATACTTTGACAAATAATTAGCAAATAAATTAGGTTATACATGACTGGCTTGCATCGAAGGCATTGGTGGCGGCCACGCAGAAGAAAAAAGGTGCTTTTGGAGCTACATAAACTAGTACCTAGGGTGGACGTATGCAAAGAGAGGTAAAAGAAAATTTTTGCCTAGCTCTCAAACTATATATGGAGGAAGGATCCTAAAGCGGCACAACCTTGCGTAACTACGGATATAATCACATATTTTTAGTCACTTTATACTCCTAATTAAGTATCTTACCAAGCCTTGCAGTGATATTGATGTCTGCCTGCTCTGAGGAATCCATAGTGGCTCGATCCTTGCCAGAAATAAATTGACGGTTAAGTTGATAAAATGCACTAACTAAATTGATGGCAGGAGTCCTTTGCTCTTGCATTGTAACCATTCTAGACAAGGAGGACAAAAGGCACTAATCATGGTTGTAATACAAAAAATAACAATAGAAAATAACTCTCGAATAAAGTGACACTTAAGATGGGACTGTTTTCTAGCGAGGGAGAAGGATAGCGTCCCTCATCTGGCTGCCCAAAAACATAATTTTTTCTCGAATACAGGTGAGGGGAGGCAGAAGTCAGTAGTCAGGATAGAGGCGAGCAGCACAGTGTAACAATGTATTCGTCGCTGCAGATGGAAATTTTGACGTCCTGATTAGTAACACACGGTCTACGCCATTGCCGAAAGGTCCCTGAGGGCTGGAAGGATGGTAAAGCAGATAAAGGAGTCTGGTGCTGCTCAGCTGAGAATGTTGGACTGCATTTTCCTGTGGCCTATGGTGCCCCGATTTTAGCCCGCATTACCAAATTGTCCAATTCACCACTGCAATCTCAATAAAGAATTACAAATTTCGCGTTTGTCCTTAGCGAAGAAACATTAAACGAAAGAAAGCGCAGGTATCATTTTACCTAGAATAAAATAAATAGCAAGCTGTATCTAGTAAATCCAAATGCAAATCTGCCTTCCGATATCATTAAGCGCACCATTTATCTTCCAAGCGGCAGTATTGATGAGTCTGAATGCAAATAATCCCTAAGTCATAGTGACTTTAAAAGTGTTCGCGATGAGAAATGGAGACGAAGTTGCAAGATACGGAAGCTGCATACGTATTGACTAATCGGGCCTAAGAAATTCGCTTACCTGTATCTGTCAGACGAAAATTGGTGCAGGTTTATTTCAAAGTCGTGTGCACACGCTCCTTCTCGACTTGTGATAGGTCTACACGTTCGCCAACAAATCATAGAGCAGCAGTAGAGCACTGGCAGAAGCCAATGACAGAGTTGAATAAAATTGGCCAGCATGTCGCAAGATGAGTGGCAAAATAGGGCTCTAAGCGCAACCATAACACATCGTGGAACGACTTCGAAGAAACAGAGGCTGATGCTAAATGCTGTGTACTTTTGACTTGCGAGTGTTTATGCATTTGAAGGAATGCAGCAACAATAATTGGAGACAATTGAAAGAATACTGCTGGAAATCATGAGCTTGAATATACGTGCATTTCGTTTCTAATACACTTTGACTGGCATCCAATGTTAAATATATGTGTTCAGATAATTTTGCATTAAGGGAAGAATGACATAAAGGCAAGGGAAATGCTTTTCCAAAAGAGCTGTATTTTAAACAGCGTCATAGAAGAGCTGCCAATAAAGCCGATAAGCAGAGATACCTGACTGAGTGGGTGCAACGACACACAAGTATAATCCAATTCGGTGAGAATTTTAGGTAGTAAGTTAAAAGCTTTGAAGGAACTGACTGTCAGCAATGCAGGTGACAGCATCGACATTAATAAAACAAAATGCTTATTAATAGGGCAAGTTGTGGCACACCAAATACCGAATAAACAAGAGGGTGGTCTGAATAACACCCGCGCTTCGCTCACATTGACGCATGTCTGCACTCCAGTGCCGAATTATTCAAAGGAAGATCCAATGCATTGGTAATTCTTCGGCGGTTTAAGAGGCGCGCATCGCATTCCTTTGTAGAAAACATTATCCTAAATTTTGGCTCCTATAACGTATTTGGACCTTATCGCTATCTTCTGTTATCGCCCGCATTGCACCAATTGATTATTACTGGCTCACCAGGTATTCACATAGTCATGCAGACAGTTGCGAAAGGAGGCAGAAACGAAACAGTGGTGCAGAGGGATGCGCTTTAAAAGGAGTTTTGCATGCGACAGAGAAGTGACGATGTCGGTGCTAGGGCTGCCTAACTGAAGAAGGAAGATTGATAGTGGTGGTTTGCCGCACTTGCTCAGCTTTGCTGCCTGTGTGATGAAAAGCTTCAAGACCATTATTGTTTATCGAGCATTAAAGTAATTGTTGAGACCTGTAAGCTTATGCAAAGGTAAGAAGAATATTAAGACCCATTTTGATTCCACATCATGATGCAACTTTGGATACAATTTATTTGCCTGTGCTAGCTGATTTTACCAGCGCAAAGAGCCCATTATATTATGAAATTAATTTTTAATCCCAGATCAAGATCGACACATCCGAGATGAGCAAGTGAGTCGATCATAGGGCTTATTGCCAGCTGATCCCTTTGTGCAATGTGCAAGTTGTCTTCTTAAATAGGCTTCAAGCCTAGACCTCACAACAGACCTAAATGTTCGGCACTTATAACCCAATTCTTAACAATCTTTGATTCTTTACCATCCTTGGACAAATGACTCCTATTTCCTTCCTTTCTGAACACGCATGTTTAGATGCAATCATTTAAAACTCACATGGTAAACAATCAGGCTCACGTGGAGGGTAGTGCCCACGTATTTAGACCATTCCGCAAGGGCGAAGTTGTTACCAAACACGTCGAATGCAGGCTGAGTGCTCCCTTCTTCTGCCCTCTGAAGGGCTTGGCACGTGACATTAGTGTAATGGGTTTTCTTCGTAACCTTCTTCCGCCTCAGCACGCACGCACACCTACGTCTGCTGACTCCATTGACTCGCATTCTAGGAGACTCGAAAGCTGAGAACCTAGTAGAGGGATTGTAAAGCAAACCTGACAGCATTTCTTTTTCATAGGCAACCAGATTCAAATGGGTCTGCATAAAGCCCTTATGGAGGTCAAACCCTATCTCCGAGACCTCTGCTGTGCAATAAATTACCTTTCCACAACACAACTTTGATAATTAACAAGTCAAGTAGAATTTATTCGTGCTAAACTCCATGTATGGCGCCATGTGAATGGTCTACTTTGAGTTTTATAGGGCTTTAGCATAAAAACATAGCGCTCGTTGGAATAACGGAACAAATTAATTGTTGTAGTCGGCAGCGAAAATATAGTTGCTGAGGTTGTAGTTGGTGTAGGAAAGTTACGGCATGGGGTTGGGCGGCATCAGTGCATGCAAAAGGCTTGAGCTGATGTGACGCATCACATTTGGTTAGATGGACTGTGGCTTATGTAGGATTGGTCAAAAGAGAGGGACCTATAGGATGTGATGCAACTGGCAAGGTATACCTGTGGAAGTACTCGACCATGTCTAGTTCCGACTACCCTCCATAGGGTAGCTTGCATCGATTTGCAGCAAGGTCTACAATATATTTATATGTCGAACAAAGTGGGCTAAAACAAATGGCTGAAAGAGGCACGAGAACTTACCTCAAATCCGACATCAAAATCGTAGTGGTAGGCCAGATGGATTTTCCAGAATCAAAGGGTTAGAATCACTGGCTTTGCTGTACCTACTGCAGAAAACGAACCCCTACTAGGATGACAAAGACTAGCTTGTTGCGATTCAAATTAATACATAAGGCTGAAACTAGAACTAAATAAAAGCTTATTAGGTAGGCAACCGATCAGCATTTGTATGAGAGATGGGACCGACTTAAAAGGTGGTAATCTATGTGGAAAAACTATGCTGCAGTGTATCCATTCTAAAGAAAGTGATTAAGAAGGCAAGTTTGTTAGAGAAGCCTGAGACCTTTAAACGGATTTCGGTGTGGTGCACGAGAAAACTGGTTTGCCGATTGGCCGTGGTATCGAGCTGATATCTGTAGTAGGTTATTAAAAGGCAGGCTTAAAGTCACTTCTGGCAATTCACACTTAATGCATGAAGAGGGTAAGAAGAGCTTAAAATGGTTGTAAGTGGCATAAATTTGTTGTGATGCGCCATTTATTTAGAGATAAGCAACCATGCACTCTTTAAAGCTTTCAAAAGGACTCCTTTTCTCACTGTTGCCGATCGATGGATGTAACAGCAGAACAGGGAGTCAATAGTTTGTTTTGCTGTGTCAGTCTAAAGTTGTTGCAATACAATGTAAAACATCTGTGCTACGTTATTTAGAAAACATATTCCATTGTGTGCACTGGAGTAGCGGTTAAACAATGCGAAGGTGGTGACACAGTTGATGGTGTAGCTTATCGACAAACAAAAAATAATGCCACTCTCTTTTCACAATCAAGAGGATTGCGCACCAGTGAATAGCGAAATGAAAAGGGAATGCAAAGTCCCGTCTGCCGTCGCACGGAAAATGGCCCATTCTGGTGCTCATGAACTGTTTCATCACTCGCTTCTTCTTGTGCATCATGCCACCCAAATCTGGGACCAACAATCTTCTCCAAGATCGGGCAACCCGCCAAACAAAGCACCATATGAGTCAAGCAATTTAATCCATTTGCTCCCCGACTAGCTCTGTTGGTCGATTTTACATGTTCTCAAGTCCCCATACAGAGCATCGAAGGAGAAGTGACCGACGCTACAAAAGTAAATAAATAAAGCTCGACTAGGGAAACAAAGACGATTTTATTGCATGATCAGGGCTTAGCTGGCACCCTTTCCGATGGAGCTTGAATAAGGAGGAGTCATCATAGACTGAGTAGCACTCCTGTGCATTTGACACACACAATCAGGGGAAGGTAACTTGTCACTCCAAAAATCGCTCAAACTTTTCCTCCACTCAGCAGCACCTTCTCTGCGTTGCTTCTTGCTGAGCTTTAAATGCACTGGAAAACTATAAATAGTATTTTCGATTGCTTTGTATCTGGTTGACAACGTGGTTTTATCCATGCACAAGTCTGTCTGACGGTTGCGATTTAATAAATTAAAAAGATTTTAAGCAAAAAAATAGTATTGCATAGAGTAAACTGCGAATCGTATATAGCTACCGACTTCGCCTTGTGGAAAACACAAGCGATTGAAAAAGGGACAAAGTTTGAACAAAACAGTGACAATTAAAGGATTGCTCGAATAGCAGTTCTGAAAGTTTCCTCTTATCTTTTGCTAAAGCCTTAAGCCTTGCTGGATAATGCATGCTCCCTGAATGACTCGAGACTGATTAAAGGCCAATTACTACCAGGCCCTTCCGCAGACTGGGGTGGTGGATACATGAGCAACAGGCTAGAAATTGAGGATCAAAAGGCAAGAACAAAATGGTTGGCAGTGCATCGTCGAAGGATTATTGGCAAAAACAACGAAGCAAGATTACAAAATGAGGATTGAGCTACCGCATTTATAGCATTTTATTTGACAAATTATAATTTCGAGAGGATAGTACTCGCACTGAATCCGATGAACTTAACACCATCAGAACGCACAAATAGACTCCACTGTAGACAACAACCCAGCCATGTCAGCATCCTACAAACGCAAAATGAAATAGCCAGTTACAATACGGTTGGTAGAGTGGTGATGAAAGGATGGCCAAAAGAGAGGGTGTTCTCCCCTCACATGGACACACGACCACGCCTCACAACCCATGGCGACTTATCACATTCCTTCACAGACGCTGAAGTATCAAATTGCCATGGTGATATGCTGATGTGATAGAACCTGTTTTCTTTCTGATTACATCACAAACACATGCTTATTTTGCAAGAATCACCCGCTCGCGAATTGGGTGCGCGACTTGAGGTGGGGAGTGGGGAAGCATGTAATCGGAAGCTCTACTCGTCTGCTTGAGTAGTTACTCATGCATCCATGAGTAGTGAGATGCTTCACCACCTTCCTAACCCAACACATTATGGGCCAGGCGCCACCCTCATTTCAGATTCTGTGGATGCGCTCACGACACCTCAGCAAGGCAAGCATGGCATTAAGAATGGAGAGGGCATGAAAGATGAGGAAAAATCGCAGCACTAAAGTGCTATTTTAAGTTAAAAATATTGGGATTTTACTAATTTTTGGAAGCATCAGCATAAAGCTAGCAGCGTTAGAGGTGATTACAGTGGTTGAATATACCTAGTTTTAGGGTTCCATATAGCAATTAGTAGATCTGTTCACGATTTCTGCAAAAGCGACCTTTGTCATATGCCGTTTTTAAATGGTTTTGGATGCACTGATTATTCGTTTTATGGAAGGACTGCAAGCGGTGGAGTGGGATCACTATGCTGATATGTGGTTATCTTTATGGACTTTCTCAGTTAAAATTCTGCGCTGGCTAAGCGTGGCATGGTGTGAAGTTTTACCACCACATCTCCTGCTTTAGGCAAGGTCCGTTGAAGTAGACAGACTGTTAGTGCCGGTTCCAACTCGCAGCATTTTTGGTATCTGAGTGGTTGAATTTTGCATGGTACCTGTAAAATAGAAGCGTCGTTTCGGGCTTAATGACTGCTACTACTACTACTACTACTTGATCCGCTCATCTGTCAAGTCGGGCACTGATCTTGCCAGCATTGCTTTATATATTTGAATAGCGATGAGAAAGCATGGAAGAGGAGACAATCATATGTTGACAAATAACTTCATGCATTTATAGACGTACATCAGACTCCAACGTAGGCGATCAGCCGTGGGGATGCAAATGAGAGTAGATAAGATCAGTAGGCTGAAATTACACTTGCACAGCAGTTGGTTCACAGTTTCTACCCTCCGACAAATCGAATTCGATTCAAGTGATGGATGTGGCAGAGAATATGGCGACGCCAGGATAGGTGGAAACTCGGTGCTGCAATATGCATCAGTCCAGAAACTCTTTTGATCAGATCAGTCACTTCAGCATCAAAATCCTCTCCGTGCCCTTGATCGTCTGCCTTCTCCTCTACTCACTTTTCCATCTTTCCCATTGTCACGGTCTCTGGCTTCGTCGCCTTCGTGTACTTCACTACCTTCATTACCATCAAAAGAGATTGTCTTTCCTGATGGATGAATTCCTGCCAGAGTTAGAATCAATGATGATATCCCTATCAAGGCGTCATGTTGGCTAGCGAAAGATTTAATAGCTCAGGNAGCCATGTCAGCATCCTACAAATGCAAAATGAAACAGCCAGTTACAATACGGTTGGTAGAGTGGTGATGAAAGGATGGCCAAAAGAAAGGGTGTTCTCCCCTCACATGGAGAAGGCGACTTATCACATTCCTTCACAGACGCTGAAGTATCAAATTGCCATAGTGATATGCTGATGTGATAAAACTTGTTTTCTTTCTGATTACATCACCAATAAATGCTTATTTTGCAAGAACCACGCGCTCGCGCATTGAGTGCACGACTTGAGGTGGGGAGTGGGGAAGCATGTAATCGGAAGCTCTACTCGTCTGCTTGAGTAGTTACTCATGCATCCATGAGTAGTGAGATGCCTCACCACCTTCCTAACCCAGCACATTATGGGTCAGGCGCCACTCTCATTTCGGATTCTGTGGATGCGCTCACGACACCTTACCAAGACAAGCATGGCATTAAGAATGGAGAGTGCATGAAAGATGAGGAAAAGTCGCAGCACTAAAGTGCTATTTGAAGTTAAGAAATATTGGGATTTTACTGATTTCTAGAAGTATCAGCATAAAGCTAGCAGCGTGAGAGATGATAACATTGGTTGAATACACCTAGTTTTAGGGTTCCATATAGCAATTAGTAGTTCTGTTTACGATTTTTGCAAAAGCGACCTTTGTCCTGTGCCGTTTTTAAATGGTTTCAGATGCACTGATTATTTGCTGTAGGAAAGGACTGCAAACGGTGGAGTGGGATCACTATGCTGATATGTGGTTGTCTTTGTAGACTTTCTCAGCTCAAATTCTGCGCTGGATAAGCGTGGTATGGTAGGAAGTTTCACCACCACATCCCCTGCTTTAGGCAAGGTCCGTTGAAGTAGGCAGACTGTTAGAGCTGGTTCCAACTCGCAGCATTTTTGATATCTGAGTGGTTTTTAATTTTACATGGTACCTGTAAAATAGAAGCGTTGTTCCGGGCCTAATGACTGCTACCACTACTTGATCCGCTCATCTGTCAAGTCGGGCACTGATATTGCCAGTATTGTTTAATATATTTGAATAGCGATGAAAAAGCATGGAAGAGGAGCCAATCATATGTTGACAAATGATTTCATGCATTGCAAGGATTCATGTATTTATAGGCGTGCATCAGACTCCAAAGTAGGCGATCAGCCGTGGGGATGCAAATGAGAGTAGATAAGATCAGTAGACTGAAACTACACTTGCACAGCAGTTGGTTCACCTTTTCTATCTTCCGACAATCGAATTCGATTCAAGTGATGGATGTGGCAGAGAATATGGCGACGCCAGGATAGGTGGAAACTCTAGGCGCTGCAATGTGCATCAGTCCGGAATCTCTTTTGATCAGATCAGTCACTTCAGCATCAAAATCCTCTCCGTACCCTTGATCGTCTGCCTTCTCATCTACTCACTTTTCCATCTTTCCCATTGTCACGGTCTCTGGCTTCGTCGCCTTCGTGTACTTCACTACATTCATTGCCGTCAAAAAAGATTGTCTTTCCTGATGGATGAATTCCTGCCAGAGTTAGAATCAATGATGATATCCCTATCAAGGCGTCATGTTGGCTAGCGAAAGATTTAATAGCTCAGGCAAATATGAGAGGTGCTGTTTTGTAGTCTGCTCCTGACTGCAAATCATGCGGCACTTCTCGTGCAGGGGTGGTACGGACCCAAAGAAGATAACAAGTTCTCTACATTTGATTCCTCTTTGTTGAGATTGGCATCAAAATAACGCCATTGCTCTACTTTACTCTCACTAACATAAGTAAAAATGTGCAACTCATCGCAATTTGGAAGCAAGCATTCGACGGTAGCTTATGGTTGCTGAGGCCATAAGGGGTAAATCAAAAAATCAAGCAAGGCATCTTCACATAATGCTTTAATATATAAAAAGAGGTAGAATGATGGTTCCAACAGGGGTGGGTCCACTCAAAATGTCTGAAGAAAAGCGTCAGTTAAACGGTTAGCAGAATCAAACAACACCATGAGGGAATGGAAAAGGTTCCCTTGTTTAACATTAGTTCTCAACCCTAAACATTAGTTGCGCAGTCAAGGTCTGATTAATCAATTTTGACCAATGAGAATCGAGAGTGCAATATAAAAAGTCAGATAATGCCTTACTGCTCGTCATTTGACACCTTTACGACCATGAAACATGGTAAGATGTATTTACATTTGCGTTAATCAGCATTTACTATTCGTTCATGTCAATCAGATGCAGACTTGTTCAGGCCTACGTATAATCAATAGTTAAATGTTTTCTTGCATCTACACCAGAACCATTCCCACCTCCTTTAGACTTTTCCGTGGCGAGCATTCTGCAGCCATCGCCCCCTACTCAAGCGCCCCCAAAGTCATCATGTCTTAATGCCAAGGACAGAGATATTTGCAGTTGTGGACAAAGACACTCCAACTCCTTTGACTTCAATTTGACACTCCCATCACCGTCAACGATGGCAGCAATGAACTCCACTAGCCTTTCTTTCACTTCTTCGATAGATGACTCGGGTGCTTCGGCATTATCACAGCGTGAATGCACGTCCAATAAGCAGAATCACTCGAAAGAGTTTCCTACTCATCCTTTCTCTCAACCCGCATCCTCACCGACTCTTCCTTCAATTAGTCAAATGAAGGCAGTTCCACAGCCATTCGTGCCACCAGCCTGTTTTGGCACTTTGATGGCACCCCACTTTCCCCGCTACTCTCCTCAACTACTGTCTAGCGAAATTGGTCTGCAAACCTTCGACTGTCTTTCTCTGTATGCTTCTCTTTGCTCCTTAGTTCTTTTTAACAAGGCTAGCAGCTTTGCAATCGCAAATACCGTTAACTCCACCGCTAATACTCCGGATTTGCCAAATAGCGAAGTTCCTAAAAACACTCCTATTGATGCGACGAATGACAGCGACAAGAAAAACAACAGCATCGCCTTTACCACAATCTCCAATGAGGTGAATGATGAGAAGGAGAATGGAGATAAGCAACCGAAATGGAAATGTGAGGAGTGTGAAAAGACATACAAAAGCGCTGCCTCTCTGCGAACACATAGGCAAGTTCACTCACTTCCATGGAAATGCCGTTTCTGTGGCAAGGCGTTCTCGCGCAAGTGGCTTCTTCAGGGCCATGAGCGCACACACACAGGCGAAAAGCCCTTCGTCTGTCCCACCTGCCAACACGCCTTTGCTGATCGCTCGAATTTGCGAGTGCATATGCAGATACACATGGATGTGAAGCGCTGGCGCTGTCCTCACTGTACTTCCTCGTTCATCCGCCACAGTTTCCTCACTCGACACCTTGCAAAGTGTCCATTCACCCCTCTTGCTACAGCTGCCGTTATAAATGATGTCCGCACTACCTCCGCAGTCAACGCAACTTACGACTTCGGTGCCACTAACTCAATCACTTGAGAAGAAATGCTAGAGCTTCATCCTCTTCGAATTTACGCAACAGTGGGCTTCACCGTTTCGTACCACATTTTATGTTGCTCTCTTAACTGCGGCTACTTTATAGCTAGTCCTAGCAAATAAATTCATACACGATTCGCACTAATTGGCTTTTCCTTTCTGTTATCATATAATGGCACACAATTATTTAAATAGCCACGAAGTATGCGATGGGGTAAACTGGCTGATAGGCTAGGGGATTCGATTCAATCATTGTTGCTCCCCTTCCATCTGACGGTCAGATCCATTAGGGGTTGCCAAGATTCAAATGGAATAATGCAATCTTGAAAATCATGACTGCTGCTTCACATGCAATAACAGGTTAGTGGTTTACTAAAATTCATTACGTTTATGATATGGAGACTGTAAAGTATGGGATCACAACGAATCATTTGTAAGTAACTTCTTGATTCGCTGTAACTCATCCTCGAAATATGTACAGTCTGCATTGAGCGAGCAGTGGGTCTAAATCTTCTTGGTTAAGGCTCAACAGTCTGCTGCTGACAGTAGCTACTACTTTAAGTTGGTTTTAGCACCTCATTTTAGGCTTTCATTCGCATCACATCACTAGTGATGCCTTAATCTTAACAAAATTGACTTCTCTACAGTGGCGATTCACCCCGTCACGATGACTTGACCTACTAGCAGACAGTTGGGCGAGAGCAACTTTGCATGTATGGACTCATTTTGACTCATCGCAACACTCGCATTAAATTGTTGCATAGGATTTTGTGATTTATTCACCACTGACCCATTGAGTGGGTGACGTCTCCAGTCAGGTGGTGCTGGGATTTAATGATGCTCTGAACATAGCTGCTCGTAACGAACAGGCCTCCCACGCATCTGATACAGGTTCATGATAAGGCCTTTCGTGCTGTGGCAAGAAAGTCAAAAGTAGCATCCGGCTTATGCATTTTCCATCGATAATTTCTCTCTTGGCACGAAGGGGCATCAACCTAAATTTAGGCGTGAGACAATGGTATACGATTGCGAAAATGGGGGATTTACAGTTGTTAACCATCCCGCTAGCAGTTTCGCAGGTCAATCTGTGTTGTATGCATGTCACCTATCACTGCTACCTTTGTAATCCGACCCATTTAACACAGCTCATGTTTGATTTTGAATCCATTAATGGCCATGCGCCCTCACGATTCCCAGAATAGTTAAGCAGAGTGAGGCGCTATTACTGGTAGGCTTTTAACTCGACTGCTCTACACGAGAATCCCTTTATAAGCGATTCTAGTCACAACGAAGCTTGGGTGCCATCATAGCGTGGAGGAGAGCAAATATGTGGAATTTGTTTTGCACGAATTAAAGATGCCGTGAATGGCCTCAGGTATAGACCAGTTTTGGGGAGACAGCGACCAATCTTCCTGAATCTGAGCCATAGTGCAAGACACCACTGGTCAGCACTTCCATGCTATTTAGTATAGTATCCTATGAAGTCACAAGGACATCATTCTGAGACCCTCGTGTCCCTGCGCTGATGACACGCCAGTTGATAGGGGTGGTAGAAAGTACCACCACGAGCGCAATCATGATTTGACTCCAATAAAATTAGGACGGACACATATAAGCAGGCGGCTTGGTCTGCGTAGCCTTTTCTACACGCACAGAATCAGTTTGATTGCTTGGAGTTAATAGTTTTAGCATGGCAAAGGAAACATTACTAATGGTGTTTAAATGTGCTAGTAAGAATTGCGGCTCTTAGGAGCTGCATTGTAACTTGAACAATCTGGGTGCACAAAGTAAGGAATCAGACTGAGACATTGAAAATCAGACTGTTTTTCTAATGAGAAGCAGTGCGATGGCAATGGTTGTTGGTGGCTAAAATAGATAAAAAGACTAAACTTAGTAAACTTAGGCTCAATTTTAATCCACGGTGACCAGTGCGAATGGGGTCTAACGTAATTTTTTTAATGCTGGCATAAAGTTGGTTCTTAAACAATTTGGTTATAGCTAATCAGCGGTAATGTATTTTTAAGATAAGCGGATTTAACCACCGAGGACAACAGCTTCCTTGCTGCAAAAGTGTTTCACCTGGGTTGGTGAGTAGCTATTTGACTTGAATTATGTGCATACTGAAGAGCAGCAGAATTGGCCACATGCAAGTGTGCCGAATTGAGCCTGACAAAAGTCAGTGTAAAGGTATGGCGAGGGTTCATTTGGAACGGCTTCGTGAAGCGATCATCACGATGATGTGCCCATATCTTGTATCATTATGATAGCACCTTACTCAACAAAAGACCAGAGATGTCGAAAATGATTTCAAACGCCAAAACGCAGATCCACACTTAGTGGGATTTGAAGTGGCTTGGACGGTATTTACCTTTGAAACGGGGAAATGCTGTTTCAAGTGTAGTCAGACGTACATTTTGAATGTTTGACTGCATATGAATCGAATCGGTGGTTCAACTCTGTAAAAGCAATATTGATCAATCATCTCGTTGCAGCAAGGAGCAAGGTGATGCGCTTTTAACAGAGAATCGCAATATAATGCCCCTGTAATTTTATTTGGAGCGATATACTATGGCGCATAGGGGAATTGACAAGTGATGACTCACGCCATCGTTCGAATTCGGGACATTCGGCCTTTGTCCATCTGAACTCAGTCACTGCCTGACCCTATTCACGGCATCTCTTATTTGTGCTAAATAAATTACACGCCTTCACTCACTCGCGTAGTGTGATAGAATTTGGAATTCGTTGCGACTATATGCATTCGCAAAGAGACCTCATCTCAGCTAGAGTAGTTTGCTGCGCTACCTACTAATAATTGCATCTCACTCTGTCCAGACTTGTCTCGTGATAGTAAAAGTGCATAGTCCTCACAAAATTTAACACTGAATCGCAAAATGTAGTAATTGGAGTAGATCGAAAAATATTTACCGCGGTTACCATGAGAGACGGCATGTTCAAAGCCTAGTTTGACCTGAGAAACTGGCAGCGTATCCATGCCCATCTGTGGTGTTCCCCTTTTTGACCTATCTCACACCGTTGTCTCACACCTGGATTTGAGTTGGCTCATGCATGACACAGGGGAGAAATTAGCAATGCGAAATGCATGGACCGGATGATGCGTTTAATTCCCTTGTGAAAGCACAAAAGACAGTAATCGTGTAAGAGATGGCAGCAAAATCTGTCCACTAAAAAGCAAAATATATTCAAGGCAATATTCTCTTTCGCCATAACCTGATTAAAGACGTTACGCATACACCGAGTTGGTGGCGAATAAAGTATTCAATCTTATTCGGTAATTCGATGCGAGCGCTGCAGAGAGGAGAGATAAGTAGGGAAATATCTTCTGGTAGATCTGCTCATCGTAACTTGGTGAATACGTGACGTTTGGATGCTATGTTTTTAGTGTTGAAGTATCATTACTGATTTGACGCAAGCAAAAGACAAAATTAAGGTTTCAAATGCATTGTAAAGTAGAAGCTGAAGTGCCTAAATTTCGAGGAACATTTATGATGCGCGGGTAATGACATGCCTGCATCTGAGTAACAAAAGGGCAGAGTCATGCTGATAACAATGAACTGAACAGGCATCTTACCACATCCCATGGTCGAAAGAGCGTCTGATGAGAACAGTGGCGCATCGTCTAACCTTACGACTCATTGGTCCATATCAAGTGATTGAGATTCGCAGGTAGGAACAATTATTGGAACCGGTCGATCTCATCGGTTGGTAGAAAAGTTGTCCAACCGCCGCAAAAGTGTGATTTCAATCCATCAGACTTTGTTGCATGGTTTGGAATGCAAAACATGCCCGCGGTTTCTCTTCCCTTATCAAAACGCCATAATGGCTTGCTGCCCCAGCGTCTGTGAAGGAATGCGATAACTGGACTTAAGTGGCGATGTGTAGTCACGTGTCTGTGTGAGGGAAGAAAAATCACTCTAAACTATCGTTTCGCTTTCACTCTGCTAACCATATTCAACCGGCTATTTAATGTTGCATTTGTGCGCTCAGTAGAATCCATTTATTTGCCTTATTTTTCGTTCATTTTATTAGTGTCGGTGAGAGTAAAGTGTCCTCAAAATCGCAGATGATTTTTATTAGGAGACCGTAAAAACGATTTCGCAATGCCCATTCTACAATTTAGCTTTGCTATTTTACTTCTCGGACACTTCTTTAATGACAAGCATTTCTTTTAGCAACTACACTTTCATATTCCGGTTTTAAGTTTCTAGTTTACCGCTCGTGTGGTAATCTTCTCCGTCTGCGGAAAGTGCGGAAGGGTCTGGTAGTAATGATCCTCTTATCACCTTTAAGTCATTTACAGAACACGTACACGTACACACGCACCTAAACTTTTAATTTGCGGATGCGGAATCTGACTGCCAAGTCCTCACAGATGTCTGCGTCGGGACGCCAAGTCACCTGAAACGCTTCCTCCAATGCTCCCACCTGTCCAGTTTGACCTTAAGCTAAAGAGCGATTGCAAATGTTGAGTTGAATTGAACCATAAGCAGTTGATTCCCCTTCCCAACTAGGAATCGCTCTTGACACGGCATTCCAACTGATGTCTATGGAGCAATGTCTGTCCTTATGGAAAGAGAAAGAAAATCCACGTCTAGTTTCACCACCACTAGTTGAAGTAATGGGAACCTTGATGTCAGCACCGATTATGCAGTTCGCCAACATCAAAAGTCAAGCATTTGATGCCACGGAAGGTCACGCAAAATGTTCTATCTCAGCCATCAACATAGAAGGTCACGAAACCATGAAGCGGAAGAGTGGATGAAAGAGCATATTACTACGCAATCGGCCGTCTAATGGGAGGGGTCAGCAGAATATTCTATGACACACTGAATGATAATATTCAACCGGAGTAAAGCGTGTGACTTTGCTCATGGAATGCGACATCGAGAATGAATAGATGCGCACCGATTTTGGCAGTGCCTTTAACTTACAATAAGCATAAAGCACCTCTTGCTTTAACACAGGAAATCCAAGATAAGGAAAGCTGAAACGCTGGAAAATACACTTTAGCAAACCGCTTTAGATTATACGCTTCGCTGTTCGACGTAAACTATATTCCAGTTAGGATGCAATTCAAGAGGTTACATTCGTGGTGATAGTAGCTGTTCAAGTTGTAGAAATCAGCCGATCAGTCAAATCGAGTTCTTAGGTAGCCAAAATTTAGCTTTTTATTCAGCATATTCAAGGCGGCCACTTATACGTCCTTCTACTTATTCATGGGAGCTTTCAAGTAAAACAAGAGCATTGTCAACGGTAAGCGTTGAGCAAGCAATAGCAATGTAGGCGGTAGCGTTGACAGCTTGGATGAGTCAGACGGACAACTCTACAGTGGGAAGTGGTTAGGAGGTCCAATGCAACTATCCCTCGCATAAGTTATTTTCTAGCACTGCGGCTCCTCAAAGCATTTAGGAATTTGTGTTAAGCTATAGTGCGCAAATGTCGATGAGAAATTTGACAAACGGTAATCAATTCATCAATCATCCGTGTTCTACAGAGAAGCTCGTTCTCCACATGGCCTTGAGTCCTTACGATGTTCACGCAAACGACATCAGCATGAGAACCTACCAGATGGTGTGGTGCAAAGGTGTCATGGCCGAACTGTGGCGAGATGAGGAGGCCAAAGAAGTTGTTCATAGTAAACGGGACCAAGCTGTTGTCTGTATTGGTGAGAGAAGGTGGAAATGCGGGCGAAAACCACATTTCTTGTCAACTCCTGTGTCAATCAATGTTGCTCACCCTAGAAATGTTAAACATCTGCAGTAATACACAAGGGGGTGAGACACAATCTGGATCGCATGCCCCCGGGCAAAAGAAACAGTGCATGAACTTGGCGGAGTGAACACAGGGCGCGTCCTTCAGACATCGAATTGGACTGAAATGTTTGTGAGCGCAGGTGGTACTTCATGAAGCAACATTAATAAAGACTCGCTCGGCCCTGTTCATTGTTAAAGCCTTTGCGCTTGTAGGAAAATCTGTTTATGTTATTGGTGTGAAAAGGCACATAGGTATTTGCATACGGTCGAAAATGTCGCAAAGGCATATGATTAATGCTTAAAGCACGCTTTAAGGGACTTGTAGTTAGAATTCTGTTGTTGAAGACATGCGATATTCACTTTTAATCCAATTGAGTAATCCTTTTGACTATTAAGGTGCGAGCATTCAAAATATCCCTGCACAGACATTAGAAAAGTGAAAATCTGACTATGTTTAGGCCGCACAAGCGCTTATTAAGAGAGCGAGTTGCAGTGTGGTTGACACTGAGCATACGAAAGGATGGTCTAGGCTTGTTAGAATCATTTCCAATAGCCGCGTGTTTTCATTCCCTTTGCTCTTCTCTCCTTGGGTTTTAGCTCCAAAATCGACAGTTTTGTAATCAACACCCAAGTACTCGACTCTCTAAGATGGTGTCGTACTGCGGTCTTCGCGAGCATGTCCATGTCTGGATATCTGTTCACCTTAAACACCTTCACCACCATCTCAAACCTCTCTACTGCTAAGTCGTCCACATGTGTTTATATGAAGTTGCAAATTGTGGGGCAGACTTAAATGATGAAGAAAGCGTTCTGTCCAGACTTCGACTGAAGTCTTTAAAGTAACCCGTGTGTGCATGGGCAGACGGTGAGTTAATGCCATGTTTGGCTGGTAGCAGTACACGTGATGGCGCCACTGTAGGCAGCATCGGATGCATGCATTATGATTGCATTCGAGTTTTATGATTCTATCTTTAAATGCCTCCCCGTAAAGGACTTGTTATGTCAGTGTATGTTGACAAATGCTGTGGTTGTGGAAAAGGATACTGCCCACATCGATTGCGCAGTAAGTTAACATTACCAAACCCAGTTTTTTAGCAGAAGACAGTAATGGCTGCAACGAAAGCTGCAATGCTGCATAAATGAAAACCAAACTTCTCATTGAACTTAATAGAATAAAGTACGGACGGGAAGGTGACACTGGCAGTGACAAGTAAATCTGAAATGGCCGTAGAGTTTGTCATCTCCGAGGCCTTGACCTTAAAATACCTCTCTAATATGCTCTTTGCCATCGACATCAAGGTCCACGCTGCTATGAGGATACTGCATTCCGTTAGCCACTATTTTACGCACTCGCAACAGCTAACCACTAGATCACCTTCGCTGCATCCATAAGAGTCTCACTTTTCACCCCATATTCTTGGTCACATCTTTTCATTTGATAAGCAAGTGCCATTATCTAGAAGATAGTCCTGTAGTCATGCTCACATTTTGAATTATTTTGCTCATCTAATAGGTCGAGCACTGATATTGGCCGTGCCAGCCCATCTGCAGAATAGGACTGGATGCAAGTATGGTGCATTTCAGACAATGATTAGCTGGGAAATTTAGAGCACTTCATACTTTAGGATTGGTGGAACATCAGCAAGATTTGCGCTAAAGTGGAGCTAGCATTAACAAAAGAGGACCAGCGCATATTCGGTCATCACATCCCCGTTTACGTTAGTTGTGAGTATTGCAGCATTATCCGCTTGCTGTCTCCATTTGTTTGCAACTACGCCAAAGCCGATCTTGAATGTGGCGGTGGGAAATGGACAAATCTGTTCCCATTGGTAAGGAAAACGCATGGGTGAGCAGACACCCATATGCTGACAAACGATAGTCAGCATCGCAAAGATTCATGAATGCTCCCACTGACGCAAAATCGTAGACCTAGATTCGTAGTGTAGGCAGTCT
This sequence comes from Taenia hydatigena, assembly GCA_036345935.2. Taxonomy (NCBI): domain Eukaryota; kingdom Metazoa; phylum Platyhelminthes; class Cestoda; order Cyclophyllidea; family Taeniidae; genus Taenia; species Taenia hydatigena. The sequence continues at coordinate 1,031,903 of JADWOT020001577.1, forward strand.
GGTCATGAACACGCAGATTCCAGGACTTCTGCTGCATCAGACGACACGTAACCGGGTTCAGTGGAGACTGAAAGCACACTTGTGTTGTGATTAATGGACAAACGTTCGCATTTCACCCATTCAAACCCCTGACGGACTGGTTTCAAATCGAGTGGTGTGGATGACAGCGACTACGATGACGATGTCAGGAGAGGCAGGAAACCTGGACACTGCGGAATGCATCAAGCCATAACATGCATTGATATGATCAGATGCTCCAGCCTCCAAATACACCACACACCTATGATCGTCAATCTTCTCATCTTCGCTCATTACCAACTTCTTTATTACTGCGGCCTCTGGCTTTGAGATCTTTGTATTTGCTGTCACCTACATTACCATAAAAAGATCATAGCATTCCAGATGCATGAGTCCCCGTAACAGTTAGATCTAAGGCCGTTATCGTCAATGATGAGTCAAAGTGTCCATTGGAATGCGTGAAAACTTAGGCGTTTATCGAAGGTATTGTGTCTTAATAACTTCTTCTGACTGCAGAGGTGCCGTTGAGCCATGTGAGATAGCAAATCTCTTTTAGTTGAGTAATCAGTTTTGCACAAAAGATTCCTCGTCATTGCTATTTGCCTCAAAATGCGCCATTGCCCTACCTTACCACTACAAGCATAAATAAATGTGCACAGTCTTACATAATTTCAAAGTGAGCATTCGACAGTGGCTGTTATGCACCGAACGATGTGATGAGGCAGGAAATCATTCCAGGTGTTTATTCACCGCCTTAACATACAAATCAAATGAAATAAATATTCCAGCAAGACCGAGTAAATTCCGGATGTCTGGACGGATTCACCAGTCGAATAGTTAGCAGAAACGATCAACACTATTAGGAAATGTGGAATGGTTTGCTTATTGAAGCCTAGCACCCCTCGGTCCTAATCATTGTTCATGTCCTCGAATCCTAACTATTCACTGTTGACCAATGAGTTGTAGGAGGTCAGACCAATGGGATTCTTGTCCGCAATACATAAGGTTAGGTAATGCCTCACTGCTCGTCATTTGATGTCAGTTCGAGCATGAAACACGGTAATGTGCATTTCTACTTGTACTTCATCAGCCTTTTTGTGGTTTTTGTGTCGAACAAAAGTAGACCTGCCAAAAATTTATGAGCCGTAAATAATAAGTGCTTTCTTAAGTCCATGCTAAAATTTCCATTTCCTCTAGGCTTTTCCATAGCAAGCATTCTGGAATTGTCGCCCGCTAAACAAGTGGTTCCGGAGCCATCCTGCCCTAGCGCCAACGACAAAGCCATTCGTGATTATGTGCTGGGACATACCAAATCCTTCGACATAGCCTCATTACTATCATCTTCATCAAATGACGCTGCACTGAATTCTGCTAACATCCCTTTCAATTCTTCAATTGATCAGTTCAATGCAACTTTATTGCTTCAACTTGAACGTGGGTCTAATAAACAGATCTCCTGGAACGCTTTGCTCCCTCATCCTTCCAATCAACCTGCGTCCCCATCCCCTTTTTTATTGATGGACCAAGTTAAAGCGCTTTCACAGCTTCCCACTTCACCTGTCGATCCTCGTGCCTTAATAGCGCTCTACTTTACTTGTCATTCCCTTCCACAACAGCCGAGTGAATCTGGTCTGCAGATTTCCGATCGCCTTCTATTCTGCAACTACTTGTTTTCAGAGTTTATCTTTAACAAGAATCATGACACTGCTTCCAATTTTCCAAGTAGTGGATTTCCTTGCAGCGCATTCAACGGCGCGACAATTGTCAACGGCAGGAATCATGACGATACCGGCCCTTTTCAAATCTCTAGTGCTGTGAAAAATGGAGGATTGGACGGAGAAGTGTATCCAAAATGGAGATGTCAGGAGCGTGAGAAGATGTACAATAATAAATTCTCCCTGAGATCGCATGGAATAAGTCATTCATTCTCGTGGAAATGTGGCTTTTTCGGCAAAGCATTTGCACACAAAAGAAATCTGCAAGGTCACGAGCGCACTCACACAGGCGAGAAGCCCTTCGTCTGTCCCACCTGCCAACACGTTTTTGCTGATTGCTCGAAGCTGTGATCACATATGCATAAATACACGAAAATGAGGCGCTAGTGCTGTCCCACAAGTGTGCGGCATCATCCAACACATTTCAATATGCCCACTCTCTACTTCTGTTACAGCCACGATTGCGAGTGATGCTCCCTCTACCTCCCGAGTCAGCACGACAAACGACGTAGACACTATCAACCCAACCATTTGAGAGGAAGTGCGGCGGTTTCATTCGTTCCAAATCCACGAATCAGTGAGTTTCAAGTATTCAAGCTATACTTGCATAATTTATCACTTTATTCGCTCCCGCTTTGGAGCATATATCAGCAAATAAATGCATGCACGTTTTGCACAGTCTGTCTTTTCACTCGTATGATCAAATATTGGCTAATGAACATTTAGTTGGCCTCAATGCATGCAGCGAAATGAAATGGCATCGGACCAACAATGTAGAATGGCAGATGCGGTAGCTATTCCTCGCCTTAGCCTAGTCTGAAACGGCTGTGTTAACCCAGACCGTTCCCTCGAATGTGATAGAAGACCCACATTATGTCCTTACTGGTTGGCACACAAAAGAACTCAGAAATAATGCATGAGCGAGTTAACGAAAGTTTATTGCCTTAAAATTTTAAGACAGTAAGGTTAGGAACCGCAACGATTTATTTGCAGGTGGCTTTGTATTTTACCGTTACCATCTTCCCGAAACTCGTAATTCCACATTGATCATTTAGTGGATTCTGCAATTTTTGTGGTTTAGGCTCGTAGATATGCTGTGTACACCTCCCATTTGACACTTAATTGCATTCAATCAGTAACAATGCTGTAAAATTAACAAAATTACCATTCACGATTAGTCGATCTACAAGTGGGCATTTAGGAGAGGCCACTCTCAAAGTTGTAAACTTATTTTAAATTCGTGCTGCTCTTGCACTGAATTGTCGAATAACTTCATCCATGCATATTTTAGTTCACCACTAAACCACGGAATGAGTGACGTCTTCAATGAGATGAGGCTGAAAGAGAGGATGCTTAGAATAGTTTTTGCTCCTAATGGACAGGCTTAGTAGCCATCTGATACACGACCATGGTAATGTCTTCCGTGCTCCCACAGGAGAGTTAAACGTAGCATTTGGCTCATGTATATCTAATCGCCAATTTTCCTGTCCTTAACACGGGTAGAAATCAACTCAAATCTACGTGTGAGGCATTGGCATGTGGTTGTCAAATTACGAGGGTGCTACAGATGTTAACCATCACACCAACAGATTCTGAGGTCATACTGCGCTGTAAACATGTCCTCTCTCGCTGCGAAGTTAGGGAGTCCTTTCTCATATTTACAATTTTCTTGCGGCAAAATTGTTTTGCTCTGTAATCAAGGAATAAGACTGGCTCTTGTGGTGTTAGTTGAAGGATCCGACCTTCAAAACAGGCGAATGTCACCTGTGCTCACTTTCAGTCCTAATTTGGACATGAGGCGAAGAGCAGTTCTGATTCGTTGCAATATTCTTAGAACCGATTGCAACTGTATTTTGGCAATTCTATTTGTTAAGCCTTCTACCCATGCTGGAAAGTCAGGCAAAGTAAAAAATTTACTTAGTTCTCTCTCACTGGTATGCAAAGCTCCTGCTAGCGAACATTAACAGTTTTCCATGTAACAATTGTCACTATATCAATCGGAATAATTGAGGCCAAACTCATGCCATGCATTTGACACTCCCTTCTGCAATGCTGCTTGCAGAATCCCAAACAAAAAGAGGGTGTGGGTCTTTCTAGTTCAAGCAATCGATGATGCTGGAAAAAGGAATAGTAAATGAAATTAACATAAGTAATACCTCTCTCCGGCACATTAAAATCCAGCACAAGGATGGAAGAGTGGGGGCGGCAACGGCCATCAGGCCACTGCTTCGTGTCCCTGTGCTGATGACACGCCAGTTGATAGGGGGTGGTAGAAAGTACCACCGCGAGCACAATCATGATTTGACTCCAATAAAAATGGGATGGACACACATAAGCGGTTTGGTCTGCGTAGCCTTTTCTACACGCAATGAATCAGTTCGAGTGCTTGGGGTTAATAGTTTTAGCATGGCAAAGGAAACATTACTAATGGAATTTAAATTTGCTAGTAAGAATAGCGGCTTTTAGGAGCTGCATTGTAAATTAAGCAGGTTGGGTGCACAAAACGGGGAATCAAACTGTTTTTAACGAGAAGCAGTGCGATGGCAATGGTTGTTGGTGGTTAAAATAGATAACAAGACACAACTTAGTAAACTTGGGCTCAATTTTAATCTACGATGACCAGTGCGAATTGGGTCTAACGTAATTTTTTGATGCTGACATAAATTTGGTTCTTTAACAATGTGGTTATAGCTAATCAGCGGTAATGCATTTTCAATTTAAGCGGATGTAACCACCGAGAACAACAGCTTCCTCGCTGGAAGAGTGTTTCACCTGGATTGGTGAATAGCTACATGACTTGAATTATGTGCATATTAAGAGCAGCAGAATTGGCCACATGCGAGTGTGCCGAGTTGAGCCTGACAAAAGTCAATGTAAAGGTATGGCGAGGGTTCATTTGGAACGGCTCCGTGAAGCGATCATCACAATGATGTGCCCATATCTTGTATCATTACGATAGCACCTTACTCAACAAAAGACCAGAGATGTCGGAAATGATTTCAAACGATAAAAGGCAGCATCCACACAGTGAAATTTAAAGTGGCTGGGATGGTATTTACCTTTGAAACGGGTAAATGATGTTTCAAACAACCCCAGTAACACTAAATCGTCTGCATGTGGTGATTTATCGGAGTTGCAATAGCTCAAAGTTTCCGTGTGAACATTGTTTTGACTGCTGTTTTGAACGCGTCTTGTATATAACGACTCGCAGTTCATAAATATATGCGCATTTCGCACAGTCTTTTACTTCACTTTTGATTAGAACGACTAATAATCATCTGAGTATCCAAGGTCCACGCTCTAAGGCGATTTGACATCAGACAATCCCTTTAGAATGGCAGATACTGTAGCAAACTTTGTGCTCATGGTAATATTTTTGGTGTTTTTATAAGGAGATTAAAAAAGGACTTCGTCCTATGTGCATTCAATATCCGGTCTCCCGCCCCCCGTAACATGGGAGGATGTCCGATCCAAGTTGGAGACAACAGTTTATTCAGGTCACACTGAGTTGTAATCATTTCATCCCTCGTGGCCACCCTGATGGCTGTTGTGCCATTTAATCCAGCTAACACATTTCACAGTTGAGTTCTGGATTTTGCAAAGAAAAAGGACCTTAAAGTTGTCGAAATGATTCTGAGCAAAGTGGGCCATAATTGTTGTAATTATATAGCCGAACAGAGTGCCCTACCCAAGAGTAGGTCTTTTGCAGATGTAATAAGTCGCAATGCAGCCCGGTTACTATCATTTTACACGAGTGAGCAAATGCGTGCAACTCACTTTACATTTGTAGGCGATGCCGTGAGAAAGTTCTTTCAGTGACGAAATGTAAATTAACAACAGCTGATTATTCTGTTGTTGAACGGTGGTGTGTAACATCACTGGTCAATTCATACACGTCATTTAATACAGCAGCCTGCATGATATCACAAGGCTATCATTCTGAGATTCTGTGTTAAAACGCATTGCACCTCTCTGCATTGCAATCACTAACCATGCGTGCGTATGCTCAAACCTTCAAAAACACACTTGACCAGATTCCAAATTGTGTTTTGTATCTTTCATCACGATCAGTTCCATTCTGATCCCTCCTGCCCCCACCAAATAGGAACACGTTGAGTTGACATTTTAACTTTCCTTCGATACTCCTTTCCTTCTGTTGGGTAAAAGCAAAGCTGTCGTGATGATACAGCATCGTGATATTTACTTCATGGATCCATTCCGAGTGCATTGAAAAGTTGTAGAATGAGATAAGGATAGAGGTAATTGGCCTAACCAAACGCAATGCTGAAAAAACATGCGTTTGGAAGCTCTACGCGCCTGTTTAAGAACTTATTTATGGACCCACAAGTAGCGAGTTGCTCAATCCATTCCTCACCTTACACCTTGGGAGTCAGTCATCACCCTGCTTTCAGTTTTTGTGGATCAGCTTAAGACATCTTGTCAATACTAAAGCAACCTTATGATGGAAGAGTTTATAAAGGTGAGTGCTACTTTATGTTTACAAATATCAAGGTATAACAGATTCCCGGAGGCGTCAGCATAGAGCTATTTAGATAATGGATGATTCAATTGTTTGCGAGCCACCAATTTTCCGGCACTGGATAGTGATCAACAGTTTTGCTCGTTGTTCGCAAAGAAGTGCCTTTATTCCTGTGCGATTTTGCAATGGTTTCGCATGTGCAAATTATTCGTTACCAGAAAGGACTGGAAAAGGTGGAGTGGGGTCAACTAAGCAAACATGTGGCCGTCTTTAAGGGCCTTCTCAATTTAAACTCTGCACTGACCAATAGTCGCTTGATAGGTAGCTTCACTACCGTACCCACTGCCGTAGTCCCTAGTTAAAATGAACAGACAGCGTGGAACAATTCAACATTGCTGTATTGCGGTGTTTAGGTGATTGTATCTTAACAAACTATTACAAAATGAAGAGCGTCGCATCGAGTCCATCTGTCAAGTCGACCGCTGATGTCGGCTGCAATAATGTACTAAATTTTACAAGCGATGAAAAGTATAGGACAATGGCATTCATATGCTGACAAAGGATTGCAGGTATTGCAATGATTCTTGAAAGCTTCCACTGACGCACATTCGCAGGCGTGCATCAGATTTGAGAGTACGTGATCAACCATGGATACGCAGATGCGGGGATACGTGTTGCATCCCAAACCATGCAGCAAAGATTGGTAGACTAAAATTAAACTTGTACAGCGGTTGATTTGTCTTTTATGTCACCCAACGAGATAGATCGCTTCTGGTGATTGTTTGTGCATGAGTCCAAATCACTCACTATTGACCAATGCGTCGTAGGAGGTCAAACCAATGAGATTCGAGTATGCGATACATAAGGTCAAACAATGCCCCACTGCTTTCATCGGACGCCCTCCGACCATGAAATACGGTAAGATGCCCTTCCAATCCATCTTTGTCAGCATTCATTCTGCCTTTTGTCAGACAGACGCAGTCTTGCTCGAATCCACGCATCATAAATAATTAGGCTTTGCTTACACCCACATCAAAATTTATCCCATTCCTATTAGATTTCTCCAGAGAAAGCATTCTGGAGCTGTCGCTTTCCACCCAAACATCTCCAAAGCCAGCATGCTTTAGTGACAAGGACAAAGAATTCCACAATTGTGGATCGACACACTCCAACTAATTCGCTATGCCCTCGATGCTCTCATCAAATTCAACAGCTGCCACATTGAATTCTGCCAACACTTCTTCCACTCCATCGGTAGACTGCTTTGACGTATCAACGGACAGAACCCATCCATGGATGGTCCTACGGATGCGGCCTTGCAACCCGATTCTTCATCACCCCTGTCCTCGATCAGTCATATCAAAACGCCTCCACAGATTCATGCTCCACCCGCCAATTCTTACTCTTTGGTACTGTCTTACCTTCTTCAATACTGTCTTTCAACACTGCCTAGTACACTTGGTCTGCAGACCTCCGACTGCCTTCCCTTGCATCTCAGCATGCCGTCAGCGATTCTGCTTAGCATAATTGTCAAGTTCAATAGTGCAACTCCTTTTGTCGAACCCAATGATGCTGCCTCCAGTTTACCAAATAGCGGGGTCCCTCAATGCAATAACAAAGATGCGATGAGTGACAACGGCAGGAAAAACATCAATATCAACTATCTTACAATTTTCAGTGATGTGAATGATGAGGGAGTAGACGAAGAAGCGCGACCGAAACGGAAATGCCAGGAGTGTGGAAGGGCATACGAAAGCGCTGCCTCTCTGTATACACATTTGAAGAATCACTCACTGTCATGGAAATGTCGCTTTTGTGATAAGGGTGCTCACGCAAATGGCTTCTTCATGGTCACGAGCGCACGCACACAGGCGAGAAGCCCTTCGTCTGTTCCACCTGCCAACGCGCCTTTGCAGATGGTTCGAATCTGCGGGCGCACTTGCAGACACACATGGATGTGAAGCGCTGGCGCTGTCCCCGCTGTGCTGCATCATTTAGTCGTCGCAGTTTGCTCACCCGACACCTTACGAAGTGACCGTCATCCACTCACGCTACAGAGAACGTTCCAATTGATGTTCCCACCACCACTGTCAATAACACAGCATACGGCTTCAGTAAAATCAACTCAGCTACTTGAGAGAAAACGCTGGCGTTTCTTTCTTTCAAAATCTACGCACTGATGGGCTTCAAATTTTAATGACTGATCAATTGAATTTACTTATCCAAAAGCGCTTAATTCATGGCAATTCTCAGCAAATAAATGTGCAAAACCATTGCAGAGCCCGTGTTTATACTTCTGGATAATAGACAGCGATAGCTTAACTATGATCGAGGAATACGATGGGATGAAGTGGTTGACGCTATTCAATGATGTGCTCTTCCAGCCTAGAGTCAGATCACTTGGGGCGTGCCCAGATTTGAATGGATGATTCGCAACTGCAACCGCTTGTAATATCTAGTGACGCTGAGGTTTAGAATTGCAATGAGTCACTTATTCATTTCCATTACCATCTTCTCACAATTTTCGCAGTTGTCGCCAATTCATCAGTAAGTTATTCCACTTTCGTGGTTCGGGCTTTAAGGCCTGCTGTTGACGCCAGCCTCTACACTAAAATAGATGTCATGAAATTAGTAATGATGCCATAAGATTAACAACCTTAAAATCATTTCAACACCGGCTCACCCTGTCACGATGAGTTGATCCACTTGTGGATGGTTGCTAATTCATTTTGACTCTCTGCAGCACTTGCAATACATTGTCAAATAAAATTGTATACTTTAGTCACCGCTGACTCGGTGAATGCGCGACGTCTTTAACCGGGTGGTGGTGAAGGAGAAAAATGCTTTGAATAGACATCGCACATAATTGACATGCTTTGCTGCCACCTATTACACGATTGCCGAAACGTCTTTTGTGTCGTTACAAAAAAAATTAGACGCGTCATTCGGTCCATGCATAACAAGTTGTGACTTCTCCCCCGCATCATGAGTGAGTCAACCCAAATCCAGGTGTGTGACAACGGTGTGAGGTAGCCGAAACGGGGAGCACCACAGATGTGGATGGACACGCCAACGGTTTCTCAGGTCACACGAAGTCTTAAACGTACCATCACTAGTGGTAACTTTGATAATTATTTTGCAATCTAATCCAACTACTACATTTTGCAATTCAGTGTTGAATTTTTTGAGGGCTATTCGCTTCTAATATCATAGGAGGAGTCCGGACGGTGTGGGATGCGATTATTATTAGGTAACGCAGCAAACTACTCTAGCTGAGGAGAAGTCTCTCTGCGAATACAAAAGTCGCAAAAAAGTCCAGATTCTATCATACCACGCAAGTTAGCGAAAGCGTGTAATTTATTATGCACAAATAAGAGATGCCGTGAAGAGGGTCAGACAGTGACTAAGTTTGGGTGGACAATGGCCGATTCTCTCAAATTTGAACGATGATGTAGCTCATCACTTGTCAAATCTCCTAAGCTCTCTAGTATATCGCTCTAAATAAAATTACAAAGCATTATTCTGAGGTCCTCTTTCAAAAAACATTGCATCGCTCTTTGCCGCAACGGTATTGCTTTTGTAGAGTTGAGCCAGTGACTCGAAGAATGTGCAGTCAAGTCTTCAAACCATACCGCTGACCACGCTTTAAGCAGCTCATCTCATTTCAGAGGTTAATTTTCTCCCAGCCCTTATAAATTTTAACAGGAATAAAAACTATGCTTATGTATTTAGATTCTCTTTCGGCATTGCTAGCCTTTGGTTAAATGCGGTGCCACCATGATGACACAACATCGTGATGATCGCTTTATGAAGCTGTTCTAAATGGCACTTCGTCATCCTCTGACTTATGTTAGGTCCTTTTTAGCGCACACGCATGCAGCTATTTCTAATGCAATCAAGCATGTACACACCTAAAACCACATGGGTGCTCAGCAATACAGCTCAAACATCTTTCTGCGAAGGAGAAGCAACCGTTCGTAGCAGGTATATCCACTGAAAATAAGGAAAAGCATTGCTGATGATTTGGCTTTGCCCGTTAGAGTGCAGAAATTTATTTCCGTTGTTTGAAAAGCAAATTCAGGTAAATAATAAAAAGAATTTTGCTTAGGTCTAACGCACAATGGTCAAGCCTGGCATATTGAGCTTTGTCTTGGCATGTATCTCATCCACCTCCAACCATCACCATTGCACTCCAACCAAAATTCAAGCTGCTGCATCTAACACCTGCTTGTTTTCCTATTTCTAAAGGCTTGTTTTTCTAAATCTAAACATACTTCCTTTTCTTGTGCATCTAATTCGTTCATTTTGCATTGCCGCTCCCACTGACTTTGATTTTCACGCACAAATTTTAAATGCTGCTGCAGGCATTCTATTTGGCACGTAAAACTTGCCACCTCCACGCACTTAGCCTAATTCTACACGTGTAAAAAACGCTGTTCTGACCAAACTTTTAGCGCGCCCACTCCACTCATTCTATGTTAAAGGCAACGCAAATTAGGGTCAATTCTTGAATGTGAGCGTGATTTTATTCCCCATCACTTCTCACAGCTGGTGTATCGTCCACGCAACGACACGAAGTGGTCACACATCACTGCTGCTGTTTTTATTCCTTAACCAGGCTTACCCATCAAGACTGAAGTTGTAACACACAGAGATACATAAACGAAGTAAGGACCAATCAAAGTTCATTTATGCAAATTAGTGCCAATTGTCGTTTTGTGTTTCAATTCAAGATGAGAACAAGTATGTGCCACCGGATCATTTTCATTCATTTACGGTGTTTAAATGCACAGATACCACCAAGAAATCTGCTCGTTTGACAGGGACCTAGTTGCGGCGACACCACTGGTTACAATAGTTGGGCGCTGATGCTCTGGACACTGAGGAGCACGGCTTTTGTGCGTCACATTGCAGGCCAGAGTGGGATGCCAACTAATGTGATTGGCTGAGGAGTCGATATCAACACCAGTCGTGTAATTTAGCGCATAATATTTGCCTACATCTGTGAGATGAAATCACTTTAATAAGTTAGTGGATGCCAGTGTGCTCGCTACTGATTATTAAAATAAATACTACAAACAATACGACCTTTAGCAAGTAGATAAATAAGGTTCAGTAGATACATGAGTAGATCTTTGCATCTCTTAGTATGTCTGGACATCATGTTTACAGCATTTGCAAAATTTTCTGCTTGCCTTTAATATAATTATTTTGGGCTATGTTGGCCCTTTCGTCATAGCCAAATTTCTTTCCTTGTGCATCCAAGCAGTCTATTTTACACTGCAGCTCCCTAAAACTGCGATTCTCACTAACAAATTTGGAGTGCCATTTGCAGTGTCTTCCACCATTTGAAGTCCAAAATCATGCACACTCAGGCTGATTCTGCATGCAGAGAAAAAGTTATCTCGGCCAAACCGCTGATGTATACGCCCATCCTACCCTTTGTTATGGTCAACGCACATGGTGGTCAATTCGCAAATTCGCACGTGGCTTTGCTCACCATCACCTCTCCCACCTGGTGTGCTGTCCAAATTACGGTTGAAGCGGTGACGTGATAACCATTACTCACTCCTCCCACCATGCCTTGTGCCAGATTTTCATACATCAGGTCACTGAATCGGTGTGATTACCATAGCATATAAAACACAAGGATGAAGAGCTTTAATCACCCATAACTGGGGTTGCTTTCCATCGTCTACCCTCGTATACCGTTTAAGCCAATGGAGCCTAACTCCTATTTTGGCGCAAATTCTTACAATGACACTACAGATGGCAAATGCTTGACGAGCAAGTGAAAAGTAGGCAAGACTGATACAACCTCAAATATTCTGTTTTAAACGTTGACGACATTCACATAAAACTTACCAACGTCTGCTAGCATGTGCTTTACACGGAAGTGAGAGACAACTTACCAATTATATTTCTATTCCTTTGCTTGAGTTCTCTTGCCTTAGCTAAATTCTAATAAACAGAAATGCCAAAATGAAGTTAGAATTAATTCAAAGACTATTGAAACAAATCGGAGCTAATTTGTCGCCAATGTTCATATTTTAACTGAGGGTAAGCTTAAGTGAAAGTCATCGTTCCCGCTTAAGAGTTCATTTACCTTTCTCTTGAGTCGTTGCAACGCACAGGTATCATCAAGGAAGTTGCATTCTGGTGTTGGTGCACCGACTACTGAGGGCAATGACTTTTGCGCGTCATTTTTGCAGGCTAATTAGCGGAAGCAGTTTTACCCAGGGTAGTGCGCAAACAAATGAGATTGGGTGAGGAATCAATGCCAACGCCAGTCGTCATTTCGGCGGCAGGCATTTGATGCATCCGCATTTTCCAATAAGCCTGATGATAATTGTAATATGGAAACCGCCGAAGGCAATAGGATTTTGAGTAAGTGGATTAACAAGAATTCGTAGGTATCCAAGTAAGCCATTGTACACCTCAGCATATCTATGCGGGAGACTATCGATTTCACAAACCTCCCTGCTTTCCATTGAAATGGGAGCAGTAATCCCATGGGGCCATGTCGATTAGAGGCCACTGTCAATGAATTTACTTTAAGTACATTGCCACCTCAACGTCATAACAGAATTGGAAGTAGGTAGTCCCGGTTCCTGTTGTAATGCTTGACTGCTCTGCGAGAATGAATCAAATGGAGCATTTGCATTGTCTACATCTGTGCGGACCTCAACTGTCTGCGTCAGCACAACTCTGAGGCCTCTTCCTTTTGTAGTGCAACTATAAGTGGCTGCGGTTGCACTCCTGTGCTTAGGCGTGTATCTCAATGGACGCAACCTAAAAATAGGGAAGAACTTATTTGGCTTAGCCAAAAAGAGGAAATTTAGACGTACTGACAAGCAACGCAACGCATGGAAACTATTAATGTGGGTACCACCTTAGAAAGTAGTGTGGAAGGTGAAACTGGAGGAGGCGCTGCCAACGACCTGCGATTTTCACAAAAGTGCTGTAGCTTGTCCACGATCTGCGGCACTTTGTTGGGCAGGCAAATAACTCGAACAATGAGAATAGCGTCTCTATACATGAGAAGTGGAAGTGGGGCTGCTAGCTGACTAGAGCATAATCAAAGTAGGCAAGAAATCAGGAGTATGCAAGGAAGAGGACTAAGTCGATTGGCTTTGTGCGTGACATTGGAGGGGTTAAATGTAAAATAATTCGCGCAATTCTATCCTTTTTGTGTAGGCAAGAAGTGTCTAAGCTTTCATCTCAAGGCACCCCAGGGGCCATGGATGCAACTTTGCCTAAATTGGGTCATGATAAGTTGGTCTACTAGCAGATGGTTGCTAACTCATTTTGGCTCTCTGCAGCACTTGCAATACATTGTCAAATAAGATTGCATACTTTGATCACCGCTGACTCGGTGAATGCGTGGCATCTTTAGCCGGGTGGCGGTGAAGGGGAAAAATGCTTTAAATAGATTTTGCACCTAATGGACAGGATTTGCTGCCACCTATTACACGATTACCAAAACGTCCTTTGCGTCTTTACAAAAAAAAATTAAACGCGTCATTCGGTCCATGCATAACTTGTTGTGGCTTCTCCTCCGCATCATGGGTGAGTCAACCCAAATCCAGGTGTGTGACAACGGTGTGAGGTAGCCGAAACGGGGAGCACCACAGATGTGAATAGACATGCTAACAGTTTCTCAGGTCACACGAAGTCTTAGACATGCCATCTCTAGTGGTAACTTTGATAATTATTTTGCAATCTAATCCAACTAACACATTTTGCGTATCAGCGTTAAATTTCGTGAGGGCTTTACACGTCTAATATCATAGGACAAATCCGGACGGAGTGGGATGCGAGCATTATTGGGTAACGCAGCAAACTACTCTAATCGATGGGTAGTCTCTCTGCAAATGCAAAAGTCGCAACGAATTCCAGATTCTATCATACCACGCAAGTTAGCGAAAGCGTGTAATTTAGTTAGCACAACTAAGAGATGCCGTAAATGGGGTCAGACAGTGACTGAGTTTGGATGGACAACGGTCGATTCTCTCCAATTCGAACGATAGTGTGGTTCATCACTTGCCAATTCTCTTAAGCTTTATATTATATCGCTCCAAATAAAATTGCAGAGGCATTATTCTTGGATCCTCTGATGAAACGCATTAAATCGCTCTTCACCGCATTGGTATTGCTTTTGCAAAGTTGAACTACTGACCCGAAGCATGTGCAGTCAAATCTCCAAAACATACGCCTGACCACGCTTCTAGCAGTTCTTCTCATTTCAAATGCGAATTCCCTCTCTGCTACTTTAGATTTTAAACAAGAATGAAAACTGTACTTTGATGTATAGAATCTGTTTTGGCATCGCTAGCCTTCGGTTGGGTAAAGGCGGTGCCACCATGATGGCACAACATCGTGATGATCGCTTTATGAAGTTGTCCTAAGTGGGACTTCGTCATTCTCTGACTTATGTTAGACCCTATTTAGTGCACACGCATGCAGCCATTTCTGCTGCAATCAAGCCTATACACACTTAAAACCACATTGATACTCGGCGATACAGCTCAGACATCTTTCTGCGAGGGAGAAGCAACTGTTCGCAGCAGTTATATCCACTAAAATAAAAGAAAAGCATTGCTGCTGTCTTGGGTTTGTCCGTTAGAGTGCAGAAACTTCTTTCCGTTGTTTGAAAAGCGAATTCAGGTCAAAAATATGAGGAATTCAGCTCAAGTCTAACGAAAAATAGTCAAGTCTGGTATATTGAGCATTGTCAAGGCATGTATCTCATCCACCTCCAGCCATTACCATCGCAATCCAACCGAATTCCAAGCTGTCGCATCTAACATCCGCTTGTTTTCCTATTCCTAAAGGGTTATTTTTCGCGTCTTAGTCTATTTCCTTTTCTTGTACACCCAGATCGTTCATTTTGCATTGCAGCTCCCACTGGCTTTGATCTTCACGAACAAATTTCTAAATGTTGCTGCAGGCATTCTATTTGGCACGTGAAACTCGACACCTCTACGCACTCAGTCTAATTCCACACGTGTAATAACGTTCCTCTGACCAACCTTTCAATGCGTGCACCCCCTTCATTCTTAGTTGGGGTCAACGTACATTGGGTGTCAATTGATGACTGTGCGCGTGGTTGTATTCCCCGCCACTTCTCACAGCTGGTGTGTCGTCAACGCAACGACACGAGGTGGTCACATTTCAACGCTGCTGTTTTTATTCCTTTACCCAGGCTTATTCATCAGGACTAAAGTTGTAACACAGAGAGATACATAAATGAAGTTAGAGCCAATTCAAAGTTTATTTATGCAAATTAGTGCTAATTGTCGTTTTGTGTTTCAATTCAAGATGAGAACAACCATGTGCGGCCAGATCATTTTCTTTCATTTACGGTGTTTAAATGCACAGATACCACCAAGAAATCTGCTCGTTTGACAGGGACCTAGTTGCGGCGACACCACTGGTTACCATGGTTTGGCGCTGATGCTCTAGGCACTAAGGAGCACGGCTTTTGTGCGTCACATTGCAGGCCAATTGGAAGAGACAGTTTTGTCCAGAGTGGGGTGTTAACTAATGTGATCGGCTGAGGAGTCGATATCAACACCAGTCGTGTAATTTAGCGCAAAAGATTTGCCTGCATTTGTGAGATAAAATCATTTTAATAAGTTGGTGGATGCCAGTGTGCCTGCACTGATTATTAAAGCAAATATCACAGACAACACGACTTTTGGCAAGTGGATTAATGGGGCATTGTAGATACGTAAATAGATCTTTGTATATCTTAGTGTGGCTAGACATCATGTTCCCAACTATTGCAAAATTTTCTGCTTACCCTTAATGTAACAATTTGGGCTATGCTAACCTTTTCTTCGTAGCCGATTTTCTTCCCTTGTGCATCCAGACAGTCTATTTTACACTGCGGATCCCGAAACCTGCGATTCTCTCTTACCAGTCGATTTCCATAATCGCGCACACTCGAACTGATTTCGCACGTAGTGAAAAAAGTTATCCTGACCAAATCGGTGATGTGTGCGCCCATCCTCCCCTTTGTTATGGTCAACGCACATGGAGTCAAGTCGCGAGTTCGCACGTTGCTTTGCTCACCATCACCTCTCCCACCTGGTGTGTTGTCCATGCTACGGTTGAAGCGGTGACGTGATGACCATTACTCGCCCCTCCCACCATGCCTTGTGCCAGATTTTCATACATCTGGTCACTGAATCGGTGTGATTACCATAGCATATGAAATGCAAGAATCTAGAGCTTTTATCACCCATAACTCAGTTTGCTTTCCACCGTCTACCCTCGTATACTGTTTAAGCCAAAGGAACCTAACTCCTGTTTTGGTGCAAATTCTTTCAATCTTGCTGCAGACAGCGAATACTTGACGAGGAAGTATAGAGTAGGCAAGACAGATACAACATCAAATAGTCTGTTTTAAACATTGACGACATTCACATGAAACTCACTAATGTCCGCTAGCAAGTGCTCCACACAGAGGTATGGGAAAACTTATCAATTATGCTTTTAGTTCTTTGCCTGAGCCCTCTCACCCAAGTTATAATTCTTAATAAACAGAAATGCCGAAATGAAGTTAGAATCAGTTTAAAGACTAGTGAAACAAATCGGAAATTATTCGTTTTTAATTTCCGCATTTTGGCTGAAGGTTGGCTTAAGTGAAAGTCAACGTTCCCGCCTAAGAGATCATTTTCCTTTCTCTTGAGTCGTTACAACGCACAGGTATCATCAGGGGAGTTGCGGTCTGATGTTGGTGCGCCGACTACTGAGGGCAATGACTTGCGCGTCGTGTCGCAGACCAATCAGCGGAAGCAGTTTTACCCAAGGTAGTGCGCAAACAAATGAGATTGGGTGAGGAATCAATGCCAACGCCAGTCGTCATTTCGACGGCAGCCATTTAATTGCATCTGTGAGACGAACTGAATTATGCTGCTTTGCTTGAGATCATGGCGTAAAACATCCTTGAGACATGAGGTCAATACAATTTGCCAGAAATCGGACCAACATTCGTGCATTGGAACTCAACAAAACTTCTAGAATTGTGAGGATTGGCAGTTCTAAAAGATGACTCAAGTAAAAGGAGGGTTACACTGGTCTCCTACCATAGGCTTTTGATTACTCTTATCCACTTGACTGATTTAAGCTCCAAGAAGGAATTGTCTGCAATGTTATTAATTGCTCGGCGCAATTCATTGGCAAAGTTGATATTTGTAATTTGGTGGGAGGTGCCTATGAATAAGTAGGAGGAGGTAAAGAGTGGTGCTGAATGAGCCTAGACAAAAGCCCTAAAGTTAGGTCACTTCGAACCTTATTACGATAAAATTGCTGATTTTTAATTCTGCTAGCTGCATTTGCTGTAAATGCAGTCCCTTAAATCGTTGCAGTAAACCTTGCCGACTTTTCTACTGCTTGTTTAACAGTTTACTTTAATACAACTTCATTGCCACAGCTTGAATGTGGGTTTAATGAACAAATTCCTTTAGAGAATTTACTTTTTCATCCTTCCCATCAACCCATGTCCTCGTCCCCTTTTTGCCGATCGGCCAAGTCGAAGCGCTTTCACAGCTTCATGCTCCACCTGTCAATCCTCGTTCCTTGATAGCGCCCTATGTTCCTTGTCAGTCCCTTCCACAACAGCCTAGTAGAGTTGGCCTGCGAGCCTCCGATTGCCTTCCCTCCTATCACTACCTGTTTTCNGAGATACATGCCTTGACAATGCTCAATATACCAGACTTGACTATTTTTCGTTAGACTTGAGCTGAATTCCTCATATTTTTGACCTGAATTCGCTTTTCAAACAACGGAAAGAAGTTTCTGCACTCTAACGGACAAACCCAAGACAGCAGCAATGCTTTTCTTTATTTTTAGTGGACATAACTGCTGCGAACAGTTGCTTCTCCCTCGCAGAAAGATGTCTGAGCTGCATCGCTGAGTATCAATGTGGTCTTAAGTGTGTATAGGCTTGATTGCAGCAGAAATGGCTGCATGCGTGTGCACTAAATAGGGTCTAACATAAGTCAGAGAATGACGAAGTCCCACTTAGGACAACTTCATAAAGCGATCA
Source organism: Taenia hydatigena (assembly GCA_036345935.2). Taxonomy (NCBI): domain Eukaryota; kingdom Metazoa; phylum Platyhelminthes; class Cestoda; order Cyclophyllidea; family Taeniidae; genus Taenia; species Taenia hydatigena. The sequence continues at coordinate 1,050,171 of JADWOT020001577.1, forward strand.
TCACGATGTTGTGCCATCATGGTGGCACCGCCTTTACCCAACCGAAGGTTAGCGATGCCAAAACAGATTCTATACATCGAAGTACAGTTTTCATTCTTGTTTCGAATCTAAAGTAGCAGAGAGGGAATTCGCATTTGAAATGAGAAGAACTGCTAGAAGCGTGGTCAGGTGTATGTTTTGGAGATTTGACTGCACATGCTTCGGGTCGGTAGTTCAACTTTGCAAAAGCAATACCAATGCGGTGAAGAGCGATGTAATGCGATTCAACAGAGGATCCAAGAATAATGCCTCTGCAATTTTATTTGGAGCGATATAATATAAAGCTTAAGAGAATTGGCAAGTGATGAACCACACTATCGTTCGAATTGGGGAGAATCGACCGTTGTCCATCCAAACTCAGTCACTGTCTGACCCCATTTACGGCATCTCTTAGTTGTGCAAAATAAATTACACGCTTTCGCTAGCTTGCGTGGTATAATAGAATCTGGACTTCGTTGTGACTTTTGCATTTGCAGAGAGACTTCCCATCGGCTAGAGTAGTTTGCTGCGTTACCCAATAATACTCGCATCCCACTCCGTCCGGATTTGTCCTATGATATTAGACGTGTAAGGCCCTCACGAAATTTAACGCTGATACGCAAAATGTGTCAGTTGGATTAGATTGCGAAATAATTATCAAAGTTACCACTAGAGCTGGCATGTCTAAGACTTCGTGTGACCTGAGAAACTGTTAGCATGTCTATTCACATCTGTGGTGCTCCCCGTTTCGGCTACCTCACACCGTTGTATCACACCTGGATTTGGGTTGACTCACCCATGATGCGGAGGAGAAGCCACAACAAGTTATGCATGGACCAAATGACGCGTTTAATTTTTTTGGAAAGACACAAAGGACGTTCCGGTAATCGTGTAATAGGTGGCAGCAAAACCTGTCCATTAGGTGCAAAATCTATTCAAAGCATTTTTCTCCTTCACCGCCACCCGGCTAAAGATGCCACGCATTCACCGAGTCAGCGGTGATCAAAGTATGCAATCTTATTTGACAATGTATTGCAAGTGCTGCAGAGAGCCAAAATATGTTAGCAACCATCTGCTAGTAGACCAACTTATCATGACCCAATTTAGGCAAAGTTGCATCCATGGCCCCTGGGGTGCCTTGAGATGAAAGCTTAGACACTTCTTGCCTACACAAAAAGGATAGAATTGCGCGAATTATTTTATATCTAACCCCTCCAATGTCACGCACAAAGCCAATCGACTTAGTCCTCTTCCTTGCATACTCCTGACTTCTTGCCTACTTTGATTATGCTGTAGTCAGCTAGCAGCCCCACTTCCACTTCTCATGTATAGAGACGCTATTCTCATTGTTTGAGTTATTTGCCCGCCCAACAAAGTGCCGCAGATCGTGGACAAGCTACAGCACTTTCGTGAAAATCGCAGGTCGTTGGCAGCGCCTCCTCCAGTTTCACCCTCCACACTACTTCCTGAAGTGGTACCTACATTAATAGTTTCCATGCGTTGCGTTGCTTGTCAGTACGTCTAAATTTCCTCTTTTTGGCTAAGCCAAACAAGCTCTTCCCTATTTTTAGGTTGCGTCCATTGTGATACTATCCTAAGCGCCAAGGTGCAACCGCAGCCACTTATAGTTGCACTACAAAAGGAAGAGGCCTCAGAGTTGTGCTGATGCAGACAGTTGAGGTCCGCACAGATGTAGGCAATGCAAATGCTCCATTTGATTCATTCTCGCAGAGCGATCAAGCATTACAACATGAACCGGGACTACCTAGTTTCAATTCTGATATGGCGTTGAGGTGGCAATGTACTTCAAGTAAATTCATTGACAGTGGCCTCTCACCGACATGGCCCCATGGAATTACTGCTCCCATTTCAATGGAAAGCAGGGAGGTTTGTGAAATCGATAGTCTCCCGCATAGATATGCTGAGGTGTACAATGGCTTACTTGGATACCTACGAATTCTTGTTAATCCACTTACTCAAAATCCTATTGCCTTCGGCGGTTTCCATATTACAATTATCATCAGGCTTATTGGAAAATGCGGATGCATCAAATGCCTGCCGCCGAAATGACGACTGGCGTTGGCATTGATTCCTCACCCAATCTCATTTGTTTGCGCACTACCCTGGGTAAAACTGCTTCCGCTAATTAGCCTGCAAAAATGACGCGCAAAAGTCATTGCCCTCAGTAGTCGGTGCACCAACACCAGAATGCAACTTCCTTGATGATACCTGTGCGTTGCAACGACTCAAGAGAAAGGAAAATGAACTCTTAAGCGGGAACGATGACTTTCACTTAAGCCCACCCTCAGTTAAAATATGAACATTGGCGACAAATTAGCTCCGATTTGTTTCAATAGTCTTTGAATTAATTCTAACTTCATTTTGGCATTTCTGTTTATTAGAATTTAGCTAAGGCAAGAGAACTCAAGCGGCACCGCCTTTACCCGGCCAAAGGCTGGCAATGCCAAAACAGATTCTAAACATCCAAGTACAGTTTTCATTCCTGTTTAAAATTTAAAGCGGCAGGGAGGGAATTCACATTTGAAATGAGAAAAACTGCTTAAAGCGTGGTCAGGCGTGTTTTGGAGATTTGACTGCACATGCTTCGGGTCGGTAGTTCAACTCTACAAAAGCAATAACTTTGCGGTAAAGAGCGATGCGATGCGTTTCGGCAAAGGACCCCAGAATAATGCCCCTGTAATTTTATTTGAAGCAATATAATATAGAGCATAGAAGAATTGACAAGTGAATTCGGGAGAACCGGCCGTTGTCCATCCAAACTCAGTCACTGTCTGACCCTATTTACGGCATCTCTTATTTGTGCAAACTGAATTGCACGCCCTTGCTTACCCGCGTGGTATGGTAGAATGTAGACTTCGTTGCGACTTTGCATGTGCAGAGAGACTTCCCCTCAGCTAGAGTAGTTAGCCGCGTTACCCGATAATAATAATCGCATCCCACACCGTCCGGATTTGTTCTATGATATTGGAGGTGTATAGCCCTCACGAAATTTAACACTAAATCGCAAAATGTAGTAGCTGGATTAGATCGCAAAATAATTACCAAAGTTGCCACTAGAAATGGCATGTATAAGACTATGTGTGACCTGAGAAACTGTTAGCGTGTCTATTCACATCTGCGGTTCTCCCCGTTTCGGCTACCTCACACCGTTGTATCACACCTGGATTTGGGTTGACTCACCTATGGTGCAGAAAGAAGTCACAACAAGTTATGCATGGGCCGAATGACGCGTTTAATTTTTTTGTAAAGACACAAGGGACGTTTCGGTAATCGTGTAATAGGTGGCAGCAAAACCTGTCCATTAGGTGCAAAATCTATTCAATGCATTTTTCTCCCCCACCACCACCCGGTTAAAGATGTCACGCATTCACCGAGTCAGCGGTGATCAAAGTATGCAATCTTATTTGACAATGTATTGCAAGTGCTGCAGAGAGCCAAAATAAGTTAGCAATCATCTGCTAGTAGACCAACTTATCGTGACAGGGTGAATCGGTGTTAAAGTAATTTTGAGTTTGTTAATCTTAGGGCATCATTGATGATTTGATGCAATCCCTTTTAGAATAGAGGCTAATGTCAACAGCAGGCCCCGAATCCCAAACCACGAAAGCGGAATGACTTACTGATGGATCGGCGTAAACTGCACAAATTTCGAGAAGATAGTAATTGCGATGCACAACTGACTCGTACCAATTCTAAACCCGTGTCCCTAGACCTTACAAGCAGCTGCAGTTGCGAATCATCCCATTCAGATCTAGGCACTCCCCAAATGACCTGACTCTAGGCTGGAAGAGCACATCATTGAATAGCGTCAGCCATTTCATCCCACTGCACGCCTCACTCATATTTAAGTTATTGTTATCCATTATTCAAAAGTATAAACACAGGCTCTGCGAGACTTGCACACGTTTATTCACTGAGAAGCGCCATAAAGCAAGCACGTTTGAATAAGTAACTTGAATTGATATGTCGCTAAAATTTGGAGCTCATCAGTGCGTTGATTTTGAGAGGAAGAAACGCTCAGTGTTTTCTCTCAAGTAGCTGAGTTGATTGTGCTGAAGTCGTATGCCGTGTTGCCGGCAGTGGTGGTGGGGACATCAATTGGAACGGTCTCTGTAGCATGAGTGGATGACGGACACTTCGCAAGGTGTCGGGTGAGCAAACTACGACGGCTAAATGATGCAGTACAGCGGGGACAGAGCCAGCGCTTCACATCCATGTGTGTCTGCAAGTGCGCCCGCAGATTCGAACGATCTGCAAAGGCGCGTTGGCAGGTGAAACAGACGAAGGGCTTCTCGCCTGTGTGCGTGCGCTCGTAACCCTGAAGAAGCCATTTGCGTGAGCATGCCTTATCACAAAAGCGACATTTCCATGACCGTGAGTGACTCTGTCTATGCGTATGCAGAGAGGCAGCGCTTTTGTATGCTCTTCCGCACTCTTGGCACTTCCATTTCGGTCGCGCTTCTTCGTCCACTCCCTCGGCATTCACATCACTGGGATTTGTAGGATAGTCGATATTGTTGTTTTTCCTGTCGTTGTCATTCATCGCATCTTTGTTTTTGTATTGAGAGACCTCGCTATTCGGTAAGCTGGAGGCAGCATCATTGGGTTCAACAACAGTTGTACTTTTGAACATGTCAATTATGCCAAGCAGAATCGCTGAGAGCATGTTGAGAGACAAGGGAAGGCAGTCGCGGGTCTGCAGACCAAGTGTACTAGGCAGTGTTGAAAGGCAGTATTGAGGAAGCTGAGACGGCATCAAAGGGTTAGAATTGGCAGGTAGAGAGTGAATCTGTGGGAGCGCTTCAATGGGATAGATCAAGGAAAGAGGTGATGGGGATACAGGATGCGAGGCCGGATGTGTAGGGCAATCTTTCGAAAGATTCTCTCCATTGCACCCGTATTCACGTTGAGATGACTTTGATGCGTTGAAGTAGTGTGCCGATGGAGTGGAAGAAGTGTTGGCAGAATTCAATGTGGTGGCTGTTGAATTTGATGAGAGTATCGAGGACATGGCATAGGAGTTGGATTGTGTTGATCCACAATTGTGAATTTCTTTTTCTTTGTCTGTAAAGCATGTTGGCTTTAGGGACGCTTGGGTGGCAGACGACAGCTCCAGAATGCCTGCTATGGAGAAATCTAAGAGAAATGGAACAAATTTTTATGTGGATGTAAGCAAAACCCAACTAATTATGATGCGTGGACTTAAGCAAGACTGCATCTGACTGACAAAAAGGCAGAACGAATGCTGACAAAGATGGAGTGAAAAGGCATCTTACCGTATTTCATGGTCGAGGGGCGTCCGATGAGAGCAGTGGGGCATTGTTTGGCCTTATATATTGCATACTCGAATCTCATTGGTTTGACCCTCTACGACTCATTGGTCAATAGTGAGTGGTTTGGATTCATAAGCACGAACAATTATTAGAATTGATCCATCTCGTCGGGTGATATAAAAGACAAATCAAATGCTGTAAAAGTTTGATTTTAGTCCACTGATCTTTGCTACATGGTTTGGGATGCAACACGTCTCCGCATCTGCGTATCCACGGTTGACGCCTGCGGCTGTGCGTCAGTGGGAGCGTTCAAGAATCATTGCAATGTCTGCAATCCTTTGTCAGCATATGAATGTCTTTGCCCCATACTTTTCATCGCTAATAAAAATTAGTGCATTATTACAGCTGACATCAGCGATCGACTTGACAGATGAGCTTGGAGCGAGGCTTTTAATTTTAAAGGACTCTTTTAAAATGCAATTACTTGAACACCCCAATGCAGCAATGTTGAAATGTTTTCTGCTGTCTGTCGATTTTAACCACCTTAATTCAAGGCAGTGGATGCGGTAGTGGAGCTATCTATCATGAGACCTTTAGTCAGTGCAGAGTTTGCTTAGTTGACACCACTTCACCGTTCTCAGGAGTAACGGCACTTTGTGCGAACAACAAATAGGACTGCCAATCACTATGTAGTGCCTAGAAACTTGGTGGCTCGCAACCAATGGAATCATCCCTTATCCAAATAGCTCTATGCTAACGCCTCCAAAAATCTGTTGAACCTTGAAATTTTTTAGCATGAAATAGCGCTCGCCTTCATAAACTCTTCCATCATAAGGCTGTTTTAGTATTGACAAGATGTCGTGAGCTGATCCACATAAACTGAAAGCAAGGTGTCGACTGACTTCTAAGGTGTGGAATGGATTGAGCCATTCACTACTTGTGGGTGCATAAGTAAGTGCTCAAACAGTGGTGTAGAGCTTTCGATTGCATGTTTTTTCACCATTGCTTTTGGTTGGGCTAATCGCCTCCATCCCATTGCTCTTGGCCGCAGTCGACTTCGTGAGCCCTTTTTACCATCCATATGCAACATAGCACACTGAATACGTGAGAGAGTGATTCCTTCCCATTGAGCATGTACAGGTGATGGAATCACAAATGGAGCGATTTATCTCATATCGACAAGTCACAATGATGGCTTGCAGCCTCAGCGCCTGTGAAGTAATGCGCTAACTGGGCTTGAGTAAAGATATGTAGCAATGCGTTTGTGTGAGTAAAGAGCAACCATTCTTTATACCGTTCTCAAGAATACAAATAATTTAATTGAATAAAAAGCTATAAGAATGGATGTGCAGCATCCATTTTATGAGTTGGCTTTACGTTGCCGTTTTACTGGCACTTCTTTGATGACAAGTTCTTTCCCACTACATCACTTTTTATAATTCGGTCGACAATCTGTAGTCCACTGCTTGTGCCCCATTCTAGTCTGCCTGCGGAAAGGTCTGGTAGTGATGATTCACTCATCAACTTTAGGCTATTCCCAGAACATACACATTTCAAATGGGCTAACGATTCTAACAATGGTCCTGCATTTTTACTGTTTTATTCAGTCTGTAACCCATTTTTGATCTCTTGGAATTTCGTCTAGTCGAAAATCCTAGATATTTACAATTTTGCTACCTTCTCTGCAGAACAGGTGTCGCTAATTTAGTCAAAAGTTTTGGCAGTTCTCAAAATGGCAAGTTGGACTTACCTGTTTGAGTGCATAAATGCACAGACATTCAAGCCAGTTGTCGGAGGCTCTCCTAATTTGATACTCATCGCATAGTGTCATCTACACTCTGCTGATGTAGCATGACCGTGTATGCTTTACAAACCAATTTTCATTTGATTCTAAAGCACTAGAGAAGTCTCTGCCTGTGATGTGTACGTGCTTTTGAGGATGTACGGGATTGACCAACAAAACTAATCTTTGAGGAGCAAATGGAATGATATGTTTAATTTTGTTGGTTAATTGCTCAAAGCTCACTTGTTATGTGCTTTGTCGGAAAACTCTTCTATCTCGGAGGCAAGAACTTTGATTCGAGATTCAGGAGTGATGCACAAGATGGCGGAAAAATCCAAGCGAAGTAGTAGACAGAGATTCATGCTGAGCACTGATGCACTGCCCTTAGTTGGTCTCTAATGGGTGATTCTCTCCCAATTTTTAAATAGACGAACATTACTTTGGCTGTCCTTTGACGGATTCTGAATAATCCTCTGGCACTATTTACGGCTACACCGCTTGATACTTTGTGAATGGTTTGCAATAGCTGGTGCAATTATAATGAGTAGAAGAGGGATTATCTGTGAACAGAGGAGCCTTCTCTGAGGAATGGCGTTTCACGGTAAAGTGAATGCCTATCCTTAGAATTCAGGCAAACTTTTAAATCGCTGACCTACTCAAAAGAATTCTGCGTTCGCAGGGCGCGTCGCTTGATGTAGCTTCTCCTCCGAACCCATGTGACTTGGTTGAAGCTAATGGGTGCAGTAATAAAACGACACAAAGCGATTCGGGTCATAAGGGTTTTGTCCCACTTATTCTCTTTTTAAATGTCATGCCAAAGCCAACAGCGTATCACGCATGGCGTTGATCCAATGGGCTAACAGGAGCAAGACTATTTCTGTTCATCCACTGAGCTAAATTCCATGGGCATTGCTGCGGTTTAGACAAGGAGGACTTGTAAGAGAAGCGACGATAATTTGTCTCACTTTATTTACAGTAAAACACTATTTTCCTAAGCATTTGCACAGTTTCATGTCTTCTGCTTTGTCACTTGCGCCATACATTTTACTATGCACACCACTAATTGCCAAATGTGATCATAATGTACACATCCGGTGTTGACAACAGGAATTCCATCGCGTGTGCTTCTGCAGGCTACACATTGTTGATTTACCATCCGTGCATTCACTCACATGCAACTTTCGAGCACTCAGTAGATACGGCTACTAAACGCGTTCTGCAACATTCAAGTTTACCTTATGTTGTGCAACTTTATCACAGCGCAAGTAGACAATTTGCACAATAGAACATTTTGTGAAGAGAGAGTCAGTGTTTGAGGTGAAGAGGTACATTGACGTGGACATGCGTGAGGGTCTCGTGGTATGAGACTGCCTTAGAAAGTCGAGAATTTGGATGATGATGATGATTACAAAACTGTCGATTTTAACGCTAAAATCTAAAGAGGGTACAAAAAGAGAACAGGAACAGGTGACTACAAACAATGAACCCACCAAATAGTTTCTACTCAGAAGGCGGAATGAGGAGCGATGTCTGAGAAGGAATTGAATGTGAAACCGGGACTGGTAATTTAAACAAGAAAACCGATTTTTTGCATCTTGTGGACGACTGGAGCTCTGAGCTATGTCAAAAGCTCTTGCTCAGCAAATTTGTGCTTTGGCAAAGCATACTCTACATAAACACTACAGCTTATTCGTCTTCCAAAAATAATGGAACTAATTTATGTCCTCCCAATGTCGCATCTCAACAGGTTCAGTTGGTGCGAGATGCGTGTACGAAGGAATGCGAATGAATGAGAGTTCCAAACAATGCGTGTCTTGACCGTTGACTAATGGTGACATGACTTAGGATATGCTCTTCTAAAAGACGTGATAAATTCAATTCGCTTTTGATCATGCTCCTGATCTCTCGCAAAATCAGGTGGCACGCAGATCAGTGGATTCTTCTCCATATAAGGGTATGGTCGAATGTATTTTTCGATGCATTATAGAAGAATACTGCAACCAGTGAAAGGAACTGTCACTTTTGAAGTTTCATGGGTGGTTAAATTAGGATAAATGGTAAATGGGATGGCTTGGTTAACAAATTTATTTTATCCCACGTTATTTTTAGGTTTTTGATAGGATTTGAAAGTCACAGAGTGCTAACTCTTTCCTTTGTGCGTTAGTGACTGGATAAGCAGTCATGAACAAGTTCATTGACTCATGTGCTAGTATATTACTGCACTGTTGTTAACATTGCTTTTTCAATTAATTGCCCAGTCTGCTTTTAGTTATTGTGCTCCAAGTGTACTCCGAATTCAAAAGAATCCGACACATTAGGACACTGCCTCTTACTGATCGTGATGAATGGGCCGGGAGAAGCATTCAAATAGTGCGAAGGCCCTTATCATGCGCTCCACGCAATGCTATTTTATCCAATGCGATGGTATGTAGATGGGCATCGCTTGAATTCACTAAATGAACGAATCAAGATCCTTGGTGTGACGATGCCTACCAAAACCCGCTGGGTTTACTCATGTCCTCCTTTGGCTGATTTTACTTGCCCATAATGAATGTCGGGCAAACGGAAAGTGGGTTCATAATCCAAAGGGAGTGGTAATGGAGAGAGACAATGGCCTGTTCGCTTCCAAGTAGCATCCACACGCGTGCGTTTAGAAGACGAAAATAAAATATTATGCTAAATGTCGATAGTCATTTAGGCCAAAGCATTTAAGCCAAAAAAGTAATCAGAGTTACAATCGCGTGAAATACGTACCGTTCTCTGTTCTCGCCCTGTCCAACCACTATCACACATGACGATGTGTGCAGTGATAAATAACTCAGCGAATCAATGCTCAGTTAGTGCGAGATTTAAACTATACAAACGGTTGAAGGACGACCAAATACCAGACAATAATAATCTTTCTTCAGAGTTACAAGCTCTTTCCAAAAACGAACGTCCAGCGTGTGGAACATCTGGTCTGGAATATTCAGCACTGCAGAACCCGTAATGAGTCAATATATGAGACGAGCCTGTGCTGTAGTATACACGAGTAAGTTATTTTACAACTTTAGAAGCATCAAACCGTGAGCAAACTCTAAGCGTAGAAATAGCTCCCACTACTTTGTTCATCGCAGATAAAGCAAAGATTGTGCTGAGTTTAGAATGCGCCTCAATGAAATATGAGATTACTTGAGTCGCATTGACGCATTTAATGGGACACACTTGCGGGAGTTAGCTCCGGCATCGCATCAAGCCTTTAAACGCCAAAAGCTGGACGTCTTGCAAACCGTACACCTTTTCAGTTTGCTTTTCCTTAAAACTCCTCACTACACAATGTTTTATGCCCTGACGTAGGCTCTCGAGGGGCTTTGTCTTAACTGAATTCGGGTTGATGACTGATTCTCGTTGAATGAGGGTCCCAGTCGTGTCTCACAACTAATTTGTGGCCATTTAATGTGTCGCTGTTATAATTTGATTGAATTGTTTGCAACTCTTTATCTGGGCACTGATTCTGTGCTCCTATCTAGTTGTATTCTCCCCCATTTTGAATCTACTCATGTCTCAACTAAACTCGCACACACACATACACACATACACCTGACCATCCGATTCGGCTTCATTCTACGACAAGCAAGAATAGTAGTCAGCGCCTTCTTAACTCCCATGGGCCAATTTCTAGCATTACCTACACTGCAATCCGTAGCAAAAGCTGTGGAGCTCTAATAACTTGACATGCAACCCTTTGCAGTACAAAATAGAGCCTTCTCAAGGCATAAAGCCTAAAGTAGGCTAACTAAGCATTTTGGTTCATTGGTTAGAGACACGTTTAAGGCTATAACGAGGGGAATGCACAAAATGGCAATGAAGAAATAAGCTATATGATAGAATCAATTGTTAAGCTGACCTTAATGAAAGAGCAACGTAATGGAATCGGGTGACTTGAAATTGGGCCGTATGTTTCACACTACAGATGCCAGCTACGATCGTTTAAATATTAAACAACGTCCTGATCCGCGCAGGCAAGAAGTGGCGAATCGGAGGTTCTAATACAAGGCGGGGGGCAACAAAATTTTATTGCTCTTATATAAACGTGTAGAACTCAGCAGCTACTTTAGTGCTAGACGGAGAGTGAAACTCGAGAATCGTTCAAAGTAAAAGGGATTGAGTGAAAGTTGGCGCAAAAAGTACTCATACAATTATCCACCCGATTAGACAACAACAACACATACATCTGCACCACATCTGTTCGTTTACCTTAAGTTTTGATCACCTACTTTTCGTGATTCTCACGCGAGTCAGGCACCAGCCTGTTTTGAGTTTTTGTGGATCAGCTCACGACATCTTGTCAATACTAAAACAGCCTTATGATGGAAGAGTTTATGAAGGCGAGCGCTATTTTATGTTAAAAAATTTCAAGGTTCAACAGATTTTTGGAGGCGTTAGCATAGAGCTATTTGGATAAGGGATGATTCCATTGGTTGCGAGCCACCAAGTTTCTAGGCACTACATAGTGATTGGCAGTTCTATTTGTTGTTCGCACAAAGTGCCGTTACTCCTGAGAACGGTGAAGTGGAGTCAACTAAGCAAACTCTGCACTGACTAAAGGTCTCATGATAGATAGCTCCACTACCGCATCCACTGCCTTGAATTAAGGTGGTTAAAATCGACAGACAGCAGAAAACATTTCAACATTGCTGCATTGGGGTGTTCAAGTAATTGCATTTTAAAAGAGTCCTTTAAAATTAAAAGCCTCGCTCCAAGCTCATCTGTCAAGTCGATCGCTGATGTCGGCTGTAATAATGAACTAATTTTTATTAGCGATGAGAAGTATGGGGCAAAGACATTCATGTGCTGACAAAGGATTGCAGGCATTGCAATGATTCTTGAAAGCTCCCACTGACGCACAGCCGCAGGCGTCAACCGTGGATACGCAGATGCGGAGACGTGTTGCATCCCAAACCATGTAGCAAAGATCAGTGGACTAAAATCAAACTTTTACAGCATTTGATTTGTCTTTTATATCACCCGACGAGATGGATCAATTCTAATAATTGTTCGTGCTTATGAATCCAAATCACTCACTATTGACCAATGAGTCGTAGGGGGTCAAACCAATGAGATTCGAGTATGCAATATATAAGGCCAAACAATGCCCCACTGCTCTCATCGGACGCCCCTCGACCATGAAATACGGTAAGATGCCTTTTCACTCCATCTTTGTCAGCATTCGTTCTGCCTTTTTATCAGTCAGATGCAGTCTTGCTCAAGCCCACGCATCATAAGTAGTTGAATTTTGCTTACATCCACATCAAATTTTATCCCGTTTCTCTTAGACTTTTCCATAGCAAGCATTCTGGAGCTGCCGTCTGCCACCCAAAGGTCTCCAAAGCCAGTATGCTTTAGCGACAAGGACAAAGAAATTCATAATTGTGGATCGACACACTCCAACCTCTTTGCCATGTCCTCGATACTCTCATCAAATTCAACAGCCGCCACATTAAATTCCGCTAACACTTCTTCCACTCCATCGGCACACTACTTCAACGCATCAAAGTCATCTCAACGTGAATACGGGTGCAATGGAGAGAATCTTTCGAAAGATTGCCCCACACATCCGGCCTCGCAACCCGTATCCCCATCACCCCTTTCCTTGATCAATCCCATTGAAGCGCTCCCACAGATTCACTCTCTACCTACCAATTCTAACCCTTTGATGCCGTCTCAGCTTCCTCAATACTGCCTTTCAACACTGCCTAGTAAACTTGGTCTGCAGAACTTCGACTGCCTTCCCTTGTCTCTCGACATGCTGTCAGCGATTCTGCTTAGCATAATTGACAAGTTCAAAAGAACAACTGTTGTCGAACCCAATGATGCTGCCTCCAGCTTACCAAATATCGAGGTCTTTCAACACAAAAACAAAGATGCGATGAATGACGACGACAGGAAAAACAACAATATCGACTATCCTACAAATTCCAGTGATGTGAATGCCGAAGAAGTGCACGAAGAAGCGCGACCGAAATGGAAGTGCCAAGAGTGCGGAAGAGCATACAAAAGCGCTGCCTCTCTGCATACGCATAGACAGAGTCACTCACGGTCATGGAAATGTCGCTTCTGTGATAAGGCATGCTCACGCAAATGGCTCCTTCAGGGTCACGAGCGCACGCACACAGGCGAGAAGCCCTTCGTCTGTTTCACCTGCCATCGCGCCTTTGCGGATCGTTCGAATCTGCGGGCGCACTTGCAGACACACACGGATGTGAAGCGCTGGCGCTGCCCCTGCTGTGCTGCATCATTTAGCCGTCGTAATTTGCTCACCCGACACCTTGCGAAGTGTCCGTCATCCACTCATGCTACAGAGACCGTTCCAATTGATGTCCCCACCACCACTGCCGGCAACACGGCATACGACTTCAGCACAATCAACTCAGCTACTTGAGAGAAAACGCTGAGCCTTTCTTTCTCTCAAAATCAACGCGCTGATGAGCTCCAAATTTTAGTGACATATCAATTCAAGTTGCTTATTCAAACGCGCTTATTTTATGGCGATTCTCAGTGAATAAATGTGTGCAAGTTTCGCAGGGCCTGTGTTTATACTTTTGAATAATGGATAACAATAACTTAAATATGAGTGAGGCGTGCAGTGGGATGAAATGGCTGATGCTATTCAATGATGTACTCTTCCAGCCTAGAGTCAGGTCATTTGGGGAGTGCCTAGATCTGAATGGGATGATTCGCAACTGCAGCTACTTGTAAGGTCTGGTGACACTGAGGTTTAGAATCGCATCGAGTCATTTGTGCAGTGCCATTACTATCTTCTCGAAATTTGTGCAGTTTACGCCGATCCATCAGTAAGTCATTCCGCTTTCGTGGTTTGGGATTCGGGGCCTGCTGTTGACTCCAGCCTCTATTCTAAAAGGGATTGCATCAAATCATCAATGATGCCCTAAGATTAACAAACTCAAAATTACTTTAACACCGATTCACCCTGTCACGATAAGTTGGTCTACTAGCTGATGGTTGCTAACTCATTTTGGCTCTCTGCAGCACTTGCAATACATTGTCAAATAAGATTGCATACTTTGATCACCGCTGACTCGGTGAATGCGTGCCATCTTTAACCGGGTGGTGGTGAGGGAGAAAAATGCATTGAATAGATTTTGCACCTAATGGACAGATTTTGCTGCCACCTGTTACACGATTACCGAAACGTCCCTTGTGTCTTCACAAACAAATCAAACGCGTCATTCGGCTCATGCATAACTTGTTGTGACATCTTTCCGCACCATAGGTGAGTCAACCCAAATCCAGGTGTGATACAACGGTGTGAGGTAGCCGAAACGGGGAGCACTACAGATGTGAATAGACGCGCTAACAGTTTCTTAGGTCACACGAGGTTTTGAACATGACGTTTCTGGTATTAACTTTGGTAATTATTTTGCAATCTAATCCAGCTACTACATTTTGCGATTCAGTGTTAAATTTCGTGAGGGCTATACACCTCCAATATCATAGAACAAATCCGGACGGTGTGGGATGCGATTATTATTATCGGGTAACGCGGCTAACTACTCTAGCTGAGGGGAAGTCTCTCTGCACATGCAAAGTCGCAACGAAGTCTACATTCTACCATACCACGCGGGTAAGCAAAAGCGTGCAATTTAGTTTGCACAAATAAGAGATGCCGTAAATAGGGTCAGACAGTGACTGAGTTTGGATGGACAACGGCCGGTTCTCACGAATTCACTTGTCAATTCTTCTATGCTCTATATTATATTGCTTCAAATAAAATTACAGGGGCATTATTCTGGGGTCCTTTGCCGAAACGCATTACATCGCTCTTTACCGCAAAGTCATTGCTTTTGTAGAGTTGAACTACCGACCCGAAGCATGTGCAGTCAAATCTCCAAAACACGCCTGACCACGCTTTAAGCAGTTTTTCTCATTTCAAATGTGAATTCCCTCCCTGCCGCTTTAAATTTTAAACAGGAATGGAAACTGTACTTGGATGTTTAGAATCTGTTTTGGCATTGCTAGCCTTTGGCCGAGTAAAGCGGTGCCGCCATGATGGCACAACATCTTGATAATCACTTAATGAAGTTGTCCTAAATGGGACATCGTCATTCTCTGACCTATGTTTGGCTTTGTTAGCGCACACGCACGCAGCCATTTCTGATGCAATCAAGCATATACACACCTAAAATACATAGACACTCAGCGATACAGCTCAAATATCTTTCTACGAAGATGTAACTGTTCGTAGCAGTTACATCCACTAAAAATAAGGAAAAGCATTGCTGCTGTCTCGGCTTTGCCCATTGGAGTGCAGAAATTCATTTCCGTTGTTTGAAAAGCGATTTCAGGTCAATAATGAAAGGAATTTTGCTTAGATATAGCGAAAAATGGTCAAGTCTGGTATATTGAGCTTTGTCAATGCATGTATCTCATCCACCTCCAACCAAATTTAAGCTTCTGCATCTAACATCTGCTTGTTTTCTTATTTCTAAAGGGTTATTTATTTGCGTCTTAGTCTATTTACTTTTCTTGTGCACCCAAATCGTTCATTTTGCATTGCAGCACCCACAGACTATTTTTTCACTAGCAAATTTTTAAATGCTGCTGCCGACATTCCATTTGGTATGTGGAACCCACCGCCCCTACGCACTCAGTCTAATTCCACACGTGCAAAAAGTTGTTCTGACCAACCCTTTAATGCGTGCACCCCTTACATTCTTAGTTGGGGTCAACGAACATTGGGGGTGAATTCATGACTGTGCGCGTGGTTTAGTTCCCCATCACTTCTCACAGCTGGTGTGTCGTCAACGCAACGACACGAAGTGGTCACACATCATTGCTGCTGTTTTTATCCCTTTACATAAGCTTACCCATTGCGACTGAAATTGTAACGCGCAGAGATACATAAACGACGTTAGGACTAATTCAAAGTTTATTTATGCAAATTAATACTAATTGTCATTCCGTGTTACTGTTCAAGAAGAGAACAAGCATGTGCTCCAATGCACAGATACCACCAAGTAAGCTGCTCGTTTGACAGGGACCTCTTTGCAGCGACACTACCGGTTACCATGGTTTGGCGCTGATGCTCTGGACACTAAGGAGCACGGCTTTTGTGCGTCACATTGCAGGCCAATTGGAAGAGACAGTTTTGTCCAGAGTGGGGTTTTAACTAATGCGATCGGCTGGGGAATCGATGTCAATACCAGTCGTGTACTTTAGCGCAAAAGCCTTGCCTGCATTTGTGAGATAAAATCATTTTAATAAGTTGGTGGATGCCAGTGTGCCTGCTGCTGATTATTAAAATAAATACCACAGACAATACGAGCTTTAGCAAGTAGATAAATGAGGCACTGCGGATACGTAAGTAGATCTTTGAATCTCTTAGTGTGCCTCGACATCATGTTCCCAACTATTGCTAAACTTTCTGCTTACCCTTAATGTAGCTGTTTTGGGCTAAGTTGACCCTTTCGTCATAGCCGAATTTCTTTCCTTGTGCATCTAAGCAGTCTATTTTACACCGCAGCTTCCGAAACCTGCGATTCTCTCTAACCATTTGAATTTCATAATCACGCACACTCGAACTGATTCCGCACGTAGAGAAAAAGTTATCCTGCCCAAATCGCTGATGTGTGCGCCCATCCTCCTCTTTGTTGGGGTCAACGCACATGGGGGTCAAGTCGCGAGTTCGCACGTGGCTTTGCTCACCATCACCTCTCCCACCTGGTGTGTTGTCCATGTTACGGTTGAAGCGGTGACGTGATGACCATTACTCGCCCCTCCCCACCACGCCTTGTGCCAGATTTTCATACATCTGGTCGCTGAATCGTTGTGATTACCGTAGCATATAAACTGCAAGAATTAAGAACTTTCATTACTTATAACTCGTTTTGCTTTCCATCGTCTACCCTCGTATACTGTTTAAGCCAAAGGGACCTAGCTCCTACTTTGGCGCAAATTCTTACAACGACACTACAGACAGCGAATGCTTGACGAAGAAGTAAAAAGTACGCAAGATCGATACAGCCTCAAATATTCTGTTTTAAGCGTTGACGAATTTCACATAAAACTTGCCAATGTGTGCTAGCAAGTGCTTTACACAGAAGTGAGAGACAAGTTGCCAATTAGGCTTCTATTCCTTTGCTTGAGTTCTCTTGCCTTAGTTGAACTCTTGATAAACAGAAATGCCGAACTGAAGTTTGAATCAGTTCAAAGACTAGTGACACAAATCGGAAATCATTTTTCTTTAATTTCCGCATTTTAGCTGAAGGTTGGCTTAAGTGAGAGCCATCGTTCCCGCTTAAGAGTTCATTTTCCTTTCTCTTGAGTCGTTACAACGCACAGGTATCATCAGGGAAGTTGTGGTCTGATGTTGGTGCGCCGACTACTGAGAGCATTGACTTGCGCGTCATGTCGCTGACCAATCAGCGGAAGCGGCTTTACCCAAGGTAGTGCGCAAACTATTGAGATTGGCAGAGGAATCAATGTCAGCGCCAGTCGTCATTTCGGTGGTAGGCATTTAATTGCATCTGTGAGACGAACTGAATTAAACTACTTTGCGTTCGCCAGTACGCTTGATGCAAACTGTAATATGGAAACCATGGAAGGTGATAGGACTTTGAGTAAGCAGATTGACAAGGTATCGTAGGTATCCAATTAAGCCATTGTACACCTCAGCATATCTATGCACATTGAAATGGGAGCAGAAATTCCATGGAACCATGCCGGTTAGGGGCCACTGCCAATAAATTTATTTAAAGTCCATTGTCACCACAATGTCAGATCTGAATCGGGACTGCGTAATCTCGATTTCTGTTATAATGTTTGATTGCTCTGCGCGAGTGAATCAAATGGAGCATTTGCATTGCCTACATCTGTGCGGACCTAATAAAAATGTGCATATCTATTAAGAGCTGCCCTCAACTGTCCGCATCAGCTTAACTCTGAGGCTTCTTCCTTTTGTAGTGCAACCATAAGTGGCTGCGGTTACACTCCTGCGCTTTAGAGAGTACCACAACTCACGCAACCTAAAATAGGGATGAACTTATTTGGCTTAGCCAAAAAGAGGAAATTTAGGTACACTAACAAGCTTACTGAGGCAAAAACAGCCGTTGCAACGCATGAAAAATTTTAATGTAGGTATCGCTTCGGAAAGTAGTGTGGAAGGTGAAACTGGAGGAGGCGATACCAAAGACCTGCGATTTTCACAAAAGTGCTGTAGCCTGTCGACGAACTGTGACACTTTGTTGGGCAGTCAAATAACTCGAACAATGAGAATAGCGTCTCTGTACATGAGAAATGGAAGTGGGGCTGTTAGCTAAGTGCATCAGGATCCAGGTAGGTAAGGCGTCAGGAGTATGCAAAGAAGGGGACTAAGTCGATTGGCGTTGTGCGTGACATTTGAGGAGTCAAATATAAAACAAGTCGCACCTCTCTATCCTTAGTGTGTGGAGAAGGAGTGTCTAAGTTGATACCTCACGGCACCCCAAGGTTAGTGGATGCAATCTCGCGTAATTTGGGTCCAGGTTTTGTCTCGTGCAACTGCGCGGAGAGATAGCACGACATCTTGGACGAGGCGAGTTTCGCCACCGCACCATTAGAGATTTTTAATTTGATGGCAAGAAGAACTAGCAAATTTGTCTCCTGTTTGCTTGAAGGTGGCAATAATTAACTTTGCAATTGTCGAGTGCGCAAGAGTGATAACGTTGATATTGGACAAGTGGTTGACAATCTTTGATGGAATACACACACATTGTCCACCATGATCACCCATAAACCCTTTTTGTCGATGTCCTGGATTTTTGGGACCGTATAATTGCGTAGAAACGGCAGAAGAAAGGACGTCTAAAAACCTTGAGCAGTGCAGGTCTACGGGGTGGCCACCTAACACTTTACCGCGGAATCAAACTTTGCAATTGTTGCTTCAAACCGATGGCTTTTTATTCATTGCAGTCATCAATTTACTCTACTGACCGGGGTCAGAATATGTTGACCCTAATGAATACTTGAAAGTGAGCGTTGTTGGGGTGTGAAGCAGTTACGTTTGCAAGCCTAAAGATTGATTTCTATCTAATTCCCTTTTCATTAATTTACTCATGTATGCACTCAATCCTTCAAACACTTTCGATTCTTCCTGATGTAGCCTACAATAGTAGCCAAACTTCGTTAATTTGCATAGTTGATCACACCATTCAATTGTAAATGTATACTCGTCTGTCATGATTTTTTCCCTCCAAGTCAGCTATTGCAGCCGAACTGAATAAAATGACCGCTGTGGGCAAATAGTGGATCGAAGCGATGTAACTCAACAGTCTCGATGGTGTCGAAGGCTTTGCAGCAGGCGAGTGTATGAAAATCAGGCGGTGACTAGGCTTGACCGAGAATAGTAATAGTTGCCAGCGAATCCAAGTCGAACCATTCCCTGAGTGCTACGCCGTAGGCGGCACTGCGGAGCACTAGCTTCTGCGCCTAATAACCGCCAGAGTGCCAACCATATGATTCTACTTCACATCACGCTCACCACTTCATCCGCCTCTCTGCCTTCCTGATTAGCAATTTTATGCACCACGACCTGAAACTTATTAAGCAGAATATTAATGCGTTGTTCGAGTGCATTGGATTGTTAAGGCAGACATAAGCAAGAAACTGGCTGGGCAAAAGTAAATACTATATATTGCTAATGATATAAGCGACTCAGAGTGATCACAGTGTTCCTTCTTCAGGATCCACACCTCCACGCGGGCAGGTGAAGCATATCTTGTTAGCGTTCATTGACGAACTCTCGCCTTCAGCGGGGATTTAAAGGTGCATACATTACATACCATATATATACATATATATATTGCCCTACCACAATGGCCACTTTGACTTAAGAGGGCACGTAGTGCGCTAGAATCAAGAGCATTCTATCCGGTTGACAAATTCAAAGCAGATTCTACATAAAATGGCGATACTAGTGCCAGTAAGAACCGTGATGCACTAGTGCGACAGTTGTTGCAAATGCACGGAAAAACAACTCTGCAATTACGGTTACACACGCATCGCTGAAGAGGGTTAGCACTCTGAGGCTTCCAACGCCCATCAAAATGAATGCTATTACCAAGCTACCTCGTTTGCCTTTGGCTATATTTTAGGCATGAAATCTACTTTAGCCATCCCTTCAACTTCAACAATCACCAATGGAGATTTGCGACCTTAATTTTAGGTGTAAAAAGTCAACTACTTTTCCTACTACCTGTCTGCGCGAGAGGACCAAAGCATGCACAAGCGAAGATTCAAGCTATGCCATCTCATCGGAAAAATAGAGTTTAATTCACGTCATCACCCTTCAATGAACAAAACAATTACTGCAATCAAAGTCACACTGCCTGGATTTGTTAACACGCATCTATTGCACAAAGTGAATCGAAGAAGTTAGATGTTAGAAGACCATAAGGCAGCAGGGTGCAAGATAGTTTTTGGAAGATGAAAGGAATCGTGATAAGGGAATAAGAGTACAGAATGGCTGGAATAGGAATACCGACATGGCTCAAGGTTCATGTTTTCCACGGATGTAAAAATCCATTTTAATAGCGAAATCAACCGATTTGGTTTCGCATTTCTCGTTTTGGACAGCGGCCGTTTGTTAGGTTTGCTATTCATTTCGTGAGATCTGTTTGACATTATTAGGCTTTCGCTAATTCAGACGTGGTAGCTGGCAAAATTAATGTGATGATTGCAGTCAATGGTTACTTGCTACTGCAGTTGCCACGGCTTGACAGCAGCACAGGTGTAAATTTTGTTGAGCTGACGTTGATGGATGTGCACATGTTAAATGCAGCTCTTGCGGAAGCAGTCCGATTATAAAGCTGGTGTCGAATCGCGAGATCCGTGCGCATGCCACGTCGGGGCACCGGTTCACCTTAATGGTTTCTCCTACCGCCTCAAACTGTTTGCGGTGTGTCGATTGTCCAATTGCATTTCGATAAAGTTACGAAACAAAAGGTGAACTTGAATTATGAAGACGAAATTTCTCCTCGGAGCAAGTTAAGGCATTCAGTCAGCACTTCTACCAAAGTCCATATAGTAATGTCTGCTTGCGTAAGCGGGCGGTGAATCAGCATCATGTTCAAGCGTCAACAGCACACCTGATTATATCCCGGTCATTGGCGCCAAATTTGTAATCACATTTGGGGGCGAGCATCTTACTTAGAAGAAATTCTCAGAGCACGAAACGGACCTAAGCCACAAACAAAATCTAAGCAAGTTTCGCAATTTTTGCAACATGTTGTTTAATCGTAAAAAACAGCAAGACACACTGCCGCATATTCTTCTATAAACAACTTCTAAAATAAACTGCAGCCTTGTTTTTGGTATTTGACTGCGGTGATGAGAAGAAACAGACTGGTTTCTGTCAGTTAATTGAGTCAACACAAGGTGTAAATACCGCTTGAACTAACACGATCATTGAAAGAGAATGCGTGGTCAAAAATGCTTAAGGTCCGGATCGATCAAAGTGCCTTTATTAAGAAGAGCAGCTACCTCAGGCAACATGTTTTAGCCAACGCCTCATCTCTAATGAGTAGGTCCGGGATTTCAAGAACGTTCGTCTAAATTTTGGCCAATAATGTTCACTTTACCGTGAACTGATGCTTCAAAGAGAAGTCTTCGCAGTTCACTGCAACTCTATTTACTCTCAGGCTTATAGATCCTGTGATACCCTAAAGAATGAAAATATGCCCTCTTCTACCTCTATTTTTCGGGTCCTTAATGTCTCACGACGAGGGGCTCTACTACCTATCCCTTCTGAACTCGCACGTTTTGATGCAGTCATGCAGGTCTGACACAATATACACTCGCGCATGCTCGGACACGGGGCAAGTGATATAATTTTGAAGGACTCGGTGCTAAGGTGTTGATCTTAATGCACTCGGCAGAGCCAATTCAATTGTCCTCCCTTTCTACCTTCCCGTAAGTGTAGCATTAGAAGCTGGTGTAGTGAGTTCTAATCAAACCTTTGCCCTAATCGGCAGCGTCTCCTCTACAGACGAAGAAATGCAAATTGTAAACATGTGGAGCCCTTGTCTTGATGATAGGCCAACCAATCGGAAAGAAAAGAGATTGAATTAAACAGTGTCAGGTGTTGGATCATTTCAATAGCGATTTTGAAAACAGTTTTTCTCTTCTTGTTTATAGAGCCATCAGCCTTAGGAGAGCGTGCGAGTTATCTGAATGATTTACATCTGGTAAAAGGACGATTAATATCAATTCGTTTTGCAGAGGGACAGGATTAACACATGACCTGTGGACTAGAAACTGAGAACCGAAATATCAGGAAAGCAGTGCAGTACAGTTACATTATAAAGAGAGCATCGTACAGCCGCATCACCTCAACTTTTGCTAAAATTTTTGACAATTTTTAGGAAACAGAGCTTCTAACAATGCATAGAAATGGGCCACACCTGAAGCGCATAAGAGGTTCCAGTGAGCACAGCAAAGCAGCTACTTCAGCATCACAAAAGGGCAAAACGATATAACCAGCTGCGATGCGGTTGTCAGAGTGAACACAAAAGGATAGTCAAAAGGGAGCATGCTCACCCCTCACACGGAGGCATGACTACACATCACCACTCAAGGCCAGTTATCGCACTCCTTCACAGACGCTAAAGCATCAAGCTGTCACAGTGATATGCTGACGGGATTCCACCATTATCCAGTATCTGTACATGCTTGATAAGAAGGACTCGTCCTCTTGAGCATCGAATGTGCTTATCATGCACATGCTTGACAAGGTGCGCTTATGCATGCGAACACGGTGAAAAGTATTGAGTGAGTGTGAGTATCTACCTATGTGCCTATAAGTAGGGAGACAACCGACACATTAAGATTTTGAATTCAGGTCTCATGGATCAGCTCACGCCATCCCGTCAACACGAATGCAGCCTCATCATCATAGAGGCAGCAAAAAGGAAGAAATCCGTTTCACTGAAAGTGCTATTTAGTGTCTAAGATTTATGGGGTTCAAGGGATTCCTGGAAGCACTGGCATGACACCACTAGGATGCTAGATACTTCCAGTGGTTGAAACGCAGTGGCATTATAATGTCCAAAATAACGATTAGTAGTAGTGCTGGATGCGGTTCCCACAGAGAAGACTTCTCCTGTGGGATCTTACATTGGTTTCGGACGCGCAGATCATTCGTTTCCAGAAGGATCAAGGAAGTTGGAGTGGGACCAACTGCGCTAGCTGAGAGTCGCATGATAAGAAGCCTCATCACCGAATCCACTGCCTTCGGTCCAGTCAGTCACAATAGACTAATAGTTGGAAACGGTTTCACTTTGCTAGATTTGCACCAGTACGGTGGTTGCATTTTGCGATGTACCTGTAGAATTGAAGACGTTGCTCCGAGCTTAATGACCACTACTACCTTTCTGCTCAACTGTCAAGTCGATCACTGATATCGGCTGCACTGATCCACCTGTTTTGTTAGCGATGCAAAAGCATGCCTGGCGAGACATTCATTGGTGACAAATGATGTCAAGTATTGCAAAGATTCGTGAAGGCTTCTACTGACACGCAGTCGTAGACGTGCACCAGACTCGTGGATAGGTGGTCAGCCATGCAAATACAGATGCGTGAAACGTGTTGCAACTCATGCTATACAGATGTGATCAGCAGGCCAAAATTGCACTTGCACAGCGACTGATTCGCCCTATCCACCTACCTACGAGATCAATTGGTCCTAACCGTTGTTCGGGTTTAACAAATCCCAATTACACATCGTCTACCAATGAGTCGTCGAAGGTCAAACCAATGAGATTCCATTTCACGATGTGTAAGCTCAGACAATGTCTCAATGCTCGTCAGTTGACACCTTTTCGACCATGCAGAACGGTAAGGCGCTTTCAAACTTGTACTTCATTAGCAGTTTTGTCGGTTTTATTTGAAGAGAAGCAAGCATGTTCCAATCCATGAATCGCGAATACTTGGATGTTTTCATGAGTCTAGACAAAAAGATTTTTTACTCTTTTTAGACTCTTCCATACAGGGCTTCCTAGACCTGTCATCTACTGCCGAAATGTCTGTCAATGACAGGAGCATTTGCAATCACGAGCGGATACTCTCATCACCGCCAACGGCAGCAGCAGCAGCAGTAAATTTCCCTAGCATTCTTCCTAATACCATGATATATGACTCCAGCGCATCATCATTATCACAGCTTGGATGCACGTCCAATTAACGGAATCTCGAGGGAGAATTTTCTGCACATCCTACCTCTCAATCCGCATCCACACCAACCCTTTCTTCGGTTAGTCAAGTGGGAGCGTTCCCACAGCCTTTTGCTCCACCGGTCTCTTTTGGCGCTTCTCCAGCTCTTCACTTTCCACACCACTCTCTTCCACTGCTGCCCGACCAAGTTTGTATGCAGACCTCTTCTTGTCTTTCTTTGTATCACTATCTGATCTCCAAAATTCTCCCCAACACGATTAGAGAAGCACCAACTAGAAGTATTGCCGATTCTACTATTATTGCTGCCAATTCCCAGATCTGCGAGATCCCTACACATACCAATATTAATGCGGCCAACAGCAACAACAACAAGGACGACAATAGCTTCGCCCCTTCCACAATCTCTAATGAGGTGGATTGTGAGGGCGTAAATAGAGGAGAGCGACCGAGATGGGAATGCGAGGAGAGTAGGAGGACCTACGATGTCGCTACCTCTCTGCAAACACATAGGCGGATTCACTCGCTTTCATGGAAATGTCGCATATGTGGCAAGGCGTTCAAGCGCAAGTGGTCTCTTCAGGTACACAAGCGCACGCACTCGGGCGAGAAGCCCTTCGTCTGTCCCACCTGCCAACGCATCTTCGCTGATGGCTCGAATCTGCGAGTCCACATGCAAGCACAAATGGAGGTGAAGCACTGGTGCTGTTCCCAATGCACTGCATCATTTGCTCGACACTGCTCCCTTAAGCGACACCTTGTAAAGTGTCCATTTGCCACTCTTGCAGCAGCTGCTGTTACAAGTGAAAACTCCACAACACCCCAAGTCAATACAACATGCGACGGCGACACCACCAACCAGGATTCTTGAGATGAAGCGTCAGAAGTTTTTTCTACCCCAATTCACACATCAATTAGCTCCAAGATTTCGTGTCGCATTTATAATACCAATGTTTTGGAAAATAAATGCATGCACTCACTGCAGAGTCTGTCTTTTAACTTTGTGATCAATTGACAGTTAACTATCAATATAGAAGTCGCGAAGCGTGTGATGGGACGAAGTGGATTTCACCGTTTTGAATCCGATTTGATCAAATTTGCTCCTATTCTTGCTTAGAGTTAGGTCACCTATGGTTGGGTTCGCGTATCATGATCGCTGCCTCGAATGTAGTAATGCATGGCCCATTTTACCAGAACATTCACCTTCGATATCCGAAGGAAGCAACTAGCTAAATCGCATCGAATCATTCGCATGTAACCTTGCTCTTTGCACTTGCTACCGTCTTTGGATTTCGTACAGTTTTACATTGACAGAGCAGTGGTTCACTAATGATGTTGTAGATTGCTTGTATTGGTGCGCTTTTACCTCTGCTACTTCACCATACACTGACCTCTGTGGGGCTACCTGTAGGTACCTGTGCCACAACAGGATTTTGGCCTCTTTAGCCTAAACAGCTGATGGGGATCAACGACAGACCTGCAAATCGAATTAACTTGAATTGTGATTCACACAAGTTCTTAATTGCTCTGATTCATATACTGCAGCAATCGCACCGATGCAGCAATCAGATGCAAGGAAATCTGGCATGGAGGACGGAGGAATGGAGATGGTAACTGTAAGGATGTCACCACCTCGTGTTCCTACATAGATGGCATGCTAGTTGGGAGGAGTGTGGAAAAGCACAACCGCACGCAAAGCCATGCCTCTTCCGCATGTCTGTCAACCCCAACAAAGAATGGGATGGAAGCCCATCAGCAGCTTGGTCAGGAAGACTTAGTCAAACGCGTATAATTGATTTGAGAGCGCGGTGGCAAGTTCTACATGGTGAAGCGAACATCTCTAATAGCGAATCAAACTTCCTAATGAGAATCGCAATTGATCGGGGCTGCAATGCGAATTTTTTACGGTGTGAATGCAGAAAATGGAAGGAATGGCTAAGACATCAAAAATAATTTGGCCTAAAATCGGAAAATAAACGGACGACACACACAGCGGCTTAAAACTTGGGTGGGTCGAGATGGCAATGGTAGGTGGTGAATGGGATACATATCGTGACACAACTTAGCAAGCCATGCTGTCTCTAATTTACACAAACTAGTGCGCGTTGAAGCTGATAGAAATTATTTAGTTGCTATTATTGGACCGATATCTAAACCAAGGGTGGTTAGAGGCAAATAACCCCAACATTTACCTTAGGACTTGGTAACGGCTATTTGACGTATGGCGTGTACGTGCTTAAGTGCAACAGCAATGATCGCATACGAGTAAAAGGAGGGCCTAAGATGCGTTAACTCAAAAGCATGGGAAAATCGTGCTAAGATGGGCTTCATGAAGTTAGAATCACGATGTTGTGCCGCCATGGTGACGCTCTCTGTAGATGGCTGGCTATCTGCCCAAAATTATGTTTCGTATTGTCCACACTTGTCCTAGAATCGTTTAAAAGTATAGCCTCATTAGCCAAATGCAAAATGTTTACGGTGTTGAATCGCACAACGGCTAAAGGGATAGCAGCGAGGGATTACATGTTTACAGTATATTTACAGCACACTTTGACCTAAGATCCTATCAGCGCAATGGTTAACATCTGTGGCATCCCTGTAGTTTACTTACTATGATCGTGTATTAGATGGCTACAAAGCCTGTCATTTAGAAGCAAAATTATTTTAGGCACCCTTCCCTTCCAGCGTCATCTCATTAAAGACGCCACGCATTTAGTGGTTTAGAGGTGAATCAAAACATAAATTGATAAAATTGTTCAAAAATTTAATGCAAGTGCAGCACGGATTTGAATCAGGTTTAAAACAGAGTGACTAACATTGTGAGAATGTCCAGTTTGTTAACATCAAGGCATCGCTGCTGGCTGGATGCAGATAA
Source organism: Taenia hydatigena (assembly GCA_036345935.2). Lineage (NCBI taxonomy): Eukaryota > Metazoa > Platyhelminthes > Cestoda > Cyclophyllidea > Taeniidae > Taenia > Taenia hydatigena. The sequence continues at coordinate 1,077,343 of JADWOT020001577.1, forward strand.
TTGTTAAATAGGAATTATGATCAGCAGGCCAACGGGCCTAAACCACAAAAATTGTAGAATCCACTGCACAATCGACGTGGAATATACAAAGTTCGAGAAGATAGTGACTGCAAAGCACAAAGTCACCTGGAATTATTCATTGTGGTTCCAATATTTACTGCCTCTAAATTTAAAATGTGATGGATTAAAGTTAGCTCGACCATGCATGATTTCCGAGTTCATTTTTGCGCTAAAATGTGGCGGTCAACTAATGTTGATTTGATGTGGACCATCTATCATATTCGAAGGAACAGTCTAGATTAACCCAACCGTTTCAGACTACTTCGAATTCCGGACATCTCCAAGACCAGGCATAACTACCACATCTTCCAATTTAGGTAATCGATCCTAGTGTCGTTTCATTTCGTCACATGTTTTGCGGCCAACCAAGTGTTCATTACCCATTGCTTGATCACAACAGTGAAAACATAGACTGTGTGAAATGTGCATTAATTTATTTGCTTTGACATGCTCTAAAGTAGGTACGTTCGACAAAGTAAATTGCAATAAATATCACTTAAAAATTAGAACGACTAAAACGCCCTCTTGATTGGTTGAGTTGATGGTGTCTTCGTCGTATGTCGTGTTGACTAAGGAAGTAGTGGGAATATCATTCGTAACTGTGGCTGTAGCAGGAGTGGAGAATAGACATATTGCAAGGTGTCGATTGAGCGGAAGGCTCCAGCTGAATGATGCAAATGCGCCAGCAGATTCGAACGATCGGCAAAGGCGTGTTGCAGGTGGGACAGACGAAGGGCTTCTCGCTTATGTGCGTGCGCTCGTGACCTTAAAGACTCCGTTTGCGCACAAATGCCTTGCCACAGAAGCCACATCTCCACGAAAGTGAATGATTTTGCCAATGCGATCGCAGAGAGGAATCGCTGTTATGTCTTCACACACTCCCAGCACTTCCATTTCGGTCGTACATATCCATTCATAAACCTTATCGCTCGCATCATTACGAATTGTGGAAGAACCGGTGCTGCCATTATTCTAGTCGTTGTCAATCATCGCACCATTAATAGTGGAATGAGAAACCCAACTCTTTGGGAAGTCGGAGGCATCACCGTACGCAAAATCGAACATAAACTTTGAAAACAGGTAGTGATAGAAGGGAAGGCAAACGGAGGCCCGCAGGCCAACTCTACCAGGCTGTTGTAGAAGGGACCGACATGGAACTTAGGGTGCTATCAAGGAACGAGGATTGACAGGTGGAGCATGAAATTGTGAAAGCGCTTCGACTCGGCCGATCGACAAAAAGAGGATGAGGACATGGGTTGATGAAAAGGATGAAAAAGTAAATCCTCTATAGGGATCTGTTCAATAAACCCACGTTCAAGTTGTGGCGATGAAGTGGTATTAAAGAAAACTGTTAAATAAGCAGTAGAATAGTCGGCAAGGTTTACTGCAGCGATTTAAGGGACTGCATTTACACCAAATGCAGCTGTGAGAATTAAAAATCAGCAATTTTATCGTGATAAGGTTCTGAGTGACCTAATTTTAGTGATTTTGTTTAGGCTCATTCGGCACCACTCTTTATCTCCTCCTACTTATTCGTAGGCACCTCCCACCAAATTACAAATATCAACTTTGCCAGTGAATTGTGCCGAACAATCAATAACAATGCAGACAATTCCTTCTTGGGGCTTAAATAGGTCAAGTGGATAAGGGTAATCAAAAGCTTATGGCAAGAGACCAGTGCAACCCTCCTTTTACTTGAGTGATCTTTTGGCACTGTCAATCCTCACAATTATAGGATTTTTGTTAAGCTCCAATGCACGCATATTGGTCCGATTTCTGGTAAATTGTATTGACTTCATATCTTTGGGATGTTGTACACGGAAGACCTCAAGTCCTTATAATATTCATGAGATCGACACCTGGAAATCATAGCAGAACTTCGCCATCATTCCCTTGATGACTAGTTAGTCCTCTCTTCCCTTTCCCAAGGTATCAACCTTGACTGCGAATATATGGGTGCGTCACCATAGGCAAACTCTGCTAGAAATCTTGTTTTTTTCCTGTCCGAACACGCATGCTTTGGTGAAACCAATGAGGCCTGACATGATTAACAGCCCTGCCTACTTGGATGGGTATTGCCCACACATGAGGGACCTATTGCAAGGGCAATGTTATTGCCGAACTCGGTAAAAGCAGGCCGAGTGTTTTCTTCTTCCACCCTCCAAAGGTCGCGATACGTAGCATTAGTGCAATGGGTTCGCATCGCAGCCCTCTTCCTCCTCGACACACACACGTCTGCTCGCTCCGTTGACTCACACTCTAAAAGACTCGAAGGCTAAGAACTCGGTGAATGGATTAAAAAGCGAAGCGTCCTTTGGGATAGCAGTTTAGGGGGCGTAGTATGGGGTAGTGAGGCTCACAAGGAGAGTCGATAAGTTGGGTGGAAGTTCATGATTAACTATCTAATTGAATATCCTTTTTCTCCTGACTAACTCAAACACGTCCAAAGCAAGAAGCGACCTGCAAAAGAAGGTGCAGCATAAAAGTTGATCAAATATGCAACCGTACTTCACTGAAGAGCGGAGTTGCCACAGATTAGCAGACACAGTACTCAGCAACGGATTTAGCCCAAATTCGCTCCCCTCTTTTCGGTTATTCTAAAATAATGTTGCATCCTATTGGATAATTGACGTCTTTACCCCACCTATTTCCCAAACAAGCCAGACACTCGTTTTCTGGAAGGATGGACTTAGAGCTTTTTTGGGGTCAGCCTATTCGATTTTTGCAATTCGTCTGCAGTATCGTTGCTAGTTACCTCGCTAAATTCCACGCTCCCTGAGTTTTCATATAGAGCTCACGCTTAGTGTGGGCCAAAATGCTCGTAGATGGAGATGAGGATCCAATATCTGTGATATGTGACTTATGTGGGTAGTAGAGTAGAATAGTGTCACAAATGCCTTCACAATTATTTGCCGTTGGGTGTTTGGATAGTATAACGGGTTTTAATGCAATAAAGCCATCCTTTAAAGTAGTTAACATTTGAGAGGACAATTTTTGATTAGGTTATGTTAAAAGTAGTACGAATTTCAAAGCTTGCAACGAATAGATCCTTGGCGTTTTCTTAATGCAACAATTGTGTATGGTACTGATCGTCCTTTTGACGAGCGATTTCGGCTAGACATACCAGACGATAGCAAACCACTGCGACAGATTTCGTGTAATAACCTTGCTATTTGACCTTGCCAGTCTGCTTTACTGGCCCTAAGTTATCCTTTAAAAAGAAGTAGGAGCATACTGACGCGCATGCAGGGAATGCCAAATAATGCAATCTATTTTGAGTACAAGTGTATGTATAAAACAGAATCCGGCTGCATTGTGTGATAAGCGTCAGATGTGACTGCTATTATAGTGGAAGCCATAGCGAGGGCAGCGAAAGTGGCAGCTAAAACGCATGTTACTGGTGTATTCTTCGAGCCATCGTTTGCAGAATTCATCGCCATCTAATTCATACCCTCCAGCATACAGCTATATTTTTAGAGTAGCGTGGGGGTGCACTAAACAGACTTCCATGTCACCCACGTGCTATGTGGGTTTGATCACATGAAATGCTGCAAAGTTGCTTTATTTGATAGACTGTTGCATCACCTAGCCACCTGGAAGGCTATTGCGATGGAATGCTTCTGGCACACTGACATTTAATGCTCAAATGCACGATGTGGGTGTGCTTAGACGAGTTCTATCCTTACATTCAGCCCAAAGACAAGGTCCCTGGTTGTCACGATGGCATAATGGCTGTGAATGGCTAACATTATTGTAGGAATAAGAGGTTTGAATGATTTCATTAAGGAGCAATTTGGAAGGTGAAAATATGAGAACACGGCTTCTTTGCTTCTGTCTGCCAAAACCGTGGCATCTATTTGATGTTTGCCGGAAATTCTTAAGGTCACTGTAGGAGTGGTGCAGTCCATCATGACTATATGCTTGCGAAATAGTATTTAAAGTAGACTGCAAACGATTGGAAGCGGGTAGCAAAAGAGTGAATGAGCTTGGGTTCGGAGCAAAGCAAATCTGTGCGATATGGCAGGTTTCGGAGTAGATGGTAGAGAGATTATGAGAAATTAATCCAGCACAACTTCCACCGGGCGCAATTGGCATGCACATCTCGTGCGTTATGAGGATGAGGCTAGAGTGGTTGTATTTCACCTATCCACTTGCCTGTTAGACAAGTCCGCATACCTGCGACCTCCTCATCATGAAAAGTGTTTTATTAACAGATGGCAATAACTTATTGCTGACACTGGGAACCATTCTTTTATACGAACAACCTACATGCCCCCCTCTTGCCTAGGTGTACACTAGCCGATGACTAAATCGGTATGATTACTAGCTTATGATGCTTTGCGAACGGCTTCTAAATCACCTCTGATTTCTTCTCAAAGCAGAAGCAAGAAGCAGCGCTGGGGATCAACAACTCCGATGACTTTGTGGTCGTTGATGCTCCACACTAATTCGTGGGTGTGGAGGGTTACAAATGTATACCTAAAGGACACACACCGTTGACGGTTCTGTTCACATTTGGTTTGGTAACCTCTTGTGTGGGACAACAAAATTCAAGAGAAAATATCTGTTAAGCAAACTTAGATATGATTTGGGTGGGTGCACAACCTCAATACTTTGTACATTTTGATGGTCATGTGTCTTAAAAGAAAAGAATAGACTGATCTCATTCATGCAGGCTATAGACACACGAGGAACCTCCATCACCCGAAATGTTCAATTGGTAGCATTGGTAAAAATTGAATGGCCTTTTCCTCGTAGGATTAAGTTATTTTATCTTATGCTTTTGAAAAAAACTCGTCCTTTTAAATAATTTTTCTATAATCATAAGTAATTAGTTGTCAAATGAGCGGTTTTACATCAATCAGAGCGCTGCATTCATTTGAAGCAAAATTTAGATCGGGTGCGTTGGACAAAAAAGCAAATGCTGTCAAATCTTTGTCAGAACTGCAAAAGCCGCTGTGTTAAATGATTTTACCACAGAATAAATGTCCAAAGGAAGAGTGCTTGGCACATGAACTATGCTTGATGTAATTGGCAAATAAAACACAAGCAGGATTATACTTACAGCATGCCAAGTGCGGTTTCCAACAAAGACTCGAGTGATTGAGAAAGAGAGATACGTCGAATGAAAAAGCAACACGCGAAAAAAGCTGCTGATTTAAAGAGGGACATTACAAATATGCTTCGTTATTTTGCTTTCCATTTCGATGGTAGGATATGGAAGTGTTTTCCTCTTTTCACAGTTAGAGCCATTGGCCTTGCTAAAGTGTGTACGTTCTCTGATTGGAACAATGATGATAGGAGTTGCCTCGCCATCAGATCTTCCCACCAAAAGACGAACTTGACGCAAGAGTACCAGACTAGAAATCAGGTGCCAAAATATGGAAAGAATGTTACTAAAGAACGCTCAGGAAAGTGTTTTATTCCATGTGAACTACAAAAAGACATTGCTCAACTGAATTTATGCTTTCGCATTCCTATGGAAATATTAGTAGTGCTGAGTAAATTTCACTCTTGCCAAATCAGATGATTCCAGTAACATTAGAGGCCTATGCGTGGAATCCACCATGTATAATAAGTCAGCTACATCGACATCACAAAATAAATAGTGGCGTCACAAGTGGTAAAGAGAAGACGAAAGGATAGCTTAAAGAGAAGCGATTCTTCCCCTCCACTGACACATGACTACACATCAACACTGAGGGCAATCATTGCATCCCCCTACAGGCAATGAAGTCCCAAACCGTCATGGTGGTTAGCTGATACAACAAGAAGTACCTCCTTTCAACGAGATGAAATCACTCTCATTCATTAAGTGTGTTGATAACAGATGTGACCAAATTAATGCCTGTGTTGAGAAGAGAATAAGCTCATGAAGATGGAAAGACACAATTCCTGTTAATTTCTGTCTTAGATCAAATTTCATTATTTTATTAAAGGAAAGCATCTGTGGCGAAATAAATGGATGCGAGAAACAACCCGATCTACTTGCATTTAAATAGATTTTGGTCGATAAGTAGGTGGTGGCACAGCCGATGCTCGAACTATAAAATGCGAGCAGCAGGAGTCATTGGTTTCAGACGCTTAAGCCAACAAGGCAAATAATGCACAATATTTCTGATGTGAATACGCTATGGCTCCTTTAGACGATATAAACCAAATCAATAAAGGTTACGGCTACTGTTTTGGACCGGCCAGGCCAAACTCAGTATGCATGAGGGATGCACCCTAGCCGCGTCCACTACATCCAACAAAAATTGTAGGCAGTTGGTCAAGTGGCAAGTGAAAACCATGACGGGGCATGTAAGGAGTGCCGATAAAGCATGAGGTTAATACGGGATTCACTAAGAAATACATGACGTTAAAAGCCATCAAGTGGTACCCTCGCTGGGATGTATATTGAATTGCTATAGGTATATTGGAAGATAAATTAGGAAACAGCTCATATTTTAAATATTACAAAAAATTAATCATGCATTTCTTATCTGGCTTGCAAATGGAGCCTTTTCGTCAGCCACGCAGAAGGGACGGATGCTGTTGGATCTACATGGATCAGTGCCTAGGTCAGAAAGGTGCTGAGGTTAAAAGAAGTTCCTGTCAAGATCCCTAGTCATGTGTGGCGTGAAGATCTAAGAGACACAGCCCTACATAAATGGAGACTTTGGATTTATCATTGGATCAGATCGCTCCTAATTAAATTTTATTCTGTGACTTGCAGTGACCTTCGCTGATGCTATAATTAGCCTGCTCGCATGTCGAAATCCTTCATAATAAGGTTGGCAAGAGCGTCTTTTGTGGTTGTAAAAAGGTAAAAAAATAATGTCTAATGAGACTTGTTTTGCATACTAGTGAGCTGCAAGCGCCTCAAATCTGGCCGTTGAATAAAAGGCATTGATTTTCTTTTTAGCACACAAGCTGGGAGGGGCAGACGAAGTAGGTAGCCAGGACAATTGTTGCGTGAACATCGCCTCGTGACATTGAACTCAACCCAGCAGTAGTGAAGGTTACGTTTCTGGTAATCGGTACACAGTGTGTGCTACACTTAAAAGATCCCTTTCGAATGGAACGCTGGTAAGGCAAATATAGGTAATTCGTTTTCTGTGCAGTCTTATTCCTTAGCCGCTCTTACTATAATTCTGCCTTTATTACCAATTCGCCCGTTCTACTACTGCTGTTTGCATAAAGATATACAAATCTCGCATTATTGTTGCGCAACAAAATGCCAAAGAAAAGAGGGTGTATGCGTTGCATTATCGAAGAACCAATGATGGATTATGTCTAATAAATCCAAACGCGAATTTGCCTGCTGACTTCATTAGGCGTATTACCCGTCTGATATGCAGCAGTGGTAGCAGGTCTAAATGCAAAAAACCTTTAGATTCTAATCACTTCAGGTGGGCTTTACTGTATGAAACGGTATGGCAATTGCCGAAAGAGGATGCCGGACATGCATAATGGTAATCGGCCTTTCGAAAATTTGCTGGCTCCGAGAGAGACATTGCATAATCCGCTTACTCGTCTGTACCTAGAAAAAGGTTGAAGATATTCTCTGAAGCCTATGGGATTTTGCAAGTTTAAAAATAGAATTGCATTGGTCTTTATTTAATATTGCATTCAAGCGTTCCAACTTGACGCGCAACCGGCCTACGTCTGCGCCAGCTGATTATGTGGTGACGGTAGAATGGCGGTGGATTCGAAATGAATTAGACTGCAGGCCATAGAATTCAATACAAAATACAATTTTAAGCATAAAATTGACACTTCGCAAAGCAACACCCATGGATGACATTGCAAGGAGGGCTCTTAAAGTTAACTATCGTGCTTACAATGCAGTCGACCCACGCTCTGTTAGAACCGGTACTCCTGTTTCGAGAATCCATTTATTTGAATGATACGATGAGGCAAGTGAATATTCGTATATGGGTAAAAACGATGCAAAGGCTAAGAAACAACGATAAATATACTCTTTCAAATGGGTTTAGTTAAAATCCTCTCACCAGAGACTCCAATAAAGCCGTTGATCAAAATACCAGATTGAGTTTGTAGAGTCACACCCAATTGGAATTTAATTAATTGATAGTTTTGACTAGCAAGTAAGGAGAGTCAAAAAACTGCCACTGACACCAATGGTAAGAGCAATGCTCAGAAATCTAAAATCCTGTTGCGTCTATTTCACACTAATGCTTATTAGAGGTGAAAGTTGCAGCATCGATGACAGGGGAAATACTAAATGATGGTCTAAATAAGGACCACACTGCACACCTTTATATCGCTAATCAAGGGTAGTTGTACCTTCCTTTCACAGGCATTTCAGCTCTAATCTGCTGCGAAGAAACTCCAATGCTAAAGATATTCTTCTTTTCAAACATGCCCATCTAATACGGTTTGGAAAGGACGTACCTCACTCTTAAGTAGTAATTGTATTAAAAGCTTCGGTCCCCGAACTATATTTTGACCAAGATGCTGCCAAAAATCGCAAAATTGTATAGGTCTTATCCCATTTTTTCCGCCATCTTTCACGTTCTTTTACGTAACCATTATTAGCACGACAAATTGTCGCGTGATCACGTCACGAAGTGTGGGCAATCGGAGAATAAGGCAAGAAGAAACAAAAAAGAATGCATGCAATTGTGCAAATAGAAAGTGACGGTATCAGTGCTAGTGTTATAAAATTAGGTGAATATTCGTAGGAGTACTTCTTGCGCCTACTTCGACTCACTTTCTTTAAAGCGAAAAGTTTCACGAGCATTACTCTTTGTCTAGCACTTAAGCAGTTGCAGAGTCATGCGTTTCCATAAGGACAAGTGAATCACCTCAGTCTCTCTTCATAATGGATTTTTAATGCGCAATTTTTCACCCGCCCGGGTCTGTGCATTGTACAATACTTAAACAAGCGCAAACGGCATTGCAGTGTGAAACATGCTGCCCCATAAATTCAATCTCCATCCCCCACTTAGGATCAAATCATGCAGTTTCATTTGGCTACTCTTTCATTAAGGATGGTGAAAACAACTGTGTCCAAATTGTAGCTTATCCCTCGAGCATTCCTTTGCGCAGTCTTATTGCTTTCGCTTAGTATGCGTCTTTAACTCATGAACCAAATTTTATTGAGATCGATTTAACGCTTCCTGCTTGGAAAGGACTCCATCACTGTACCGCAACGCGTCACCTGTCAAGTTTATGATGTCTCACAGCTCTTGCTAAGGAATATGTTATCAACAATACCGGATATCGGTCCATTAGGAAACAAGAAGATATTATCGTTTGTTTTTGGTGTAATTAAGCCCGAAGGGATGGCCAGATGTTTTTAAGTGTTTATGCGAGTTTAACCAAGACACGAATGGAGCCAGTACAAAACAGAATAAAATTAGGGAGGAACACGCAGTCAATAGGTGTTCGCATGATTATCAACGTGTCAACCAAACGATGGCAGCAATGCATGACATTGCCATCCATTCGTAGTTGGACACGTCTATGATCCTCACTTAACGAGAGTCAGTTGCCAACCTGAAATGGGGTTCGACGAAGCTCCTCGAGAGCTCTTGCCATCGCATAAACCACTGCGGATTGATGAGGTTTGAGAAAGAACAAATATCCTGATAGATGCATGAATTGCAAAACTTCTTGTTCTTGGCGATGAAAGGCGAATCGGGCAATCGCGTAGTCTACTAGAGTTCTTATTGAATGTTGTGTTGGTCACGGTTTTGGCAATCACTTCTCTGCTTAAAAGATGCGCACTGTCTGAAGCTTCCACAGTTGAAAATAACTTACTCGTGGTTGCGAGAGCACAGGTACGTCTCATATGTGGTTTAACTACGGATTCTGGTGTGTCGATTACCTTCGGTCATGAGAAGAACTTACACCTCTGGAGAGGGATCATTATCATTTTGGTATTTGGCCGTCCTCTAACCGTTCGCGTAGGACAAATCTCGTACTAACTGAACATCAGATCACACGGAAACTCATCACCGCACACACTGCATAGATTATAGTGGTTGAACCGGGTGAGAATAAAGAATGGTCCGTACTTCGTGCAACCATAACATCAAACGCTTTTTTGAATTGAGTGCTTTGACTTGGATGGTACCCCGATATTCAATACAATATTTGTTTTTGCATTCTAAACGCTCGTGCATGGGTAATAAATAGAGGCAAGCGGATGCAGCGTCTCTCACCATTTCTATTCCTTTTGGGTGAAGAATCTACTTTTTGCTTGCCTGACACAGATTAAGGGCAGGTGCAATCAGTTGAAGGAGAAAATAAATTAACCTAGGTGATTCCGGTAGGCATGGTCAATGCTTACAAATTCAAAGCTACCCTTTTCATTTTAAAATGTTCATCCAGTGAATCTAAGCAATGCACATTTTATGGCTTTCATAGATGGCAAACATCAAACGAACAATGATAGCGATGGCTTAGGTAAGCATAACTGACGATCAGTGGGGACAGTTCTCGTAGGTATTAGCAATCATCTTAGACCTAAAATATTCTTACGTAACAAACGACAGGCGGGCTTAAAGATAATTCATCTCCAATTAAGATTATCATTGAGACCACGCTAGTGTTTAATTATTGGATCGAATGCAGGAGACAGAGGAATACACCGTCATGGATGTTCTCGGCGAGCCGAGTGGTTATCACCCTGAAATCTGTTTCGCTGCATTGCTACCTCACCATCCCAATGGAATGCCTGTGTCACTTGCTTATTGTTCAATTGTCGGTTCCCGAACGATGCGGAGCTAATATCACACAAACTGGTGCCCACGCCCTGTGTCATTACAGCAGCATGGCCCTAACTGTCGTGTAAAATGTATGTCAAGCTAGGTGGATGGGTGAGGTCATAGTGGCAAAACACAACCACAAGACATGTCTGCTGCTTTATCATCCATTTGCAAGTTGTCTGCTGCTGATGGGTAAAGCATGCTGGAGGGTGCAACAAGGCTTACTGGAAAAGAGAAACGGTTCATTACTACTGTACTGATGGGTCCAAAAGGAGAAGACAAGCAACTTTGGTGAAACCCACAGACACTGAATCGCTTGTGATCAGTTCCAAAGCGGCTGCCTCCTTCTCTTCTGTCACAGTTGCATTGGCCTTTAAAATCAATCGAAATCTGAATGTACATGGACCCCAATTGTCTTCCTAGCTCACGTGCTTTTCACCAATAGCCATTTGTGCACTTAGTCTTGGTAATCTCCAAAAGGGTCGCGTCACATGATTGATGGAATTGGCTTCAAGGTATACATGTCTTTCGTCTGTTGGGACACAAAGGGACAAGGGAAATCAACTCAAAAGCTTCCATGAAAAAAAGCATCGCGTCTTCACCACGGAGCATAGTTCGGTGGCAAATGTATAGTGTGTAGCCCATTTCGCATCACTGGATCCCTCACAATTCACTTCCATTGCATAATTGTCAATTTTGAGGGTGTGGAGATCCACCTACATTACGTAAAATGCATACCGCAGCCCTTTTGCACTCCATAAATGCTCCCTTTATCTCATTCGTCATGGTCGGCAAAGAGCAAGCAGTGACTTAGTAGGACGGATTCCTTTAAATTTGGAGCACACTTAAGGCACTATGACCAAGAGCTGACTATGCAGTTAATGCAAAACCAATATTACTAAGAGTGTAGTGAATAGCCAACACAAAAACTTTGTAATCGTATACGGCTGCTTATTTGGTCACAAGCACACAAAAGAAAAGAGCTAGCACTTGGTACCGTTTAAATCCCATTCAACAGTGCAAATATTAACTAAGCTCCCCAACTAATAATCTGTTTCCATACAACCACCATACAGCTTAGAAAGCGGCGGTACTTCCATTGGTGACAGTATTTTTATGCAATGATTAGACAAACATATCGACGACACTCTTTGGCAAAGAAGAGTCTGCTGATCCGTAAGCATTCTTTAAAGCGACTTAAATTTATCACAACTCGTAAGAAGAATGTGGCCTACGATGTGTCGACATCATTCAAAGTCATGACATATATTGCAACCGAACCCTCATTCCTTCACATTCTTTACAAACGCATTTTGCATCAAATGAAATTACACCGTCAAGTTTAAGGACCCAAATTCCCCTAAACAACGATTGGTCTCACATCATGACCGTTTTTGCCGAGGAAGACAAAAACGTTTCTCGTTGTTGTAAGAGGACGAAAAATAACGGTTGAATGGTACTCGTGAATGAGGCAACACTTCAGAGGAGGCGTGTTTGTGCTTATGGATTAGCAGGAGAGTACTTCTCATGTGAATCAGCGAAAAGCAAAGATTTTCCATTTCGCACAAAAGAAGAGAGGGAGAGAGAGATTAAATCGGTGGTCGCAATGGAAGCAAAGCAAACAGCACAAGGCAACAACGAACTTACCGCCGCAAGAAGGGGAGGCTGTGGCTCCAGCGGATGGTTAAATGTCCAGTGCTATGGGTCGGAGGTCCTTGAGGGTTAGGAGAATGGCAAGACAGGTGCAGGGTATTGGTGCTGTTTAGGTGAGAATTCCATGCAGCTTTCTCCTAATGTCATAAATTTGTTTTCATTACTAGGTCGCTCGTCTCGCAACTACTATTTGCATAAATTAAAACAAACTTTGAATTATTTTGTGCACCAAGATAATGAATAGACGAGGGTGCATGTAGTTCCATGATGTCATTAGGCGTATCAATCACCAGAAAAGTGACAGTATTAGCAATCTGCATGCGAATAACCTTTAACTCCTAACAAGTTAAGTGTCTAATGATGAGGAATGTCTTAGAACTCGCAGGATTAGGGGTTTGCACATACATGACAGTAACCGCCCTTGAGAAAGCCTACTAGCCATGCAACTGACATTACATAATCCACCTGCCAATCATTGTTAGACGAAAATGGGTATTAGCCCTTAAAACCGTTGAATTCTATAAATCCAAGGCCAATTTTAGTGATCTTTGCTTCGAAATTAAGTGCGAGTGTTTCTTTTCCATGTGTGATTGGCCTAATCGTACGCTAGTCAGTCGTGAGGTGGTGGCAGCGTAGTGGTTTGAGGTAGCGAACAATTTGAACTGAAATGGATTGCATGCCATAGAATTGGTATAAAAGCACAGTTTCAAGTGTCAAAGTGGCACTTCATGTGGTAGCATTGATAGAGCAATGCGCAGAAAGCTTCTAAAGGTTAATAATCAGACTCAGAACGTGCTCAGACCTACTCATTGATGGAGCTGTTACACTTGTAGGAGAACCCACTCAAGTTAATACGGAAAGAAAGCATATGAGTATTTGCATACGGATGAAAACAACGCGAAAACAAGAGAATAATGCTTAAAGCACTTTTCAGGTGAATTGTACTTAGAGTTCTGTCATCGAAGAGACGCGACATTCATTTTGAATCCAATTTATTAGCATTTCTGAGTAGCGAGGTGAAAGCAGGCAAAAAAACTTACTTGCACAGGCATTGGAAAGGTGAAAATCTGAATGTGTTTAGGTTACAAAAATGCTTATTAAAAGAGCGAGTTGCGGCATGTTCGACACGAAGCACATAAGCGGATGGTCTGAGTTACTAGCCACATGGTTATATTGCCTTAGCCACTACTTTCCAGCAGTCGTAGAAATCACCTACTATATCCACTTTCCTTGCAATTATGAGCGCCTCACCTATCACTGCAAATCTTACGGTATATCCTCTCTTCGCAAAACATGTGCCATAATTTGAGAAATAATTATGTAGTCTTGCTTACATTTCGCCTTGTTTCGCTCATATGTCAAGTCAAGAATGATATCAGCTGTGCCAGCCCATCTTTAGAGTGGGATCGGTTGCAAACTGGCTGCATTTTAGGCGATTAGCTTCAAAATTTGCCACAATGATATAGGAAAAGTGGGACACCGGCAAGTTTTAAGCTTAAGCAAAACTAATATCAACAAAAGAGGGCCAGCACATATTCGGTCATCTCATTTCCATGCACACTAGTTTTGGGCATTGCAGTATGGTCCGCTTGTTGCCCCATTTGTTTACAAATACGTCTAAGCCAATCTTGAATGTAGTGGTGGAGAATGGACGAACCTGTTTTTACCAGTGATGAAGACGCGCAGGTGATTAGACGCCCACATGCTGACAAAAGGTGGTTGGCATCGCGAAGGCTCATAAAAAGCATCAATTAAAGCAAAATCTTGGACGTAGACTCGTGGTGTACGTAGTCTAGCCATGAGAATGCGGAATAGGAACTTGTGCTCCATCTCAAGCCATGTAACTAGGATCAGTTGACTGAAATCACGCTTGTGTCATGACTAATAAACAAACCTTTGCATTTTACCTGTTCCAGCACTCAACGAGGCCGACAAAGTCAGGAGAGGCAAGGAACTAAGGCGCTGAAAAAATGCACCTAACCAAAGCATGCATTGATAAGGTCAGATGCTCTAGACTCCAAATAAACCACATACCCATGATCGTCAGCCTTCCCTTCTCCTCCCATCACCACATCCTCCATTACTGCGGCCTCTACCATGGAAGGATCATATCATTCTACAACACTTGATTGGTTAAAGTATCCGCTTAAAGACGTAAGCTTGGGCGCAGAATGGAGGTATTGTCCGTTCAATTCACTTTCCTGACAGCAGCGGTGCTGCAGATCCATGTGAGGCAGCAATTCTCTTTTGATTGCATAATTATTTCTGCACAAAGATTCCCCGTTATTGCGATTTGCCTCAAAATGACACCGTTGTCCTACCTCACCACTATAAGCATAGATGAAAGTGGGCGGTTTCATATAATTAGGACATGAACCTTCGACGGTGGCCGCCACACAACAAAATTATGCGGTGAGGCAGGAAAATATTTGAAATGTCTTTTTCATCGACTTTACGTTAAAAATGGAGTGGCATAATATATCCAAAAAGACAAGGCAAAATTAGAATGTCTAAGCAGATATACTGGCCAAAAGCTTAGCAATAGCAACCAGCATTACCAGAAAATGTGGAAGGATTCACTTATTAAAGCATAGCACCCTTCGGTCCTAATCACTGTTCGTGCTGACGAACCCTAGTTATTCACTGTTGACCAATGAGTCTTATGAGGCTAAACAAATGGGATCCTCGTATGCGAATTATAGGGTCAGGTAATGCCGCACTGCTCGTCAAGTTATGTTCTTCTGGCCATTAAATACAGTGAGATGCATTTCTACTTGTGCTTCATCAGCATTTTTGTAGCTTTTGTGCCGATCTGAATGAGATCTCTCAAAACCTACTAATCGTGGATAATTGCGTGCCTTCTTGCAGCTATATTATAACTTTTCCTATTTTCGTTAAACACGTCAATAGCAGGCATTATGAAAATGTCACCTGAGGCACATGCGATTCCGAAACCATCCCGCTTTAGCGCCAACGATGAGGCCACGCATGACTGTGTACTGAGACACACAAAATCCCTTGACTTAGTAACGATGCTATCATCCCCATGACCAGGCGCTGCAGTGAGTTCTGCTAACATTTATTCCGCTTCTTCAATGGACCGCTTCAATGCAACTTCATTGTCGCAAACTTAATGTGGGTCTAAAAACTACTGTGAAGGATTTACCTCGTTATCCTTCCCATCAATCCGTGTACCCATCCCCTTATAGATCGACCAAGTCGAAGCGCTTTCACAACTTCATGGTCCACCTGTCAATTCTCGTTCTTCGACAGTGCCCTACGTTTTTTGTCATTCCCTTCCAAAACAGCCCAGTGCCACCGGTCTGCACCGGTCTGTTTTCCAATTTTCGTTTAACATAATAAGCAATAACGCTTCCAATTTTCCTAAGAGCGGGATTCCTTATTTCACAATTAACGATGCAACGGTTGACAACGACACGAAAAATGGCAGTACCGGTTCCCCGATAATCTCCAATGATGTGATTAATAAGGGATAAAATGGATAAGTGCGACGAAAATGGAAGTGCTAGGAGGGTGTGAAGACACATAACAGCGAATGTTCTCTGCGATCGCATCGGCAAAGTCACTAACCCTCTTGGAAATGTGGCTTCCTATGGTCGTAAACTGGCTTGAGTACATCAACAAGAAGAGGGGTCCCCTCAACAGAATGACTGACGTATGAATGGTTGATAGCTATTCGACAGAGTTACTTTTGGCACATGAAGGGTCAAACCGGCTTTACGCAGTAAGGCGTCATGTTCTCGCGACCTCTCCATCTTTCAGGGCAGCCAAAAGAAATGCCTCAAACCACCCATTTCTCCATCCAAATGTGCAAAATATCGTTGAT
The DNA here is from genome assembly GCA_036345935.2 of Taenia hydatigena. Taxonomy (NCBI): domain Eukaryota; kingdom Metazoa; phylum Platyhelminthes; class Cestoda; order Cyclophyllidea; family Taeniidae; genus Taenia; species Taenia hydatigena. The sequence continues at coordinate 1,093,624 of JADWOT020001577.1, forward strand.
CGAGCACTTCTCGGTCTCATTCATTACAAGCTGCCCCGCAATAAGAAGATAAGCAGCTTGTTTTCCTTTTTTTCTGCAGCGTGCAATTCGTGTCAACCGCATTCAACCATCGCTCTACTTCTTTTTTACAGTCCGAACGACGGTCACTTGCTTCTTCCAATTGCTAATCTAAAACATAGGTTGCTAGCCCTCTTTATGTACACATCGCACTTCACAGTGACAACATGGGAAGTGTGGAGAAGATGCCGTGGAGAAGCTGGTAAAGGAAACAAAGAGGGTCGAGGAAGTCAAATAAGTAATGTGATGAGCCACTAGTTTAGAATCACAGGCAATGTAACTAGCGAACTAGGACAGCTCACATTGCTAAGTACTGCGCCCTCCACCCGCTTGCCCTTCAAAATGAAGGAATTGAGGGAGCAGATTAATGTAACAGACCATTATTCCACAAGCAAGGGGTCGGTGTGAAACACAAAAGTAAGCCAGACATGCTCACTCCACAACGCCGTATAGAGGTCTGCGAGTGTGGTAAATTTGGGTCGCAGCCGTGGTCGTGATTGATTTGGCCATCTTGTTAATAGCTATGCTACTTGCTGCGCCTCCGAAGTCGCCAAGAAAAAGGATGATCAGATATGTGATGGAAAGTTCACCTTTCACCATCTACACACTTCCTAGCAATGGTGGTGATTCTTATCCAGTTAATGGAAAAGCAAGCAGCTAAATGACTAAGTCGAAGACACTTTGCTCAGGTTGTGTTAAATTGAGTGTGATGGGTCGGAACGGCAGCGCGAGTACAGAAAACAAATGGGAGAGTCTAATTCGGTGCCTTCAACTCCAAGGTGGCTGATATTGACAGCTTAATCGCATGCGACTTGCGCAATAGATTGCGTAAATCGTCATCAGCGTCGTCAGAATTAACTAGTAGCCTGTTGGGAAGCTGATCTATTCTAATTGTACCAAACAGAGTTGCTGTGTTTGTTGCAGCGTTTCATTCTGTTCATTGTTAGCTTAGTGGAAGCATTGCTACGTTGGGATAGAAATTTTGTTACGATGGAAGCTTCCGTTATATGTAGACGAAAATAGTGGTAGAGGCGAAGGGTGACCTCAAACTATATTTTCTTAACAAATAATACTGAGTGTGATAACTTGGGCACTGCCGAGAACCCTCCTTCCTCCCTAACAACCCGATACCGCCTTACGGCGTCTTCAGTAGTGCCTTCACTACTACTGATATCAGCTGATGCCTGTGAATAATCGGAGAAAGGTAGGATACACATGTACAAATTCGATGACTGACCAGGTGGCAAAAACTGCTCCGGTAAGTAGACTCTGCTTCAGCAAACCTAATGTTCAGGTAACAGCACGTCCTTATCCAATTTGAGCCGTTGAGAAGAGATTTGAGCGACAATCTTCCGGCAATTTTAACTACAGCCGCTCTGAATATAATTTCGTCAAAGCGGCAGCTTATTTCAAGTGGCAGACCACATTAAAATAAAAGCACCTAGAGCTGGACTTCATTTGTTGCACTCCTATAACAAAATGCCCAGAACATCTGTAATCGCCGAGTTCGCCTTCCACCCCTTCCACGACTTGATCAAAGGATGCTAATGCATGCCTCTTCTTGATGCATTCAAAGGTGCGTCCTTACCACTCTACGTTCAAGCAGACATCTTAGTTATGATGACGCATCTCAAGCAGGGGATTCTTGATTGTGCGAACATAATTTTTGTTGTTCTCTTAACACGATTCACGGGTCAATATGATGTCGCTGATGAGATTTGCGACCTCGTCTGAGCTCACAAATGGGACGAAGTGAAAAGATGGTTGGAAAGAAAATCGTGAAGCATGGCTTTTAGACAAAGGCATGGCAAGAGTAGGGAAGAATGGCATCAGAATCAAAGGCTGGGCATTAAATGGGCTCTTCATCATTCGGTTTTGCAAATTACGAACGAGCGTTAATGGTGCTCATTAACTTTTTGGTATACACTTACCAACATTGGGTCAAGAGAGTCAAAACTGTTTTTAAAAAGCAGAACGCTTTTGAGCTGTAAGTAAGCTATCTTCTATCTTGAAACATTATGCAGCCCCCAAACACTGAGGCATAGAGCGCCGATGCACTGAAACACATACCTTGGCTTCTGAAGCACTATGGAAGTATTTCTATAGTAAAGCAGTTTTGCAAACGACGAACGATCCTTTATAAACAACGCATTAATGTAGTACAGCGTCTAAGCTACAACGCGCATCCAGATTCTGGATTAAGAGCATCGTAAAAGGCGTCGTTAGGACGTTCCTGTCCTCAACATGAAGACGACAGCTGCAAATGGGTGCTATGAGACGGAGCAGGAACCGGTGCAGGGAAAAGAGCTAGAAGAAACTATAGACAACAATATTGAGCTGTGCTACACTTAAGACAACCATTTTTATGGTCTGCACTATCCCCCATCCCTGATATTCGCCAAACTCTGCATTCGCTAGCAAGCCTCATGACCACCCTTCGCGCATATCTCGGTATTCGTGTCATGACTCTGATTTTATTGCATCATCTGAACTGTTCGTTCAGATCCCGTTACAGCGGAGCCTTTCGTTTAACTCAGACTGCTATATGGATTCAACGCTTAGCAGATTCACGAGCGGATATGCTGATTCAACTGAGACCTCGGTTCTAACAAAAGTACCTGCCTCACCTCAAAATTATCAATTATTCATTTGTTTATGTAATTTTCCTTAGTAACATTTACCAATTCGCTTACTATTTAGGCTGGAAACTGTTATGTAGAGTTTGCTTGGATGAGAGTGTCTGCAGCCTTGGACCTCATGTCTCGATCACTACCATCCTACACACTTATGAGCTGTTACTACCATCGTACGCGATTTCAAAATCCACTACACCTGCAACTCTTCTTGTGGGAGCATTATCTCTTTATTAAAGGTTGAAGGAGAGACGCTATCTCTTTCCCATCGTCCGCATTATCTTTGTGCATTGATCGCAAATATAGCGCATCCACTTGTGAAACTGAATCAGAATTCGACTTCATCGGGATAACAGACCTGTGGATCTATGGCTGTGATTATGCATTCGACTAAAATCAGATCTTAAGAGACTTCTAAATGGAAACTTTGGTCAATGTTAATTCAACTAAAGAATTGAGAATTTTGTCAAATGCAGTCAAACAAGTGCTGAATCAACACTTGTATTCATCCCACTCAAAGATGTTGATGTTTAATCAACGTGAAGGAGGATATAAAATGTATTCTGTTGCTAGATTTTCATCCAAACCAAGCGTCGTTCGTTACCTCCGACCGGGCAAATTACATTACCTCTTCTTTCCTCCAATTTCTAGGTCATTATTTTCTTTACATTTTCTTTCTTTATTTGCACTTTGCATCCTAAGCATTTTCAGCAATGGCAGCATTGTTATTTGGGTTTTTGAAAGGAGGACCGTAAAGCCCTGTTAGGCCTGCCATTTCATATGTTCATATTCTGCCAACTTATTTTTCTCTTCGCTGCCAATTTCTCCTCGCATTGTTAGTCCTGTTGTAACCTGGTCCATCTTCAAGCTCATAGAGTGGAATAGCGATCAGTCATAGTAATGCAAGGGACCAATCTTTCTCTTTGCGAATGCTGCATCCCATCGCAGTTGAAGCTTGGTATCTCTTGTCCTTATGTAGACAACAAAGTCGATCGCTGCCATCATGAATGAATCACTTACTATTGAAAATAAAAGGCAACTTTAGGCAATTTTTCACAACGCAATCGAGCAGGGCAAGTGACCTTCAGAAGATTAGGATTAATGGGATAATGTATGGACATCAAGGCTACTATTAAGGCCTGCGGTGAGAAAGGTCTTGGTGTTCCTAGCTTCATAACAGCAGTGGACAGCAGTCCCGTACTACGTGATTTACGCGTTGTATCGTTCTTGAACAGGGCATGATAGCATTGTCCCTGTAGTACCATCATCCTCCCTTGCAATCGAATGGAGCCGCATAATCAATGCTAGGCACCATGTATCCTTTGTCGGTGGTTGCTCCTAGGAACGCTCGATGCTTGCGATTGATTAAAATTATACTCATGTCTTCTTATTTGTCAGTGTCACTTAAGGCAGCTCCTTTTTGGCTTTCTAATAACTTTTCATTTAAAAGCAATGTTACTTTGATGCTAATGCCCTCGTTAGCCACGCATGTTGAGAGCAAAAGGCTGTTAATTAACAAAAAGCTATTAGTCGTAATGAACGTCGTCAGCCTTCAATGAAGGAAACGTTTTGGAGCAAACATAACCATAACCATTGCAAGCTGATCATAATATCATTAGTAAGCAACTTCTCATCGTACAATTAATACTCTTATTCCAACAAAGTAAATCCTATGCATAGATGACGCAAACTGAACCAATTAAACAGGTGACAGTGTTAAGGAACGCCTTTACTATTACAAATATTTCGGTCTCGAACTGTGGCCCGAAATCGTCAGGTACAGTCAGTATAGATTACCTCGAAATCTATTGTCCAGCGCTGTCGTGACTAGATTTGCCCTCTACACTTAGCCGCAAAAGCGCTACATCAATCTAGTTCAAGTCGGCATTGACAAAAATGGACACGCACCACAAAGATCGCCCATCACAACCAAATCATACTCAGAGAAGTCAAGCAGTGCGTAAGGAGTCTTTAACTTGCAGCGGTCGACATTTAGCCAGAATCACCGGATGCTCAACTGTGTGATTCGGACACAGTGCTTGAGCCAATGCTACACCTCCCACTAAGGTGAGTTGCCACCACATCGCCAGAACCATGCACCCGCGTGCTTAGCCTTCTTCAAATCTACTCAAGTTCATTGATATCAACTGACGCTGTTGTCACAGGTGGACGGCCAAACAGTTAACAAGGTCAAACACCAAATTTTGACTTTCATTTCATTAAAGTCTCAAAAATAAGCACTCATGAGAATGCTTTTACTCACAAATCAAGCTTAGTGCTAGACCATCTAGCATATTAACAATTTTGGTGTCCTCAATCTTATGCAAACGAAGCCAATAACACGATAATAACTCATCGGTTATCACCAGTTCGATTCAATTCGTTCCGCCATGAGTGCACTTCAGCAGAAGTCATAGACGGAATGATGCTCACTCCAGTTGCAAGGATGTTGATTAGATAAATGAAAAATTTCCATCACTTTCGATTTGCTCTGTGATGGCTGCTCTGAAAATGCGTAAGTGTTTAATCTTAGATCAGGGCAGCGCAGGTGTTGCAGAAAGGTTTTGCTTGTCGATTCTCAATTCATCCTCCACAATTTTACTCAGCGCATAAAAAGCTAGAATGCATTGCCACTTATCAAAGTGGGATCACGTGGCGGTAGAGTGGACATGGAACACACACCATGAAATTAAGTAGCGTGTCCAAGGCGATTTAATGCTTCGACCGGGGAAAACACAAATTAGAAACCTTGAAGGACATGCAAAATCAGCTTTGACCATGGCATTGGTCGTCGAGATGGGACCATTCTGTATCATTCGTCTCCCTCTGAGCCTATACAGTGTCATTATAAGCACCCGAATACTGCGTCGAGAAGATCGTACAGTTACCAAGCTTTCCTTATTTTCGCATAAGCTGTAACTGCGCAAGCATTCATACAAATGGGGTTTGTCAAGCTCTTTTCAGCAAAGCCTATCCCACATAAATGATGCGAAAGTACAGAGGTTTGAATATGCGCAGGCAACTTCGTGGCCCCATAAATGCTGCTGATAGAGCTGTTGCACGGAATGTCCTGTTGCTTGCGCCCATCTCATGCTAAGTCGTCCAAGTAGCCAAATGGTGGCAATACTGCGGATCATCAATAGGCGGAGGTCTGTAGCAGTAGTAGAAACGTGAGTAACGCCCTCTTCTGTTTCAATCACAGTTAGTACGATCTGCATTGATGTGGAATGGGGTCACGCAAGATCTCTAGGGCATAGAGGAAAAATGAATTTTGATGGAAGGGAGAGACAAAAAGGAAAAGGAGGTAAGGATGGATAGAACATAGTATGTGCTGAAAGGCTACACCTCTATGTCGCTCCATCTTCCTGTTTACAAAGTGATGCTTTTACATCCGAAAAGCTGACAGGAATTGAGGAGAATTAGTTGTGCTACTGCGCAACTATGTGTTGTGAGAATTGGGCCTAGTCGTTAATCGCAGTTTATAAATGCCAGCATATTACTACTGCGGTTAAATTCCACCTAGAAGTACTTTCTAACTCGTTATTTGAATTGCGGAATTTCGTGGAAAGCGCTTCAATCTCCACTTAAGCTGTCAGCATCACTCTCGAGATCAGAAGTTGATAAGTCAACAATAGCTCAGAAGAGAATATAAAACGAATGTGTGAGTGCTAGGTATTAGTAAATGCTTGCAGACTCTAAGACGAGTTCTTCTTGACTGGCAATCTACGAGCATCCAAGGGAGCATGACTCCTCTTCATTCCTACTCAATAGCTCAAATCGAGCAGAGACGCGCTGCTACTAGAATATCAAGGTCATTCAAGCACTATAAATTTGCCTGAATTACGCAGCTTACTTACCAGGACAGCCCTCATGGTCTGGTCAGTCGTCAGATTTGTGTACGCGTATCCTACCTTTTCCAGCCAATCACAGACATAGACTGGCTTCGATTACAGTGGAGGCACAGCTGAAGTCGTTGCTTAGATGTATTTGATCATCTGGGAGGAAGAACGGTTTCCCACGGAGTGCAAGTCAGCACACTCGGTGTTCTTGGCCCAAAAATGCAAACCAAAGAAGTCCGTACTACTGCCGTTCTTTGAGGCCACTTGCACAGGTGGCCTCTACCCTAGTCATGTTTCTTTCCGTAGCGATGGATATAACAAAATGCTGCAACAACAACCGCAAAGTTGGGTGGCACAATGGGTCAGGATCACTATCCTATTTGGCTACGTGTCTCGAATAGAGAAGCGTGAGCATGCCAGCAAGTGACTTTGTCTATGCGCATGCAAAGGGGAAGCGCTTTTGTATACCCTTCCACACTCCTGGCATTTTAATTTCGGTCGAGCATCTTTGTCCACTCCTTTCTCATTTAAACCTTTGTTATTGTATTGAGAGACCCCGCTATTCTGTAAACTGCGGGTAGTATCATTGGGTTCAACAACAGTTGTACTTTTGGATTTTTTAATCATGCTAAGCAGAATAGCTGACAGCATGTTGTGATACAAGGAAAGGCAGTCGGACGTCTGCAGACCAAGTTGACTAGGCAGTGTTGAAAGACAGTATTGAAGAAGGTGAGATGGCATCAAAGGGTAAGAATTGGCAGGTGGAGCATGAATTTGTGGAAGCGCTTCGATATGACTGATCGAGGAAAGGGGTGATGAAAAATCGGGGTGCAAGACCGGAAGCGTAGGGCCATCCATGGATAGGTTCTGTCCATTCCACCCGTATTCACGTTGAATTCGATGAGAGGACAAGGACAAAGAATTTCACAATTGTGGATCGACACACTTTAACTCCCTTTCCATGTCCTCGATGAATGAATGACAACAGCAGGAAAAACAACAACATCGACTATTTTACAACTTCCATGATGTAAATGGCGAGGAAGTGGACGAAGAAGTGCAACCGAAATGGAAATGATAAGAGTGCGGAAAAACATACAAAAGCGTTGTCTCTCTGCGTACGCATAGGAGGGGTCACTCACTGTCATGGAAATGTCGCTTCTGTGATAAGGCATGCTCACGCAAATGGCGTCTTCAGGGTCACGAGCGCACGCACACGGGCGAGAAGCCCTTCGTCTGTTCCACCTGCCAACGCGCCTTCGCCGATCGTCCGAATCTGCGGGCGCAGTTGCAGACACACATGGATGTGAAGCGCTGGCGCTGTCCCCGCTGTGCTACATCATTTAGCCGTCGCAGTTTGCTCATCCTACACCTTACGAAGTGTCCGTCTTCCCTTCATGCTACAGAGACCGTTCTAACTGATGTCCCTACCACCACTGCCGGTAACACAGCATACGACTTCAGCACAAACACGTCAGCCACTTGAGACAAAACGCTGGCGTTTCCTTTCTTTCATATTCTACGCACTGATGGGCTTCAAATTTTAATGACTGATCAATTCAATTTACTTTTCCAAACGCGCTTACTTTATGGCGATTCTCGGTGAATAAATGTGTACATGTTTCGCAGGGCCTGTGTTTATACTTTTGGATATTAGACAGCGGTAGCTTAAATATGAGCGAGGCATGCGATGGGATGAAGTGGCTGACGCTATTTAATGCTGGGCTCTTCCAGCCTAGAGTCAGATCACTTAGGGCGTGCCCAGATTTGAATGGATGATTCCAACTGTAACTGCTTGTAATATCTAATGACGCTGAGGTTTAGAATCGTGACGAGTCACTTATGCGTTGCCATTACCATCTTCTCAAAATTTGCGCAGCTTACGCCGATCCATCAGCACCAGCCTCTACTCTAAAATAGAGCACATGTAATTAGTGATGATGCCATATAATTAACAACCTTAAAATCACTTCAACACTTATTAGCCCTGTCGCGATGAGTTGATCCACTAGTGGATGGTTGCTAACTTATTGTGACTCTCTGCAACACTTGCGATACATTGTCAAATAAGATTGCATACTTTGATCACCGCTGACTCGGTGAATGCGTGACATCTTTAACCGGGTGGTGGTGAGGGAGAAGAATGCTTTGAATAGATTTTGTGCCTAATGGACAGGTTTTGCTGCTGCCTATTACACGATTTCCGAAACGTCCCTTGTGTCTTTACAAAAACATCAAACGCGTCATTCGGCCCATGCATAACTTGTTGTGACTTCTTCCCGCACCATAGGTGAGTCAACCCAAATCCGGGTGTGAGACAACGGTGTGAGGTGGCCGAGACGGGAGCACCACAGATGTGAATAGACACGCTAACAGTTTCCCAGGTCACACGAAGTCTCAAACGCACCACCTTTAGTGGTAACTTGGATAATTAATTTGCAATCTAACCCAACCACTACATTTTGCGATTCAGTGTTTAATTTTGTGCGGGCTATGCACCTCCAATATCATGGGAGAAGTCCAGACGGTGTGGGATGCGCCTATTGTTAGGTAACGCAGCAAACTATTCTAGCTGAGGGAAAGTCTCTCTGCAAACGCAAAAGACGCAACGAAGTCCAGATTCTATCATACCACGCAAGTGAGCGAAAGTGTGTAGTTTATTTAGCACAAATAAGAGATGCTGTGAATAGGATTAGGCAGTGACTGATTTTGAATGGACAAGGCCGATTCTGTCGAATTTGAGCGAAGGTGTGGTTCATCACTTGTCAATTCTCCTATGCTGTATAGTATATCGCTCCAAATAAAGTCACAGAGGCATTGTTTGGGGTCCTTTTTCGAACGCATTGCGTTGCTATTTACTGCAGCGGTACTGCTTTTGTGGAGTTTAACCACCGACCCGAAGCATGTGCAGTCAAATCTTCAAAACGTAAGCCCGGTCACGCTTTGGGCAGTTTTTCTTAGTTCAAAGGTGAATTCCCTCCCAGCCACTTCAAATTTTAGCAGGAATGAAAACTGTCTTTTTACGTTCAGAATGTCTTTTGTCATCTCTAGCCTTTGGTTGGGTAAAGGCAATGCAAACATGATGACACATGTGATGATCGCTTTATGAAGCTGTCCTAAATGGCACGTCGTCGTTCTCTGACTTACGTTAGCCTCTTTATAGCGCACACGCATGCAGTCATTTCTAATGCAATCAGGCATATACACACCTGAAACCACATAGATACTCAGCAATACAGCTCAAACATCTGCTAAGGAGAAGCGACTGTTCGCAGCAGTTATTTCCTTAAACAATAAAGAAGAGCGTTGCAACCGTTTTGGCGTTGTCAGTTAGAGTGCAGAAATCCCTTTCCGCTTAGGTCTATTGCACAGTGGCCAAGCCTGGTATGTTGAGCTTTGTCATGACATGTATCTCATCCACCTCCAACCATCGTCATTGCACTGCTACATCAAACACCTGCTTGGTTTTCCTATTTCTTCGGCTTATTTGTCTAAGTCTAAGTCTATTCTTTTTAGTTGTGCACCCTAATCATACATTTTGCATTGCGGCTCCCACTGACTTTGATTTTCACGAACAAATTTTTAAATGCTGCTGCAGGCATTCTATTTGGCACATAAAACTCGCCACCTCTACACACTCAGCCTAATTCCACATGTGCAAAATAGTTGCTCTAACCAAACTTTTAATGTATGCACCCCATTCATTTTTTGGTAAAGACAACGCACATTAAGTTCAATCCATGACTGTGCTCGGGGCTTTGCTCCTCATCACTTCTCACAGCTGGTGTGTCGTCAACGCAACGACACGAAGTGGTCACACATCACTGCTGCTTTTTTTATTGCTTCGCTTAGGCTTACCCATCAAGACTGAAGTTGCAGTACACGGAGATACATAAAGGATGTTAGGACCAATTCGAAATTTGTTTGTGCAAATTAGTGCTGTTTGTCGTTTTGTGTTTTACTTCAAGGCGAGAACAAGCATGTATGACAAGATCACTTTCTTTCATTTACGGTGTGTTAATGCACAGATACCACCAAGAAAGCTGCTCGTTTGACAAGAAACTGGTTGCGGCGACACTACTGGTTACCATGGTTTGGCGCTGATGCTCTGGACACTGAGGAGCACGACTTTTGTGCGTCACATTGCAGGCCAATTAGAAGAAACAGGTTTGTCCAGAGTAGGATGCCAACTAATGTGATTGGCTAAAGGAACGATGTCAACACCAGTCGTGTAATTTAGCGCAAAAGCTTTGCCTGCATTTGTGAGATGAAATAATTATGCTAAGTTGGTGGATGCCAGAGTGCTTGCTACTGATTATTAAAGTAAGTATCACAGACAATACGACCTTTAGCAAGTAGATAAATGAGGCACTGTAGATACGTAAGTAGATCCTCGCATCTCTCAGTTTGTCTGGACATCGTGTTTCCAACTATTGCAAAATTTTCTACTTGCCCTTACTGCAGCTATTTGGGCTATGTTAACCCTTCCGTCATAGCCAAATTTCTTTCCTTGTGCATCCATGCAGTCTATTTTACACTACAGCTCCCTAAAACTGCGATTAATCCAAAGAGATATAACTCCTGTTTTGTGCAAATTCTTACAATCGTGCTTCAGACAGCAAATGCTTGACGAGGAAGTAAAAAGTGCGCAAGACTGATACAGCCTCAAATATTCTAATTAAACAGTGATGACTTCCACACAAAACTCACCAATGTCCGCTAGCAGGTGCTTCACACGGAAGTGAGGGACAACTTACCAATTATGCTTTTAGTTCTTTGCCCGAACCCTCTTACCTGGATTAAATTCTTGATAACCAGAAACGACAAATTGAATTTAGAGTGGGTTCAGGGACAATTGACACAAATCAGTACTCATTTGTCTCCTATATTCATATTTTAGCCGAGAGGGGGCCTAGGATTTGGTTTTTCCTGTCTCTTGAGTACTTACAACGCACAGGTATCATCAAGGAAGCTGCGGTTACTAAGGGCAATGACTTTCTCGGTTAACCAGCAGCCTTAAGCTAGGATTGTAGGAAAAGCTCACATTTGTAGTCATATCGATGAATGTAGTTTCATTCACTGCTATCCCAGCAGGTCAACCAGAATTGGCATTGCCGCGGCTTGGATCATGGAAGCACTAATTTAATTTCTACCGGAATTGAGATGTCATTCTCAACTAGAATGAAGGCTTTAATGTTGGCTCTATTATTGAAGACGTGCAGCATTGAGCAGGGACTGGCAGGACGTGCACGAGCAAGTCTGATAGCTGGAGGAGTGACCAACTGAAGAGCTAGTGCACACTACCCTGGTGGGTAGGCGGTGCTATCTGTGCCTTTTCGTAGTTGTTTTTTGACTTTGACGTTCAAATAGTTGTCTGTGCATTTGGAATGCTGTTTTAGTTGAATCGAGCTAATGAGGAGAGAGAGGCGAATAGAAAATTTTCTTAAATAGCCAAGGATTCGCTGCAAGAAAACTCTGCGCACATTTTTCAAACAAAATTTATTTAAGCTTGCGCAGCTGGAAAAGAGCACGCGAAACAACTACCTGGTGAATGCACTCGCGTGCAGGCAAATAGAATTTGGCATCGGCTCTAATTTTCACTTTTTGCTGTTTACCTCGTAAAGCCATATTTCGACTTGCCTAAGCAAGGGAATCATTAGAAGTTTTCTATAGTTTGTGGCTAAAAAATTTGAAGGAGTAGGTGCAAACATCAGAAATTATAAATACCTATTTCAAGTATGTCCATTCCACTGACAAGTCGTTGCCGCTATGTTTCAAATGCAATCCATTCCTTCATTGACGAAGTGACCATCCATTAAAAAGACCAACCAAAATTGTTGAGGGCTGTGTCAACCGAATTAGGAGCAAGTGGGGTAATGCTCGTCTCGATTTTTGTTTCAGAATTGCATTAATTGGTGTCGGTTTGGTTGAAACACCATAGCACATGACAGATGTGATGTGCGTCGGCTGCGTTCGTTTGTTGCAGCGGTCTCCATTATGAGGTGCTGTCCTCTAATTCACAATTCATTGATCCACTTAATTATTTGGCATCAAAACGGATGCAATTCATGAATTAATTAATTTTGGTTAATGAAGTAGCATCGGTGGTACCTCAATCTTTGTGTTCCCTTCTGACACCTTTTGCGCCAGCAATGGATGGATAATTTGAGCAGGCAACTCCCAGCATCGCTGTAGGAAAGCAATGCTCACTAAGAAAATCACTTCGTTGTCTTTTTTCTGTGCTGCTGCGCTTAAGAGACCTTATTATTTACTCCATGGATGCACTTTATTTAGAAATTGCCCAGTCTAGTGTGCCAGTCGCCAAATTGGTTCATTGAAACAGACGCGATGATGGACTTTTTCAAAGCAACTTTGAAAAGAAGTCTGTAGTGAACATGTCAGGAATAATTAGCACTAGGAATATTATGCATCCAAAAAGAAATTATGAAGATGGCTTTAACTAAAGTTTTTAACTACTACCTGCTCCATGGATGCAGAATCACTGCAAGGGCACTTCAACAGAAGTTGCGGACGAAGTGAAGTTCACTCCAGCTACGGCGATTGCGATTTGCTGAATAGCAACTACTCCGAGCAGTCCCGTCGATCGCAGTGCCTCATCTTTGTGTGCAATACGGATTTTAGTAATGATTAATAATGGTGTTTGTGCGATCATGCAAAAGCTGTCATCGAGTGTGGACATACTACGCCTCCTCTATTCATCTTCTTTTCGCTGTAGTTAGCTTGCTGATCAGCGATCTTTAGTTTCGCTTTACTCAGGTGAGTACCTTAAGTATTTATTGACGTGTATGTGGTATTTAATGCCGTGTATCGCAAAATGTCAACCTCGCTAAATACTCTGAACGTAATACTAGGTGCCCAACGATTTTTACCAACTGAGCTCATTCGTCTAAGTTATCGCACCCCAACATGCCTAAGCAATGGCCATCCATGTTCCTACTATTGGCGCAGTCGGGCCAAATGTAAAGCAGATTCAAATTATTATGGCAAAGGGAAGGGACAACACTTCGATTCAACACTGACTTAGTTGCAACAAAAGCAGTGAAAGCCATTCTTCTGTCTTTTTAATTTAACTAGGGTATAGGAAGGATGATGCTGGTCATCGGAAAGTAGGGCAGATAAGGGAACAATCCTCGTCCAATATTGGGGGAAGGAGTCAACCTCTCTGCCAGTAAGGTGTTGCATTGAATCAAGTATTTCTATCACTAAGACAAGGTCTGCATCTATTTGAGAGTCATTTGACGACCAGCAGATAGCGGCAATTTGTAGCCAATCTGGGAGATTGATGAACTTAATTTGACTGCAATTCTGAGACACAGAGCATAACAAATATACGGCGCCATGCTAGAGGATTAAAAGGCATGCTGTGCACTTGATTCTAAGTTCAACCGCATAGTGATCACACCCGAATAGTTAGCCTAAGCATTTTTACTACGAGAGCCTTGCAGGGCAATCGACTCCAGTCCACATACCTTGTGCTATGCTGAAACGCAATTCAAGTGCTGGGAAGTCTACCAACACTTTGATGTCAGTGGCACAGCGACACATAAATACAGACTGCCACCGTCAAACATGGACGAAAGCCACCCACAACAACACACATAAGGGAGGACTTCTCCTGATTTTGTCTCCCACTAAGAGGGTACAATTATTTAGCATTCAAGTTTTTTATCGAAACATAGCCGGAGCCTGTCTTTCCGCAACCTCAGGACTGTGCTTAGAAGGTACAGTTTTTTGGATGAAACATCGGCTGAGACATCCGTACGAGGCCGACGAAAGAGGATGATGTGTGGTTCCATTTCGTGAATCACGCAATGCTCCCAACCATGGGACTGTCGGATTCCCCGTGCACACCACTCGCTCTCTGTCATCAGACGATGTCGTGGCATTCGTCTAACAAATCCCTTCGGCAAATAAGCATGCCTTACGACGAAGTAATTTTCATGTTCAAGTTAATAGCAAAGAGGCGGGTACCAGCTCACAGAAGTGGAATCCTTTCCAAAATGTAAGTAATGACTCGTATGAATCTAACCATCTCAAACAAAGGCCAGCTGCTTTCGACAAAGTTAAAGAGATGTAGCCTACATATACTCATATGTGTCATCATAATACTTAGTGGAATAGCGTATCCCCTTGTCAGCCATGAAGTCATTGAAACACGTTGACTGGTAATGCAATTATGGATGTACGAACGCGCACCGCCCGACTTTACTTTGCTCTACTCATTCAAACAAACCAATGTGAAAATAGATTTGATCCTTCGTTAATGATAATAACCTTATTCTAGGGTTTTAATTCCATTCTACAAAGTAACTACAGTATTTGGATGGTGATGCCTGTGTCGGGTAGTTGTTCGTCATTCATGCTGCGCATAGTAGGTGAAGGGAAATAAGGTGTGGAATGCACTTAGCAAGGATTCATTGACAGATCCGCTGCGATTCTTGCCATCGCGCGACATTTCGTCACCTCACTATTCTGCTTGCAGCGAGAGACGTGAGTGGGGGTAAACGCGGTTGCAGGATAAAACTAGGCTTGCCCTCCGTGGTGGCGACTACTTTTCTAATTTTGGGGCTTTTGCGCTTTTGATGTTCAAGGCTCAGCTCAACGGTTATTGAACTACAACTGAACTTTTGATTTAGTGGGGTGAAATCTGCCTACCAGATCTTCATGTGTGTCTGCGTCGGGACACCTATTCATTTTAAGCTTCCAGCTGTTTTGGCGTGTATCTTGTCAGCCCTGTCCGAACCCAACTTTGCTAAAAGGAGTAAACTCAAATAGGAAGTAAGTTATTCTTTAGCTCTAAGGACCTCGTTTTTGATACGATATTTCTACTGGTGTTCATAAAATTAGCATCTGCGGCATGGACAAACTGTAAACCAACAGCCCGTTTGCTGCCATTAGTCCACGCAATGAGATCCGAGTTGCCAGCACCAGATGTGCATGGCGACAGTATCAAAGATGAGGCGTTTGATGCCAGGACAAATAGCATAAAATGCTTTTCTCTCAGCCAATAGCGTGAAAATCACGCAGCCATGGGGTGAGAAAAGATAAGTTGTCAACATTGCTACCCACTCCACTGTTTAATAGGAGAGCTCAGTAGGACAATCTATTACTCGCCAACCCATGGCTTTCAACCATAGTAAACAGTGAGACCTTGCTCATGGATTGTAACTCCATAATTTATACTAGGCCCGAAGCACCGATGACTGTGCCAATACAATTTGCGTGTGAAAGCGCAAACATACCAATAAGTACATCTTGGCGAATTGTGTAGGGTGATTTATTCACTGAGCCCATGTTTGGGGGTGATATCAGGTAGGTTCTATCAGCAATGGAACCACAAACTGTGTCCAATTTGGGATGCAGTTTAAGGGACTGCATTTATCACAAATGTAGCTGACAGAATTGAAAAATTGGCAATTTCATCAAAACAAGGTCCTAGGTGGCTATAATTTCATGCTTTTGTTCAGGTCTTCATTGTTCACTTTTTATCTCCTTCTGATTGTTCGTTGGCAACTGTTACTAAACCAAAATAACAGCTTTTTAATGAAACACGCTAAGCAATCGATACCAACGCAGACGATTTCCACTCCGGAGCTTAAGTAGGTCAGTTAGATGAGAGGTAAATAAGGGACCACGGTAAAGGACTAACGCATCCTACTTCACAGGAGTTTTATGTACTGCCAATCGTCAAATTCTAGAAAGTGTGTTGAACTCTAATGCACGGATGCTGGCCTGATTTCTGGCGAGTAGTATGAACCCCATTTCTTAGCGATGTTTACACGGGAGCCTAAGTTCACCCGACCTCAAGACCTTGCATTAATCACGATAACGAAACCAACAAATCTCAAATTTTGTCATCATTTCTTTACTAAGTAGCTAGAATGTACAACAAATTTCCTTTTTCCCAACACGGCTCTAATGAGTTGAATGGCAAGTCCAACAATAAAAATAATTATATCAGATCCTGCGTATCACGTCATGTGAGCGGTCAAGTTTGAGTTTTACAAGGTTTTAGGATAAAAATAGTATCTACTGGGAAAACGAGAGGAAACAATTGCTGGTGCCGGCATCGGAAATGGAGTTATTGAAGTCGCAGTTGCTGTAGGAGAGTTGCAGCATGGGGTTAGGTAGCGATGGTACAACACGGAGACTTAAGTTGATATGTCGCATCAAATTCGGTTGGATGGAGTGCAACAAAGGCGAATATCTACTGAAAGTTTCAAGCACTCCATAAACTGTGGACCATATAAAATTAGCTAAGGGAGAATGACCGATGAGATGTGAGGATGGTTGGTGAAGCTGGCAAGGTATACCTGTGAGAAAAATTGGCCACGTTTGATCCCAACTATCATCCATATGGCAGTATTCATCAGTCTGCAGTAAGACCCGCAGAAAATTTTTATTAATCTAACAAAGCAGACCATAGCAAACGCTCAAAAGAGACACGAAATTTTAGCCCCAATCCGACACCAAACATCCTAGTGGCAAATCAGAGAGATTCTTAATACTGAAAGGTTAAAATCACTGACTTCATTATGCCAACTGCAGAAAGCGATTCCCCATTAGAATGATAAAGGCTAGCTTGTTGCAACTCAGACTGACACATGAGGCTTAAACTAGCACTGAAAAGAGCTAATTGGGTGGGCAACCAATCAGCATCTGTTAAAGTGATAAGACAGACACCGAAGTTGGCAATCCAAATGGTCAAACAATGTTGCAGTGTATCTGACTTGAAGAAAGTGATTAAGATGGTGGAATTGATTACAGCAGTCCGAGGTATTACCAACTGGATTGGTGAGTGCTACGTGGGAAATAGGAGTTGCTGGTTGGCCGTGGTGTCGAGCTGATGTCTGTAGTAAGTTAGTAATATAAAAGGCAGGTGTGAAGTCACTTGTGCAATTCACAATTAATGCATGCTGGTGGCATGAAGTTGTTATAGTGTACCCTTCATTAAAAGACGTGTAACCATCAACTCTCTAAAGCTTCTAAAAGGACATCCCTTCGCGCTGTTGCCCATTGATAGATCTAACAGCAGAACAGGAAGCCAACGGTTTGATTTGCCATGTCTCAGGCTAAGTTCTGTTGCACTACAATGTGGGACCTACTCATTGCTATGTTTAGAAAATGTCTTCCATTGTGCACACTGCAGTGGTGGCTAAAGGATGTGGTGGCGGTGGTGCAGATGATGGTGGAACAAATCCTGGAAGTTGATTTGCAAGGCCATGGAAGAAAAGGCTAGAGCAACAAAACGCAGGGCCTGGAATAGGTTCGTGTTAAGCACATACCCTGGTGTGGGTTATTCACATAGCATGGAATGACGCAGCTCTAACAGGTGCAAGGGGACTATGTTGAGCACATCGCCAAACAGCAAAACAATGCCTGTCTCTCTTAACAAACACTAGAAGAAAGGCAGCATTTGGGCGTCTGACAAAAGATGGCACATTAGTGGAAAGCAAAGCGAAGAGGGAATGCAGAACCCTGTCCGCAACCGCACTTGAATTCGCCCATTTCGGTGCCCAAGATTTGTATAATCATTTTATCTTATGCATCGTTGCCACGTCTTTCTCGAATCTAAGATTGCATTTCTCTTCTAAGTTTGAGGGACCTCCTTGACAAAGCAATAACTGAGTCAGACAATTTAATACATTTACTTTTTGACAGTTAGCTCTGTTGCTCAAGCCTGTACATTCCCAAAACCTTATGCAGAGCATAGATGGAGGAGTCTCTAGTACTTCAAGCCAAATGAATAAACTGGGCTTGTGAAACGAGCACGGCCATGGTACGTGATCAAGGCGTAGCTAGCACCCAGTCTGCATTCCCGTGTATTTGATGCGCATAAACAGAGGAAGCTAACTCGTCACTCCGAGAACTACTCACACTATTGCTTCACCTAGAAGCACCTTCTCTGCAATGCTTACTATCGTGCTTCAAATGCGGTGGAAAATTAAAGAAGGTAATATATAATATGTAGATTGGTTAGCAATATCACAGCTTGCCATTTATCAGGGTGACAATGCAGTTCTGCCAATGTAGAAGGCTGTCTAGTGGTCCCATTCCATTAAATAGAGGAGTTTTTGAGCAGAAGAATGTTATTTGACGGAGTTGCCTTAAGAAACATTATTGATTGTTTTGTTTAGGATTTTCGCCTTGTCAAGATCCAAGAAATCGGATAGATAGATAGAGTTTGAACGAAATGGTAGCAAGTAGAAGACTGTTTGAATGGAAGTTTCAAATGATTTCCTCTTTTATCACTGCCAGAGCCGTCATCTTCGTTGGAGTGTGCATATTCTCTGAGTGATCTGAAGGTGATTGGGGAATTTTACCATTAGACCCTTCCGCAAACAGAGATGGGAGTGTAGTAGCCAAAATAGCTTGTCGCAGAGGAATCACTGGCTAAAGCAGCAAAGCTAAATCATAAAATGAGCATTGCACACTCGTTTTTGCAAATCCTTATTCAATGATTTTGCGTGTGATTTTGCGAATATTTCCTCTTACCAAATCAGATGAAGTGAGCGAAATCAAGACGATTAAATGGACTTTGCTGCGCACGACGACTCACCCATATCGGCATCAAAAACTGCAAAATAAAACAGCCAGTTGCAACACGGTTGGTAGAGTAAAGACGAAAGGATGGTCAGAAGAGGAGTTATTCATTCCTCACACGGTTATACGACTACACATCACCACCAAAGGCCAGTTATCGCACTCCCTCACAGATGCTGAAGTATCAAGCCGTCATGGTGATATGCTGATGTGATGGATGTTGCTTCCTCTCTGTTGCATTCACTTTTACATGCTTAACAGAAAGGATCCGTTCTCTTGCGCATTGAGTGCGCTAATTTTGCACAAAGATGGGAAGGTGCGTTTATGCATGCCGTCGTAGTCGAAAGGGATGGAATGCGTCAGGGATAGAAAAACTGGCTAGACTTGAGATAGAAAATGAAGCATCGTAGTCTGATACTCTATTCGTCTACTTGAGTAGTTACCTATGTGTTCATATGTAGTGGGGCACTCACCACCTCCCCAATCCTACACCTTGAGTGTCAGGCGCCATCATCATTTCAGATTCTGTGGGTGTGCTCACGATTCTGTACCAATGCAAAAACAACCATGCGATTAGAAAGCATACAAATAAAAAGAGAAAAAAATGCAGCATTGTAATTGGTATTTTGTGTTCAAAACATTGGGATTTTGCTGACTTCTG
This sequence comes from Taenia hydatigena, assembly GCA_036345935.2. Classification (NCBI taxonomy): domain Eukaryota; kingdom Metazoa; phylum Platyhelminthes; class Cestoda; order Cyclophyllidea; family Taeniidae; genus Taenia; species Taenia hydatigena. The sequence continues at coordinate 1,113,378 of JADWOT020001577.1, forward strand.
GAAGCAAGAGCACGGAGCTGGTTCCAAAATAGATGACTTTAGTGGTTGGAATACACCGAGTTTTAAGATTCCAAATGGCGATTAGTAGTTCAGTTAGTGGTTCTCACAGAAATAACTTTTATTTTGCGCCCATTTCAAATGGTATCGGGAGTACTGGTTATTCGTTCCCAGATAGGACTGAGAGCGGTGGAGTGAGATCAACTTACTGATATGTGGCCATCTGTATCGATTTACTCACATCAATTTTTGCACTGACTGCGAGTCTCATGGTAGGTGGCTTCATGAACATATGCACTACCTTCGGTAAGGGCCACTAAAGTAGGCGGAAAGCCAAAAACGGCTTTGAGTGGCAGCATTTGAGGTATTTAGTATTTGAGTTCAATGACTGTCCCTACCACTTGTTCCGCCCATCTAGGAAGTGAAGCACTGATACTGGCAGCACTGGTCCATCTTTTGAACATTGATAGAAAAGCATAGAAGAGGAGGCATCCATAGATTGACGAATGATTGCAAGCATTGCAAATACATGTTAGCTTCCAATGACGCACAGTCGTAGGCGTGCATCAGACTCGAGAATAGGCGATCAGCCGTTGGGATGCAGATGCGAGTAGACAAGATCAGCAGACTAGGGTCGCACTTATGCAGCAGTTGATTTACCCTCTTCAACCACCCAACAATTAATTCCAATTCAAGCTTAGAGTAGGGCAGGAACTATGGCGACGTAAGGCGATGTGGAAACACCGGGTGGCTTCAATATGCGTTGGTTCGGGAACTCTTTTGATCATACTCTATATCCTTGATCGTCTGCCTTTTCCTCTACTCCCTTTTCTGTCTCTCATATTGTCATGGTCTCTGTCTTTGTTGCCTTCGAGTCTTCCGTTTCTTTCATTGCCACCAAAAGAGATGGTCATTCCTGATGGATGAATTCTTGCCAGAGTTAGGATTAATGCTGTTATCCTTATCAGGACATCAGGTTGACTAGTAGAAGTTCCGATAGCTCAGGCGCAGACGAGAGGCGAGGTTCTGTACGCTCTCCAACTGCAAATTTTAAACACATTCGTGCAGTGGTGGTGCAGATCCACGTAAGATGGCAAGTTCCCTATGTTTGATCCCCTCTATTGAGACTGACACCAAAACGACTTTGAATGAGGCTTTCATCGTTCCGTATGGCAAATCACAAATGAGCGCTAAATGATGCACATTATATAGATTCCTTACACTTACGTAAATGAGGTCATGACAGTTGCACCTGCCTTTGAAAAGAAGTATATTTAAACTGTTTGCAAGTCGGTTACCATTTTAGACACCGTGGAGCTCGCAAACTCTAAGATATAGAGCATCGATGCACTGCAAACTAAATCTTGGCTTCGACTGTAAGATGTAAAGAATCTGCTGCAGTAGAGCAGCCTTTAACGTCTTTTAAATGACCCTCCATAAATAAGGGGTTAAAGTAAAATCGGGTCTACACTTCCACTTGATTCCATTTTCTAAATAAATAGAATCTCAAAAGAGGGCAATAGGTCGTTTTTGGCTCCAACTTGAAGACTACTGCTAAAATGGGTGCTGTGAGGTGGAGCAGGATTCGGAGCAAGCGAAGAAGCCGAGAAGTCCTGCAAATAGCAACAATGAGTTGTACTCTACCAGGATTCATCCGTTTATTTTCAGTCTATGCTTTCCTGCATCCACTCTATTTGCCGAACTCGACAGATGCCATCAGGCTTCTTGGCCCCTCACGGAATTTGTATCGTGACTCTGATACTTGGCGCCATCTGGAATGTTTGGTTAGAGTCTGTCATGGCAGAACGTGTTTTGCTCGACCCGAACTGCTATAAGGATTCAAAGCTTGTCAGATGTACAAGAGGGTGCGCTGGTCCAACCGAGACCTTGACCATGATGAAATTGCATTCGGTATCCAAAAAATGTCAAAAACTACTAGTAGTTATTAACGTGATATGTCTTATCAAAAGTTGTTAAGGTGGAAATGTCTTCAACCTCAGATTTACGTCTCAATTACTGCCTTCCTCTTATTCATGAGCTATTACTGCTACTCTTGCAAGGTAACCCAAGATCCACCACGTCTACAACACTTCTCGCAGGCGCATTTACACTTCATCAACGGGAGGGAGGGAGACACCACCTTATCCTCATCGCTTGCGATTCTCTTGAGTGTTAATCTTAGGTACAGCCTGATCATTTGCGAAACTGGATCACAGTTTGGCTACATCGAGATCGAAGGACTACGAAACTATGACTGTGATTATGGATTTGGCTGCAGTCTTTGCTTAATGCGATGGTGACACCTAGCTAACTCAGGCTTAGGTCCAAACTGATTTCTAAACGTAAACTAAGGTTGGTGATAAGTCGACTGAGGAATCAAGACGTTCGTTGAGTACAGCTAAATAGGTGCTAAACCATCACTTTCTCTTATTTTACTCAACGAATACTTTGATAAGCTGCCTTTATCATGCACTTTCATCACCGATATTCAACTCACACCGACGAGGTTAACGAAAACGCACTTCTGGTGTTGAAACCCGTCTAAACCAAGTTCTGTATTTTAATAAACAGACGTGGTGCAGCAACTCTGCGCGACTCGTACCGATTCCCACACTTGTCAACCACGTATATCCGTTCACTGCCTGTCGCAATGCCCATGCCGTAAGTCTTTCTGTAATTACGTCTCATTCTCATCGCATTTTATGGCTCCATATCAGCCTTTCTACTGGTCTATTTCTTATTCGTTTTGTTTCCTTAACATTGCAAGAAGCCAAGGTATAGAGAGGTTGCAAAATTTAGGAGGTCAGAGTCAAATTGTGCCACCTCTTCCTTTCTCCCATTCTTCATAATTTTATTCTTTGTTTCCACCACAGCATTATTGCCAATGATAGTATTATCATTTGAGTTTTAAAGTAGGAATTGTAAGACCTTGTCAAGCCCATCACTCAATAGGTTAATGTTCTGCTAACTTGTTTTTCATCTCATTGCTAATCATTTCCTTGGTTTTTTTCTCGTATTTAGTCTATTCGAAACCTAATCCACCTCTGGTCCTGCTGCAGAGACGGACCATCGGCCACTGAATTGCAAAGGACTGGCTTTCTGCTTCGCCAATGCTAGATGTAGCTGCATTTTGAACTGGACACCTGCTATTCTTATGTGGACAACGGAGCCGCTCGCCGTCATTAATGGAGAAATAATTACTAGTGAGAGTGAGAGCAGGATTCTTTCGACTTCCTATGGCGCATTCGAAAGATTGAGTAGGTTGATTTTGGAAGAGGGATTCATCGGATTAGATATGGATGGCAAGGCTATTATTAGGACTTGCAGAGAATGAGGATCCTTGCGTTTCTCACTTTAGAATAGCAGATGGCAGTTGACCCGTACGACGTGCTTACGCCTTAGGTACTGGTAGAACACTAAGCAATGGTGTTGACCTTGCAGCACTGCCATCCTTCCCTGCGATTAAATAAAACCACACCGTCAGTTCCAAGGACAAATATTTCCCTGAGCAAAGATTGCATGCAAGAAAGCTCGATGATGGTAAGTCATCGCAACTCTCATCTTGCCCCCTTATTTGTCAATATCATGCAAATTCACCCCAATTTACAGTTTTGAATAATTGTTGTACAAAGCTGTGGCATTCTGATGCTGATAAGTCCTCGACGACTGTCAATTTTGACGTAAAACAGCGCGTAGGACACCTTGCAAAATGAACATTTTAAAAGCGTGTTGAAAGTAAAAGGTCGTTAATTGACACAAATCTTCAGTCGTAATATACGTCATCCGCCCCAATGGAGGAAGAGCATTCTGAACGAACACGGCCATTATTATTGCTACTTGCTCATATAATTATCAGCAAATAATCTTCTGCTGCTTAATCAGTCTCTTATTCCAGAGACGCAAACAACAATGTATGGAAGAAACGCATGCAATCTAATGCACGGATGGTGGTGTTAGGAAATGTTTTGTCTCCATAAACACTTTGGTTACAGGGTGTGGTTGGAAATTGCCAGATGCAGGCGGTGGAGGAGACCTCTGCACCTATTCTCAAGCACTGTTGTGACTGCATTTGCCTTCGACACTCAGCTGGAAAAGGGCTGCATCGATCCAGTCAAAATGGTCATAGACAAATAGATGAAAATTACCACAGAGTTTGCCCATCTCAATCATATCATGGATGAAGAAGTCGAGCAGTGTGCAAGGATTCTTCATGCTTTAGCGGAACGAGCGATCCGCGACCAAACTTCAACCAATATTGCTGCATACACAACCGTCCGACTCGAACACAGTGTTTAATATCCCATGGCTGTCGATAATCTCCACGACCTAGCCAGCATCGACTTTGGCTCTCCAATCAAGTTGTTCCTCAATGTGCTGATGTGGATGGGCTTACGTTGTTAAACACACTGTGAAAGAGATTATCGGTGTCTTGCTAACAAAAATGCTGCTGAAATCAAAAGGAGTTGAGCCAGTGTCTCGCCTCCATGATCTTGCCAGAACCATGTATCCACGTACTTGGACTACTTCCGTTCCAGTCATATTTGCCGATGATGGATGGCGCTGGTGTCACATATTTACAAATACGCTGTTAGCAACTTCGAACAAAGAAGTTGACCTTACATTACAGCTCTATTAATTAACATTTATGAAACTGCTTCTATTTACCAGTTAAGCCTCACGCGGCTTCATTAAGATGCTGGATCATTTGACACATCAATAATTTTGATTTTCTAAAGATTTTAGCAAATGTGAAGGCACTAGCACAATTATAAGTACGTATGCGCCTCAAGTCAGATAATCGACAACATTCTAATCTCAATAACTAAAATTAAGACAAATGTTGGCACTGTTTGCCTCCAATCACTGCATTGAACGGATTTGTTCCATTTGTTTAGATTTTAGTCTTACTATATCACTAACGTAATTTCTATTAGCTCTAGTGCGCACTGATCTGCGTAAGTTAGAGACTAAGCACCAGTTGCTAAGTTTTGTTGATCGAATGCCCCCAGTTTTCAAGCAATAAAAATTGTTTGGAATGCGAATACAAGCATCACGTATTCTTATTCCCCACATTAAACAAAAACTCGACTAATTGGTTTTGCCCGAACGATGGTCAATCGTGACTTCTTCCACTTATTAATCCAAATCATGCGTTTGCTAGCGATTTTCGTTGCACACATCGCCCTTTAAAGTGACAGCATTGGAAGTGCGGAATAATATTGCAGTAACGCCGGTTAAAGGGAACAAAGTGGGTTGAGGGAACCGACTAAGTAACGTGATGAGCCATTGGGCTAGAACCACAGGTAACGTGCATAGCGAACTCGGACGACACACGTGGCTAAGTACTACGCCTTCCCACCCGCTTGCGCTTCAAAACGTAAAAATTGAGAAACAGGCTAACAGAACAAACCGTTATGTTCCAAGCGAAGGGTTGGTGTGCAATGCGAAATTAAGTCAGACCTGCTCACTTCACAACACCGTGTAGAATGATGCAAGTGCGGTGAAATTCGGATCGTGGTCGTGATTGATTCTACCGTCCTACTAATCTCCACGCTGCATGCTACGCCGCCGAAACCACCAAGAAAAACGATGATCGGACGTGGGATCAAAAGTTCATCTTTCGCCCTTATCTACATTGTTCCTAGCATTGGTAATGTTTCACATCCTGATATTCGAAAAGCAATCGACTAGGTGACTGAATTAGAAGCCTTCGCACAGGTTCATTAAACTATTTTAATCTGTCACGGGCACTTAGTCAACTTGTAGATATTTAGAAACTGACTTCGCATTTATAAATTGATCTAACTCTGTGTGCCACCCACATCTAATTGGCGAATCGGATTTCGCACTTTAGCCACTACTGACCCGATGAGGGCCGGACGCTTTCAACCAGATCGCGGTGGAAGATAATGATGCTTTGAATTATTTTGCTCCTAATGGACAGGATTTCATGGCACGCAGGACACAATTAAGATGCTGTCATTAAAACCTTTGGGAGTGAGTGAGTCAACTCAAAGCCGAGTGTGAGACAACGATGTGCAGTTGCCCGAATGAAGCACACCACAGATGCTGACAAACACACTGTTCTTCAGGTCAAGCTAGGTTGCTTTTGTTGATCGCTCGAATCTGCAAACGCATATGCAGACACATGTGAATAAAGCACTGGCGTTGTCCCTAGTGTACCACATCATTCAGCTGGTGCCTTTTCCTTAACTGACATCTTGCAATGTCTATTCTCTACGCCTGCTACAGCCACAACTATGAATGGTGCTCCACTATCCCCCAGTCAACACGACATACGACGTCGACACCATCAACTCTACCAGTAAAGAGGGAAATAGGCAGTTTCAGTCACTTGAAATCCACGCAACAATGAGCTTCTGGCTTTAAAGTCATACCTATTGAATTTACTAAATCATTTACACCCACGTAGGACCATGTCGCAGTAAATAAATGCATGCACTTTTCGCACAGCCTGCCCTTATATTTGCAAGATCAAATAATGGCTAATGACCAGTTGGTTGGCCTCAAAGCATGTGGTGAAATTAAAAAGCATCGAATTATTCATTTAGAATGTCAGATGCAGCAGTTGTTCCTCATCTTAGCGAGCTTTGAGATTCAGAAAGGCCTAGAAGTTTGTGTTAATCCAGACTGTTCCTGCGAATACGATGGATGGCCCACAAGATGTCGCCATTGGTTGCGGGTGAATTTGTACTTGGCCACTACCGTCTGCTCGGAATTTGTATGCTCCAAATGGATCGTGCAATGGATTACGCAGCTTTTTGGTTTGGGTTCGTTGGCCTGCCGGTTACGCCTCCTGCTTAACATTCAAGTGCATCTAACCAGTAGCGACGCCTTAACATTAACACGATTACCATTCTCACACAGCCAGTTACCCTGTCACGACTAGTCTATCTATCAGCAGCCATTTGGGAGAGGTCATCCTCATAGTTGGAAACTTGTTTTGAATTCATACTGCACTTGCATTAAAACTGTTGAACAAATCTATCTATGCATGTTTTAATTCACCACTTGTCCACGAAATGAATGACGTCTTCAATGAACTGACGCTGGAAGAGAGGATGCCTGGGATAATTTTGCTTTTAGTGGACAGATTTTGTAGCCACCTGATACACGGCCATGGTTGTCTTTCACGCTCTTACAGGGGAGTTAAACGTAGTATTTGGTCCACGAATATCTAATCGCTAAGTTTTTCTGTCATCAACCCGAGTGAGGGTCAACTTGAATCCAGGTGTGAGTTAGTGGTATGCGGTCGCCAAATAACGGGAATGCGACAGATGTTAGCCATTGCGCTAACAGAATCTCAGGTCAAGGTGTGCTGTAAACATGTCAGCTCTCGCTGATCTCCATAGTTGGCGTGCGATTCGACCCCATCAACACTTTGTAGTTGGTTTATGAAATGTGTGAAGGCTATGCTCCTACAAGATACCAGGACAAGTGTGGACAAAGCGAGATATAATTTCGAGTAGATAGTCAACCGGCTACAGGCAACGCCATCATGGTGATACAGCATCGTGATTTTAACTTTATGAAGCCCTTCTCAGCGTGATTTTACCATGTTATTGGGTTTATTCTTTTCAAGCCATCTTTTATACCCGTTTGCGATCGTTCCTGTTGCACTTATGCGTATGCATGCCTCATGGCAAATAGCCGTTAACATTTCAGCCTCAACAACTAAAAGCAAGGTAAATGTTGATACTATTTGCCTTTAATCACTGCATTGAAGGGATTTATCCTCCTGTTTAGATTTTGACATTACAACACCACTAAAATAATTTTATTAGCTCTAATGCGAATGATTTGCTAGGTTTTGTGGTGGCGTGGATCCCATCCACTAACTACCATCGCCATCTCAACTCACCCAAGTTTTAAGCCGCTGTGTACGTTGCCCACTTATTTTTCTATTTCAGGTCAAATTCGCTTTTCATATCTTAGTTATTCTTTCCATTTTTCGCATTCAGACCGTCTGATTTGCATTGAAGCTCCCAAATAGTGCGAGTCTCATTAGCAAGTTTTAAAAGCTATTGAAGGTGTTCTCAAGCAGACTGCAAGAAGAAAGACGAAGGTTCCAAAAAAAATGAGAATAAAAACGCATGAAATTCTTAACGGAAGCAATTTATTAGGGGTACAAACTGTTGTTCACCTTCGTCCTATGGTCGCAAACTAACTTGAATACCTCAGCAAGAAGAGGAGTTCCCTCAACAGAATGACTGAAGCATGAATGGTTGATTGCTATGCGATGGAGAGTTACTTTTGACCCATGAAGGGTCACACCGGCGTTCCCCAGTAAGGCGTCATGTTCTCGCGACCTCCCCATCTTTCAGGGCAGCCAAAAGGAATGTCTCAAACCACCCAGTCCCCATCCAAATGTGCAAAATATCGTTGATCGAGCACTTCTCGGTCTCAAGCATTACAAACTACCCTGGAATAAGAAAATAAGCAGCTTGTTTTTTTTTTCTTTCTGCAGCGTAACATTCATGACAATCACGTTGAACCAGAACTCTGCTTCTTCTTTATTGTTCGAACGACGGTCACTTGCTTCTTCCAATTGCTAATCTAAAACAGAGGTTGCTAGTCCCCTTTATGTGCACATCGCACTTCACAGTGACAACATGGGAAGTGCGGAGAAGATATCATGGAGAAGCTGGTAAGGGGAAAGAAAGTGGATTGAGGAAGCCAAATAAGTAATGTGATGAGCCACTAGTTTAGAATCACAGACAATGTGAGCAGCAAACTGGGACATTGCTAAGTACTGCGCCTTCCACCCGCTTGTCCTTCAAAACGAAGGGATTGAGGGAGCAGGTTAACATAACAAACCATTATCCCACAAGCAAGGGGTCGGTGTGAAACACAAAAGTATGTCAGGCATGCTCACTCCACAACGCCGTATAGAGATCTGCGAGTGTGGTAAAATTTGGGTCGCAACCGTGGTCGTGATTGATTCTGCCATCTTGTTAATAGCTATGCTGCTTGCTGCGCCTCCGAAGTCGCCAAGAAAAAGGATGATCAGATATGTGATTGAAAGTTCACCTTTCACCATCTACACACTTCCTAGCGATGGTGGTGATTCTTATCCAGTTAATAGAAAAGCAAGCAGCCAAATGACTAAGTAGAAGACACTTTGCTCAGGTTGTGTTAAATTGAACGGCAGCGCGAGTACAGAGAACAAAAGGGAAAGGGTAATTCGGTGTCTTCAACTCCAAGATGGCTGATATTGACAGCTTAATCGCATGCGACTTGTGCAATAGAATGCGTAAATCGTCATTAGCGTCGTCAGAATTAACTAGTAGCCGATTGGAAGGCTGATCCATACTAATTGTACCAAACACAGTGGCTGTGTTTGTTGCAGCGTTGCATTCTGTTCATTGTTAGCTTAGTGGAAGCATTGCTAGAAATTTCGTTACGATGGAAGCTTCCGTTATATGTAGACGTAAATAGTGGTAGAGGCAAAGGGTGGCCTCAAACTATATATTTTCCTCCCTAACAATCCGATACCGCCTTACGGCGTCTTCAGTAGTGCCTTCACTACTACTGATATCAGCTGATGCCTGTGAATAATCGGAGAAAGGTAGGATACACATGTACAAATTCGACGACTGACCAGGTGGCAAAGACTGCTCCGGTAAGTAGGCTCTGCTTCAGCGAACTTAATGTTCAGGTAACAGCACGTCCTTATCCAATTTGAGCCGTTGAGAAGAGATTTGAACAACAATCTTCCGGCAATTTCAACCACAGCCGCTCTGAATATAATTTCGTCAAAGCGGCAGCCTATTTCAAGTGGCAATCCACATTAAAATTAAAACACCTAGAGCTGGACTTCATTTGTTGAGCTCCTATAACACAATGCCCAGATCATCTGTAATATCCGAGTTCGCCCCTCACCCCTTCCACGACTTGATCGAAGGATGTTGGTGCATGCCTCTTCTTTATGCATTTTAAGGGTGCGTCTTTACTGTTCTGCGTTTAAGTAGACGTCTTAGTTATGATGACGCATCTCAAAAGGGGATTCTTGATTGTAGAAACATAATTTTTGTTGTTCTCCAAACACGATTCACGGGTCACTATAATGTCACTGATGAGTTTTGCGACCTCGTCTGAGCTCACAAATAGGACGAAGTGAAAAGATGGGTGAAAAGAAAATCGTGAAGCATAGCTTTTAGACAAAGACATGGCAAGAGTAGGGAAAAGTGGCGTCAGAATAAAAGGCTAGGCATTAAATTGGCTCTTCATCACTCGGTTTTGCAAATTACGAACGAGTGTTAATGATGCTCATTAACTTTATAGTATACACTTACAAACATTGGGCTTAGAGAGTCAAAACTGTTTTCAAAAAGCAAATGCTTTTGAGCTGTAAGTAAACCATCTTCTATCCTTAAACATTATGCAGCCCACAAACACTGAGGCATAGAGCGCCGATGCACTGAAACACATACCTTGGCTTCTGAAGCACTATGGAAGTATTTCCATAGTAAAGCAGTTTTGCAGCCGTCAAATGATCTTTTATAAACAACGAATTAATGTAGTACAGCGTCTAAGCTACAACGCGCATCTAGGTTCTGTATTAAAACCATCGCAAAAGGAGTCGTTAGGACATTCCTGTCCTCACCAGGAAGATGACAGCTACAAACGTGTGCTTTGAGACGAAGCAGGATCCAGAGCAAGGGATGGGGCTAAAAGAAAGTGTAGACAACAATATTGAGTTGTGCTACACTTAAGACTTAACCACTTTTATAATCTGCACATTCCCTCATCCCCTATAGTTGCCAAACTCTGCATACGCCAGCAAGCCTCATGACCACCCTTCGCGCATATCTCAGGATACGTGTCATGATTCTGATTTCATTGCATCATCTGGGCTGTTCGTTCAGATCCCGTTACAGAGGAGCCTTTCGCTTAACTCAGACTGCTATATGGATTCAACTCTTAGCAGATTCACGAGCGGATATGCTGATCCAACTGAGACCTCGGTTCTAACAAAAGTACCTGCCTCACCTCAAAATCCTCAATTATTCATTTATTCATGTAGTTTTCCTTAGTAGCATTTACTGATTCGTTTACTATTTGGGCTGGAAACTGTTATGTAGAGTTTGCTTAGATGAGAGTGTCTGCAGCCTCGGAACTCATGTCACAATCACTACCATCCTACTCACTTATGAGCTATTACTACCCTCGCATGAGAATCTAAAATCCATTACGCCTGTAATGTTTCTTGTAGGAGCATTGTCGCTTTAATAACGGGTGGAGGGAAGACGCTGTCAATTTTTCGTCGCCCGGATTAGCTTTGTGCACTGATCACAAATATAGCGTAACCACTTGTGAAACTGAATCAGAATTCGACTTCATCGGGATAAAAGACCTGCGGATCCATAGCTGTGATTATGCATTCGGCTAAAATCAGATCTTAAACGATTTCTAAATGGAAACTTTAGTCAAAGTTAATTCAACTGAGGAATTGAGAATTTTGTTAAATGCAGTCAAACAAGTGCTGAATCAACACTTGTACTTATCCCACTTAAAGGATGTTCTAATTTGTTATCTTAGTCATGCACTTCTATATTTGATGTTTAATCAATGTAAAGGAGGATACGAAAAACGTATTCTGGTGCTAGATTCCGTCCTAACTAGGCATTGTTCTTTACCTACGACCAGGCAAATTACATTACCTCTTCTTCCCTACAATTTCTAGGTCATTATTTTCTTTACCTTTTCCTTCTTTATTTGCACTTTATATCCCAAGCATTGTTATTTGGGTTTTCGAAGAGGGAACCGTAAAGCCTTGTCATGCCTGCCATTCCATACGTTCATCTTCTGCCAACTCATTTTTCCCTTCATTACCAATTTTTGTTTACTTCTCTTCCCATAGTTAGTCTTGGCGTAACCTGGTTTACCCCGAAGCTCGTAGTGTGGAATAGCGATTGGTCATTGGAATGTAAGAGATTAACATTCCTCTTCGCGAATGCTGCATGTGATTGCATTTAAGGCTTGGTACCCGCTGTCCTTATGTAAACAACAAAGTCTTGCGTTTTCATTCATGAAGGAATCACTTATTATTGAAAATAAAAGCAGACTTAGGCAATTTTATACAACGCAATCAAACAGGGCAGGTGATCTTCAGAAGAAAAGGATTAATGGGATAATGTGTGGACAACAAGGCCATTGTTAAGGCGTGCGATGACGAAGTTCTTCGCGTTTTAGCTTCACAATAGCAGTGGACATTAGTCCCGTATTACGTGATTTACGCATTATATCATTCGTGAACAGAGCATGATAGCGTTGTCCCTGTAGTACCACCATCCTTCCTTGCAATCAAATGGAGCCGCACGACCAATGTTAGGCACCGTGTTTCCCTAGTCGGTGGTTGCTCCCAGGAACTCTCGATGCTTGCAAATTATTAAAATTATAGTCATGACTTCTTATTTGCCAGTGTCACTTAAAGCAGCCCCTTTTTGGCTTTCCAATAACTTTTTAATAAAAGCAATGTTTTCGTGATGCTGACGTTTTCGTGGGCTGCAAAATTTGACGTAAAACAAGTATGTTGAAAGCAAAAGGCCGTTAGTTGACAAAAAGCCATTAGTCGTTATAAACGTCATCAGCCTTCAATGAAGGAAACGTTTTGGAGCAAACATAACCATAACCACTGCAAGCTGATCATATCATTAGTGGGCAAGTTCCCATCGTACAATTGATACCCTTATTCCAACAAAGTAAATCCCATGCATAGATGATGCAAATCAAATTAAATACACAAGTAGTAGTGTTGAGGATTTCCTGTAATTTTGTAAATATTTCAGTTTCAAACTGCGGCTCAAACTCGTAAGGTACAGCTGGTGGATGTCATTTATAAACCTATTCTCCAGCGCTGTCGTGACTGGATTTGACTTCTATACCTAGCCACAAAAGCGCTACATCAATCTAGTTCAAGTCGGCATTGACAACAAAAGTGGATACGCACCACGGATTTTGTTCTTTGCAACCATATCATGCACAGAGAAGTCGAGCAGTGGTTAATGTGTCTTTAAATTGCAGCGACCGACCTTTAGTTAGAATCATCGTATGCACAACTGTCCGACTCGGACAGTGCTTGAGCCGGCGCTACACCTCCCACTAAGGTGTGTTGCCTTGAGCTTGTCAGAACCATGCACCCGCGTACTTAGACTCCTTTAATTCTACTCAAGTTCATCGATGTCGACTGGCATCGGTGTCACAGATGTGCGCACATACATTTGAAAAAGTTGAACGCCAAATTTTGACTTTTCATCGAAGCCTCAATAATGAACACTCATGAAACTACTTTTACTCACGCATCAAGCTTCATGTGGCCTCATTTAGCATGTTAACAATTTTGATATCCTAAATGCCTAAGCAAACGAAGCCAGTAACACGATAATAACTCATCGATTATCATCAGTTGGATTCAATTCGTTCTACCATGAGTGCACTTCAGCAGAAGTCATAGACGGAATGATGCTCACTCCAGTTGCAAGGATGTTGATTAGATAAATGGAAAATTGCCATCACTTTCGATTTGCTCTGCGATGGCTGCTCTGAAAATGCGTAAGTGTTTAATCTTAGATCAGGGCAGCGCAGGTATTGCAGAAAGGTTTTACTTGTCGATTCTCAATTTATCCTCCACAGTTTTGCTCAGCGCATAAAAGCTAGAATGCATTGCCACTTATTGAAGTAGAACCACGTGGTGGTAGAGTGGACATGGAACACACACCATGAAATTAAGTAGCGTATCCAAGGTGATTTAATGCTTCGACCGAAGAAAACACAAATTAGAAGCCTTAAGGGACATGCAAAATTAGCTTTGACCATGGCATTGGCCGTCGAGATGGGACCATTCTGTATCATTCGTCTCCCTCTGAGCCTATACAGTGTCATTATAGGCACCCGAACTCTGCGTCAGTTTTCAAGAACACTGCCTTCTTTCCGTCGAGAAGATCGTATAATCACTAAGTTTTTCTTGTTATCTCATAAGCTGTAACTGTGCAAGCATTCATGCGAATGGGGTTCGTCAAGCTCTTTTCAGCAGAGCAGTTCCCATAAAATCAATGCAGAAGCATAGAGTTCTAAAAGCTGTGCAGGCAACTTAGTGGTCCCATGAATGCTGCTGATAAAGTTATTACTCAGAATGTCTTACTGCTTGCGCCTGTCTCGTGCTAAGTCATCCAAGTAGCCAAATGGTGGCAATACTGCGTTTAATCAATAGGTGGAGATCTAGAGCAATGATAGGAACGTGAATAGTCCACTCTTCTGTCTAAACCGCACTTAGTACAATCTGCATTGATGTGGGATGAGATCACGCGAAATCTCTAAGGCGCAGAGGTAAAACGCATTTTGATGGGAGGGGAGAGATAGAAAGGAAAAGGAGGTAAGGAAGGATGAAAGATAACATGCATCGAAAGACTACACATCCATGTCGCTCTACCTACCCGTCCACAAAGTGATGCTATTACATTCCAAAAGCTGACAGAATTTGAGGAGAATTAGTTGAGCTACTGCGTAACTATGTGTTGTGAGATTTGGACCTAATCGTTGGTAGCAGTTTTTATAAATGCCAGTTCAAAACTGCTCTGTTACTAAACATTATTTAAAGGCATTTCTAATTTATTAGTCGAATTGCAGAACTACGTGGAATGCACTTCAATCTATTCTTAAGCTGTCAGCATCACCCTCGAGATCGGACGTTAATTTGTCAACAATAGTCCAGAAGAGAAAATAAAACGAGTGTGTGAATGCTAGGTTTTAGTATATGCTTGCAGACTCTAAGGCGAGTTCTCCTTGACTGGTGATCACCGAGCATCCAAGGGAGCATGACTCCTCTTCATTCCTACTCAATAGCTAAAATGGAGCAGAGATGCGCTGCTACCAGAATGGCAAGGTCACTCAAGCACTATAAATTTGCCTGAATCACGCAGCTTACTTACCGGGCAGCCCTTGTCGTCTAATCAGTCGTCAGATTTGTGCGCGCGTATCCTACTTCTTCCAGTCAATCGTACGAATTGGCTGAATTTACTAATATTGGAGGCAAAACTGAAGTCGTTGTTCAGAGGTATTCGATCATCTAGGAGGAAGAATGGTCCCCGAGGGAGTGCAGGTCAGCACACTCGGTGTTCTTGGCTCAAAAATGCAAACCAAAGAAGTCCGCACCTACTGCCGTTCTTTTCAGCCACTTGCATAGGTGGCCTCCACCTTAGCCATGTTTCTCTCCGTAGCGATGGATATAACAAAATGCTGCAACAACAATCGCAAAGTTGGATGGCACAATGGGTCAAGATCACTGTCCTATCTAGCCACGTGTCTTAAATAGAGAAGCACCAAAGTGACATCTACTACATCCCGAACGGAACCAAGGACAGTCTTGCTAGTTCTACCCTTAAGGTGCTTTACGTGGTGGATACGATCGATGGATATGCAGGGCCGCAACTGCGTGAGCGTGACGAAGAGGAGTCTTGAACTTCCTGAGGGCTAGGCGGAGAGGGAAAGGTTCGAGGAAGTGAAGACAAGAAGACCAAGTCACTGTGTCCAACAGGCTTACCACTGCCTCCTTTTGTATTGTTAGTTCGCCATTTGGTTGGTCTGCTAACAAGACGTGAGTCATGAAGGCTCAAGCGCTTTGCGAATCCAGCACGTTTGGATATATGTCCACCAAGAAGTATTTGGAGATCAACCCTGATCACAAGGCTGTAATTTGCATGAAGCGATTTTTTGTCAGCTGAAGGCGAATCGGATAAGTTTTGCAAGGGTCTTAGTAATATGCTCTTTAGCACAGCCATGCTCGTCTCTAAATCCACTTTATGGGATACAGAGGTTCATGTTAACATTTTCCGAATAAAATAGAAGATAGGTCCGGTACTTGCTGGAAAGTGAGCGGTCTCGGCTTCCTCTTCGAGCATAACTAAACATGCTCCTTTATTATGAAACAAGTCCTTGCAGGATCTCCAGAGCACTAAAGGCAATTTTGTTGAGATGGAATGGAAGGCGTGAAAAGGAAAAGAAAGCGAGGCGAAATGGAAGACAACATGTTTAAAATGTCTATTCCGCCTCGTCACTCCATCGGCTTGGTCGTCATTTATGCTTTGATAAGTCCTTGATAAGCTTTCCTGCCAGCAGTTGTCTTATCTGCCAACTTCATGGGCTCGTCTTCCGGCATCTCCAAACACATACTTATCAGCCCGTGGATCTTATTGACACGAGCCTTTGGATCCTATAAAGTGAATCCAGAAAAGAGCGTGGCTGCGCTGAAGAGCGTGCTTATGGGATTATTGCAAATCTTATTGGGTTTGCCTTCAGCTGACAAAATCTTCTTTAGACGAATCATAACCTTGTTACTAGGGTTGATCTTTTAAATATTTCTTGGTGGACATATATCCGAGTGTGCTGGATTCGCGGAGCGCTTAAGCCTTCATGGTCTGTTCCACGTTAGCAGTCCAGTCGAATGCTGAAGCAGTAATGCAACAGGGAGAAGCAGTAAGACTGCTAAACACGGTGAGATTCTCAAGCTATTGTCTAAAATGTACTTGATCTTCTTGCAAGTAGGTTTGAAGGAGGCCTTTGCTTCCTCAAACCTCTCCTACTCTGCCTAATCCTCAAGAAGTTCAAGACCCTCCTTCGTCACTTGCACCAACTTCTCCGCGTCATGCTCACGCAGTCGCGGCACTGCATGCTCATCGATCGGATTTACTACGCAAAGCACCTCAAGACCACGCTCTTTTAGCACCTCAGTAAGGGCTCCTTCATGCGTGGCACGTGGTGCTTCTGACTAGTCATATCATCGCCGCTCTGACAGGAGCAATAACGCAACGGTTTGGTCAACTCCTTACGGTTTGTATTATCTTTGTGAATTCCGAGCTCAATGTCCTTTAAAAGCTGCTCACTGGACTTCTTGTAGGTCTGAGCGTCCTCTGCTAATTCTTCTAATAGCTCCATGCACTTCTTGACCAAGTTTTTTCGAATTGCTTTCAAAATCTTGTTCTGCTTCCAATCATTGCTTAGCGAATCGTAAGGCTCGCCACACCCTTCCTGACTGCTATCCTCTGGACTTCGAGTCCTCAAAGGCATGGTTTTATTCAACCATTCTTCGTCAATATACTTCTCTTTGACTTGCTCCTTCTTCTTTTTCCTCTTACTATGTTCGCTACTGCCTTTGCCACCTTCATCATCTGGTCCTTCTGCATCAAGTTTCCTTACTTCTGGCTTGCCTGAGAGAAAAGTAGTAAAGCTAGCGTTTATAACCAAAGCAAACACTTTAAGCCAGTTTTTGAATGTTCTGAACACTAGCAATTTAGTCCTTTATTAACGATGGTGTACAAAATTTCACGAACATAGCAAACAACATGTGCTCAGGTTTGGTTACTTCCACGGCAGTGATAGTGAGGCGGAAAGATGATCCAGTGCGATGCAGTGGCCAGAACCCATCCACTTGGCGGGAATGGGTGTAGAGTAAATCAAAAAGAGACTAATGGTTGGACCAAAAGAACAGTTGATCAATAATGGAAGGAAGAGGAACTGATTAAAGGACCGACTTAGTGAGTGTTGGATTCGGCTAGGTCTCGCGTCTCTCTCTTGGCAGGCCAAAATGACCAAACTATCATTCAAAACAGTGGTTTGGATGCTGCACGCAAATAGAGGAGAATAGAATGAAGGAAAAATGAGAGTTAATATAATTGGTCGGTACAGTTCAAACTTCGCCTTTTCTGATAATCGCCACCGTGTTGGGCTGACTGTAGACAAATCCACAGCCAATACTAGAGCTCCGTAACTCTTTAATTTCAATGCGTCTAAATTGTCATTCTGCTTCACAAGGGGAATGCTGACGATAAGGATTAGGCGTTGTCTCTCTCCTACCCACAAATGAAACGCAAACTCTCTCACGAGAAGTGTTGTGGACGCAATGGAGCTTAAAGTTTTAGGCGGGTAGTAATAGGGCGAGTTGTAGAAGGTAACAGCAATTAGAGGCTGCAGACACTCCTCTCTGTGCCAAGTCTGTGCTGCATGTATCCGCCAAACGGTAAAACGAATAGGTAAGTGCAGATGGAAGAAGTCCTGTGGTCAAGTGAATGCAGTAATCGACAGTTTTGGAATTTAACATGTACCTTTGTTAATTTTCAATGTTTCATTTGAAATAGCATACCTTCTTGTGCATCTGATAAGCCCTGAATCTATACAGCAATCTGTTTTAAGCGATGTGTGCATTGTATTGACTTTTCTCACAGGCACTTCTGTGCTGAACTGTTGCAAAGACACCTCAATGCAACGAATATTCTCCATTATGAATACAAACGTATACTATGGCTCAGAGAGGACGCATATCGCCCTTAAATAGTATTCCTTCTTCCAAATTATAGCTCCTAAAGCGTGTTTTGACTTGAATGCTGACAACAGCAGTGAAGCTGTGTGGGCCTCATCCCCACTTTCTGTGATCTTACACATTCTTCCACGTGACAGTTACTAGCATGCCTAATCATCGCGCGAGCATCACGAAAAGTAGGTGATCAAAACTTAAGGCAAAAGAACAGAGGTGTTGTAGATGGATGTGCTGCTGTTGTCGAACCGGGTGGATAATGGTATGAGTATTTCCTGCGCCCACATTCACTCAAGCCGTTCAACTTTGAACGATTCTTAAGTTTCACTCTCCATCTAGCACTAGGGTAGCTGCTGAGTTCCACACATTCAGATAAGAGCAAGAGAATTTTGTTACCCTCCGCTTTATAATAGAACTTCCATTGCGCCACTCCTTACCTGCGCGGATCAAGACATCGCCCAATACTTGAACGATCGCAACTGACATCTGTAGTATGTAACATACGGCCCAGATTCAAATCATCCGATTCCATTACGTTGCTCTTTCATTAAGTTCAGCATAACAAGTGATTCTGCCATATAGCTTATTTCTTCATTGCCCTTTTGTGCATTCCCCTCGTTATCGCCTGGAACGTGTCTTTAACAAATGCATCAAAATTCTTAGTTAGTCTACTTTAGGCTTTATGCCTTGAGAAGGCTCTATTTTGTACCGCAAAGGGTCGCATGTCAAGTTGTTAGAGTTCCACAGCTTTTGCTGGGGATTGCAATGTTGATAATGCTAAAGATTGGCCTATGGGAGTTAAGGAGACGTCGACCACTATTTTTGCTTGTCGTAGGATGGAGCCGAAACGGGTGGTCAGGTGCATGTGTGTGTG